>JACEFZ010027736.1:345000-457549 GCA_014155875.1 Cepaea nemoralis
GGCAGTATATTTATAGTGTCTGCCCATTGATGTCCTTCGCGGCCCGTTAACTATGCTGCTGTCAACTTTTCAGAAGATCTCTATGTTGGTTGATGTGGACAGTGTATCTTTATCACAATTCTCTTACTGGGAGTATAGTTAAAGATGTTATGTTAAATCATGTCATGCCACGCCATGTCACGTTATGTTATGTTATATCACGTAATGTTATGTTGTTATATTATTTCATGTCTTGAAATGCTATGCCATGTCCTGTCCTGTCCTGTCTTTCCTGTCCTGTCACGTTTTTTTGTTCGCATATCCTTTACAGGACATAGCTGTCAACACCAGCATTTTACGCTGTCGTTGATTTCTTGGCAAGATTACGCTCAGTAGTTTGCCATTAGCCGGCTTCGTGGCTTAGAGGTTATGACTTTTCTCCGTAATCTCGTATACTCTCGTCAGGTAACGTGATGACGGTTCAAATCAGCAGTGGTTCGAATCGCATCGGTAACTTACGGGGTATGTGAGCCGGCCGCTCAGAAAGCAATGGCAAACTACTGAGCGTAATCTTGCCAAGAGATCAACATACAGCTGAAAGATGCTAGTGTTGACAGCTAAGTCCTGTAAAGGATATGCTAAAAAAAAAAAAAAGTTTGCCATTGCTTTCTGAGCGGCCGGCTCACTTATCCCTAAGTCACCAACGCGGCGAGAAGTGCTACTAATTCTCGCGCGCTGCGATACCCTACGTGTCACTTTACGTTATATTATATTATATTATATTATATTATATTATATTATATTATATTATATTGTATTATATTATATTATATTATATTATATTATATTATGCTATATCACACCATGTCAAGTCATATTATGTCCAACGACATCACTGTACATTGGGCATCCCCTGCCTGACAACGTCCCACACAGCGGCCATCCCAAGGTCTTCCTGCCCACCGTTCCTGTGACGTGTACAGCAAACTCAGGGTCTTTATTTCAGGCCTTGGGGCGTGCTTGCTCCATACTTGATAGACCAACCAGCAGACTGACTGACAGGCAGGCAGGCGGGGAGGTAGGCAAGTAGGTAAGTAGGTTTGTAATCAGCGGATAAGGAGAGAGAGAGAGAGAGAGAGAGGGGGGGGGGGGAGAGAGAGCATGAGATGAGGGATAATGAGTTGGTGGGGAGAAAGGAGAGAGTTGAATAGATGCGGATACAGAAGGGACAGAAAAAGGAAGAGAGAGAGAGAGAGAGAGAGAGAGAGAGAGAGAGAGAGAGAGAGAGAGAGAGAGAGAGAGATACAGAGAGGGATAAAGAAAGAGATAACGAGAGAGATATAGAGTGAGATATAGAGAGGGAGGGAGAGAGGGGGGCAGTCCCAAGAAAGAGAAGGGGTTTAATGAGTTAGAGAGCGAGGAGAGAGTTGAATAGACATGCGGGTACAGAAGAGACAGAGAAAGGAACACACACAGATACACATCCACACACACAGTGAGAAAGAGAGAGAGAGAGAGACAGAGAGAGAGAGATTAAGAGAGATAAAGAGAACGAGAGACAAAGTGAGAGAGATACTGAAAGAGAGAGATAATGAGAGATAGAGAGAGAGAGAGAGAGAGAGAGAGAGAGAGAGAGAGAGAGAGAGAGAGAGAGAAGGGGGGGGGGGGGGAAAAAGACGTCAAACCACCATCGACAGACACCAACTTCATTAAAACAAAACGTCAGTTGCAACATTTCGACCCGGAAGTGTTTCGAATCTATCCCGAACAAACAGCCATTGTACATGCACAAGGAATAGCCTGTAAACTGACCTATATACATTGCTCAAGTGCCTGGCCGTGTTTACACCCGAAGTAGGTCGGCGTGAGGGCACGCACACATACCTCCACAGACATGTATAACACACAACAGTTCATTGTTCCAGACTGGAAATCTGAAGCACTTGTGGTTTTCTTCCAGAATGCTGTTAATTTTGTTTTCCTTTGCTCGCTTTGAACTCAAACGTAGTCCATAAACGTGTTACTACTTCTAGTTCACTGGGCCGAATTAGCGTGTGGGGTAGCTTTCCCTATTACTAGTGTCCCTAGCCATCAAGCGGACCCACTCCGACGTCTGAGGTAATCCCGCATAGCCGCGTTCGAAACACAGCTGTGGGCGATTTGGCAGCAGACTGACTTACGTTGGTTTTTTAATGAAATGGTATGTATGCCGGTCGTTCAGAAAGCAATGGCACACTACTTAACGTAAACTTGCCCAGGAATCACGAACAGGCAAAAAATGCTGTGGTTGCTTGCTACGTCCTGTAAAGGATATGCAACACCTTTGTAAAACGCCAAAAATAGAACAGTTTAGTCCATCTGACCGGTTTAAGAGTTGAACCCGTTACTTCGGCATCAGCACACCGGAAGTTTAAGAACGAGAGCTCTTATTCATTCGGCCATGCTGACCTCAGATTTGCCAGTTTGAAATACGTGTCTGTTACAGGACCTTGCCAGGAGGCAGAGGCAGGCCAAGAGAAATTATGCTGGATGGACTGAGGCGGTGGCGAAACTTCCTACTCCACTCATACACTTGCTGGACTGACAGCTAAACATAGCCATATTGGACCTTCATTCGCCGATGAATTTCTATAGGTTTCATGCGTTCACTAATCAAAGAACAGATAAGAGAAAGCTGCTCCTCTTTAGTACATGTCAAAAGTGGGGCGGCCATCTTTAAACTGTCCTTATGACGTCATCGCTTTCGTCTGCAGCGGTATGTCACGTGCATAAAAACTCTTGACATCCTTACCAGCAATTATGACAGGCTACAAGACAATAATAAGATTACTGTAATTTCGATCACTTTCAAGGTTTTCATTTGAATCCCCCAAGTATATTTATAATCGTTTTGTTCTTACTGTCGTCTTTGACGACGACTACGGTCGAAGCGCCCTGAACCTAGGTACCTTTTATTCGTCATTCGAGATTCTTAGACATACTGTGTGCGCGTGCGCATGTGTGTATGTGTATGTGTGTTTGCTTGTTTGTTTGTTTCGCACTGCATTATATAAAGCCAGCTCTCGTATTAACTGCTAAAACAGTTCTAAAACATTTCATCAAGTAATCCAAATGAGAAAAGAATACGCATGCCAATCTGGCATTCGCCTAGACTCCTCCTGCAACTGTTTATCATTAGACAGGCAGCCAAATGGTGTAATGTATTCAACCAGCAGTGTCTGCGCATCTCCGGCCAACCAAACCCCCATCTGACGCGGCCATTAACGGAGCAACGTTGATTGTTGTTGGCGCTTATCAGGAGAGGGTCTTTCAGAAATATGCAAATAGCAACCGTTAAAATCTGCCTGGTTTGCAATTAAGGCAGTTATTTAACAGCGCCAGCCAGGTTGCTGAAACAACCCGGGGTGGCTAACAGGAAATGTCGATTACTGGGGGGATATACACAGCCAAAGTATAATTCATTTATTCACTTCATGTGATAAATAACTCTGCGGTATGCACCAGTCAAGATGTAACAAAATATGCTAGGCAATAAATCGTGCAATCTCTTGTTTGCAGCTTCTGTGTTTAAATTCACCAAGAGAATGCATTGTTTTGCAACAGGAAATTGCATGTTTAAGTCTGCGCAGTGGAAGCTGCGGATGTAACAGTGGATTATGGGAAGTGTCGATTGCCATGTTGTCCACACAGATGTACCTGACGAGATGCAGAGAAATATGCCAGGCAATAAATCGTGCAATCTATTATTGTTTGTATCTTCGTTATTCACAATAAGAATGGGTCAGGCATAAACAGACTATGACTTAGTAAAGTATAGGATGCCGTTTCCCTGGCGAAGGAGTTAACCATGTTGTTCGTAATCCTGTATATCCACGTACGAAACACAGCTGCGCGAGATTTGGCAGCAGATCGCGTCGCGCAGGTTACTTACGGAGGTGTGTGAGCCGGTCGTTCAGAAAGCAACGGCAAACTACTGAACGTAAAACTTACTAACACATCAACAGCAGCTGAAAAATGCTGATGTTGACTGCAATGTCCTGTAAAGGATATGCGAAAAAAAGTATAGGATAGAAGGCGCGTTGGTGTAATGACTGACTGACTGACTGACTGACTGACTGACTGACTGACTGACTGACTGACTGACCGACAGGCACAGTGCCTTCGTGACAGACGATAGTTTGTGAAATGGAGTTTTACCCCTCCAACACATAACACCTGGGCTGAATTAGGGAGATCATGTGTTGCCCTTGCAGCATGATCCCTCTCTCAGCCTGCCTAGTTTACTCCAGAGGAATGGTAACACCGATACGTCTGGAACAAAACAAGCTGCAAAAGATGTCGGATAAGCAAAGCAGTGCTCTAATTGCCCGCCTCTCGGAGCTTTCATCCTAGACAAGTTGCCGATTACTGCTTAGGGCCGGGTCCGCCCTGCCATAACATTTAGTCCCTAGTTTGCATTTCATCGTGTAGGTGTAATGGTTATGGCGTTAAACCGACAATAGTATAAGTTTAGTTGGAAGATTGTTTGATGCCTACTCTCGCCTACTGCCTAGTAATTTTGTTTCATGTCTGCGTTATTCTACTTTTGTCTCGCCGATTCAGCATCACTTTCCTTCCTTCGTATGCAGCATCGCTTTCCTTCGTTCGCATGCAGTGTTTGTGATGACCTGTCGTATCTCTGTTCCCCTTTCTCCCAACAACTTTTTTGGTTAAGTTGTCCTGACATGTATACATCTAGATTGTTTCCTATTGTTTTAATCATTCACGTTTACTTACCATCACACCATGTTTCCCTTGTCTTTTACTTGGTACTTATTGCTCACCCTACATCCAAGTATTCCCACAATCTCTATTCTCGCCATTTTGCCTAGGCCACCCGTATCGTTGCGAGTGAGATTGACCTGTTCTTTCCAATCCTATGTTTCTGGCGTACTTCTGGTCATTTGTTGCGTTACCAATGTGTCACAATCGACACTTCCCATAATTCATTGTTACACCGTAACTTCCACTGCGCAGACTCAAACACGCCATTTCCTGTTTCAAAACAGTGTATTCCCTTTGGTGGATCTAAACACAGAACAAGCACGCTCCACAGTTGACGGATGAACACCAACAGAGTAACATTTATATATTGTTTATGTAGTTTTGTCAATGTCTGTGTATTGTTTGCGTGCTGGCGGAGGTTCTTGCCGCAACGTCCATTTTGTATTATGATTGTGTTCTAATAAAATTTACCAGCTCTGTTTCTCCTTTTGGTTGATTTACTCATTGTATTTTTACAGCTATACTGCAACCTCACCAGTTTCATTTCTGGTCACAATAGATGCCCCGTCTGTGACGGAGGAGCAGTAAACGCGATTCGTAATCCCACAAATTAGGTTCTAAATCAACCGCAAGGAATGGCCAAAAATGCTTTCAACGGCATGAAATCAGTATTGACATCTAGAGAGATTAACAACCCATTAAAAATTAGAATTGTCAAATGCTACGTATATTCAACGCTACTGTATGGCGCGGAAGCCTGGACATTGAACAAGCAACTAGAAAGTCGCATAGAAGCCCTGGAGATGTGGATATACAGACGAATATGTCGTATTTCATGGAAACAAAAACAATCAAATACAGAGGTTCTAGAAAAACTGGGAATGAAGAGAGAGTTGATGAAAGAAATAAAGAGGAGGCAAGTGAAATATTTTGGCCATGTTAAAAGACATGATACTCTTATATAAAACCACACTGGAAGGCAAGGTTGAGGTCAAGCGAGCAAGAGGTAGACAACGATACAAGTGGGAAAATAACATCAAGAGATGGACGAACATCAGCCTGACAGAATGTACACTCAAGGCGACAGACAGACAGTGTTGGAGATCCACTGCAGCCAACCTCCATTGTGGAGACGGCACCTGATTGATTGAGACACCTTGGCCGGAGAAACACGAGATGGCGATGCTCTTGGCCTCTCGAATGAGAGCGACGATGTGTACAAAAAGACTGCCACTTGATGATGATGATGATGATGATGATGATGATGATGATGATGATGAATATGTTTATAATGATGTTGATGATGGTGATGATGATGATGATGATGATGATGATGATGATGATGATGATGATGATGATGATGAATATGTTTATAATGATGTTGATGATGGTGATGATGATGACGATGATGGTGATGACAATGATGATGATGGCGATGATGATGTTGTTGATAATGTTGATGACGGTGATGATGATAATGGTGTTGTTTTTTATGTTGATGATGATGATGATGATATCGTCGACGATGATTACGATGATGGTGATGACAATGATGATGATGGCGATGATGATGTTGTTGATAATGTTGATGACGGTGATGATGATAATGGTGTTGTTTTTTGTGTTGATGATGATGATGATGATGCTGATGTTGACGATGATTACGATGATGTTGATGATGGGTGTGTCATCCACACAACGATACAGCGCCAAAGTAAGCCGTATGTATATATTCCTCTGCCTACCTGCCAGTGACGTAGTTAAGTCAGCGTTGTGCAGATATCGATGTAGACAGCCATCGATTTTTATGTCGGGGCCCATTCTCCAGCCTCTGGGACAGAACCTGGTCTGCGTTCGTATTAATTCCCACATGCGTGTTTCTCTCTGCGGTGTCTGCATAGTTGAACCACAGGCAGGGTTTGGCTTTTGCGGCTCTGTCACTTCTGGGGCCGGCTCTGTGGCGACGGAGTAGAGAACATAATTCGCAATCCCGTACACCGTGTTCCAAACACAGGGTTTTTCAGGTGTTCATGACTCCGTCGATCCATCTTTTCGTGGTATTCCCCTGTCCCTTGTTGTTTTCATTTTCATGTTGTATGCTCTTGCTGCTGGCAATATTGGGTTCATTCTCGCTAGTTGGCTGAACCAGTTAAGTCTCTGTATATTAATGAATTTAATAAGCTCCAACTGTTTTGTAGATCTCCTCGTTTTTAATATGGTCCTTTCTTGTTTGCTGCTTTTCTCGGGAATCTCATTTCACAAGTAGTGAGTCTTCTTTCTTGTTCTTTAGTTAATGCCCATGTTTGGTATTGATAGCACAACTTTGGTATAACAATTGCATTTATAATGTTCTTCTTAATGTCCACGTCGAATTTCTCTAATCAGTTTATGGTTTTTCTGTCCATTAATGGTATTCTTTGTATTTTTCCTTAGAAACCACATTTCCACTGTCATTAGATGTTCCTCGCGTATCTGCTTGTTTAAAGGTAACCTAATACCTGGCATGACCTACATAGCAGGCGTCATAAACGGTTATCTAGATGAGACAGGTAATTGTGGGCTGTCAGGTGTGTCTCAGATTATGACAGATCTATTTCGCCGTACCTGGGCTCCGATTTACACTCCGACCACGGGGCTTATAGTGTGGATGTGTTGTATGTGTGGTTGTGTTGTGTTTGTAGGTGTGTGTGTGTGTGTGGGTGTGTTGTGTGTGTGTGCCGGAGATACGATCTCATGCCATCAGATAGGGTTACCTCAACTTTTCATGCATGACTAACTGACAGGTGTAACAAATTAGTAAGATCCACATTTACATAACACCCAAAACAATATTTTATCGCAGTTAGTTATCTGTTCAAGTATGTAAGGAACCTGTTTAACCTATGACAAGTCTAGCAAACCGGTAGGGAATTTACTTGATCCTAGAAACTTGCTCATAAATCAAGGAGGAAATTGGAGGAAAGGTGTTAGTCACAGGCGCTGGAACTTCAATTACTCCTCCCCCACGACGCCTAACGGCATAAGTGAAAAAGAACAACAACAACAACAACAACAACAACAACAAGTTATCTGTTGAGGTATCATCCTTGCACTCCGGACAAGCCCGGGTGTTCCTCCCCCATTAGCCTCCGCCGGCTGATAGTGCCATTCTGTGTTGGCTGATGAGGCCCCTCGTTCTCCCTATGTGCCTCTCGTGTCTGCCCGTGCCAATTCCTACTCCCAAGTCTCTCATTCTGGACAACGAAGCAGATTCACTGGCGTCAAATCCCCACGCTCTAAACATCTCTCTATGGGATTAATAACATCGGCACGATCCATGGGCTGGCCAACTGTAGGGGATGCAGAACCAGCAAGTTTATAAACTCGATCATTTCATCAATTTCCGCTTGTCCCTTCGCAGACCTCTGCAGCGATCCAATCCACTGTCTACGTACAGAACTCGTCTCGATCTTTCGGAGCATGCTTATTGAAAACACTTATGACACAAACGTTGGTGTGACTATGATTCCATCCACATGAAAGCCCGTGTTACTGCCATCACCTCTATTGCCATGCTGCTGGTGGTCATAGAGTGGGCACTACTGGTTTCTTGAATGGTTCGGCTGGCTGAACGTGCCGTGAATGCCCTCACAATCCTCTGCTGTTGTATAACAGATCCATCTGTGTAGATAAGCACATCGGAATGAGCATCCACAGTAAATTTCAACAGTGTAGACACGAACAATAGACTGCTCCATTTATTACCTGGCATATTCGATGCTTATTTCAGGTGCATACAGCAGATTTAATAGAATATACCCTTATTATTTAATACATAAAGTCGCTTAAAAGTCGGCATGGTCGACTTCATTGCACCGGGTTTTTATCCCAGATGTCTCAGTCTCTTTTCGCAGTGCGGAAAGTGTCGCACGAAGCACGAACTCCGAAGCTCCAGCGACGACCCTCAGGAGTCTCCGAAAAATATGCAATCGTGAACCGAACGACGCGGCCCGGTATCGAACCCACAACCTTCGGAGCCCGAGTCAGACGGCTTGACTACTTCACCGCGGAGACTCACATTCAAGTCCCTTGCAGATCGTTGCGATTAACCCCAAACACAGGTTGGTTTTCTGGGCAAGTTTACGCTCTGAAGTTTACCATTGTTTTCTGGGCAAGTTTACGTTCTGAAGTTTACCATTGTTTTCTGAACAAGAAGTAAACATTGAAGTACAAACTGGACGTGTAAGAAACAATTCCGCTACCTGGTCATCGGCGTACGGAAAGTTCCGGCGCATCAAGCCTCTCGTCCACGCAGACCGCCAAGACAGAAAAAAAAAATCTTCCGCCAAACGAATAAACATAACGCGACAGTCGTTGGAGCAGAATGACAACATCACAATGAAACTCCAATCTCATTTCCACATTAACGATTTCAAATAGCGAATTGAATAAGGAAAAAAATCACTTATAAGAAAACTAATTCACGTATTAAAAAACCAAAACACATTCATTTGAAAAGAAAAACTCAGATTCACTTATAAAATGAAATTACATTAGGTTCCTAAACAGAAATTTAAAAAAAGTCAATACTGAAAATGAGAGAAGCGGACAAAAGGTTTGGCACGGACAAATGCGATCCGGAGAAAATTGCAGTCCGGGATTTACGAATTTCATTTCTTTAAAAATTTTTTGCGGCATTGATCAGCCGCTGTGACAAATAAAGCCTACAAGACTATCTAATCTGCAAATCAGCACTCGTCCTTTCCTCGTCCTTTTGTCTCTCTCGTTCCTGGACATTCAGTGTGTCCTGGTCTACGCCATTGGCCTGCTCTCCGAGCACAAGGCAACGGTCAGAGAAGGGACTAGGTCGGTGGTTCTGGCATTAATTATCCAGGAGGAAAACAGACACTAAAAATCGGTTTAAATGAGATGGCCGGTTGAAGGGATGAACTTGGAAGAAGAGACAAATTTGATGGCTCCTGGATGAATAAATCATTGGCGCTGGAACATTGAATTTTATTTCAGAAAATTTAATTTTGGGGGGTGGTTGGGTTGGGGAAGTGACTAGAATGCGCGTTTGCCTGGTGGTGGTCGAATGTTCGAATCCTACTAGAATCGGGGTTTTTATTTTTGTTTTATTTAACTAGGCTTCCAGATTGACTTAGCTTAAAATGGGTAGCAGGAAAATGTCTGGGAAGTAAATCTGCCGATCGATATTGACTATAACATCCATCCGATTGATTTATCAAAATGTGGGGCTAACTATAACATCTATCCGATTGATTTATCAAAATGTAGGGCTAACTATAACAACAGTTGAAGAGAGACACAGAGAAGGATAGAGAGACAGATGCAGACATTTGGAGATACACAGGGGATATCAGGAAATGTCTTGGGAAATGAAAGCTGTCAGTGAGATACTGACCCCACGACCCACCGAGTGCTGGTTGGTTTATTGAATATGGGTCCAGTACCGTATGGGTTTTAATGTGTGTAAAATGGTCCTGTTTATTAAGTACTATTGCTTCAGCCAGGCGTTGTTCTCAGGTGTTTAAATCCCCGTGTGCCTACAATTTTCAGTTGTTCAACTGTCTAGTTTTTTTCCCCCCTTTCATCTTTTCTTCGTTCCTTGTACTTCTATGTGTGCAAATCAATTACTAAATCACGATTTTATGAGAAGAAAGCTTTGTGCAATAAGTCTTTCTCCTTGAAAGTTAGAACAATAGTTCTTGCCTGTTGCATAGAACCAGTTTTAACATACTGCTGCGAATTCTGGACAATTAGTAAACGGGTGAAGCCTTGGAGATGCAGTGTTATAGAAGACTGCTGAAAATTAATTGGACAGCCAAAATAAGCAATCTGGACATTTTGGGGGTAGCAGAATCGCAAAGTTAACGTATCACAAACATCACAAAGAAGCAGTAATCATTTTTTTTTTATGAGAAGTCACAAACTGTGACATCTTGTGACAACCGGAAAGATTTGCGGAAAAAGAGATAAAGGAAGACAGCGTGAGAAAATTATTGACAGTCTTATGTTATGGCACAGAAGGGAGTCAAGACACCTACTGATTCATGCCGTTGGAGATCGCAATTTGTGGAGAGGCATCATCGCCCACTCCAGCCGGCAAGGCACTGGATGATGATGATGGGGTTGGGCAAACAAATCCCGCCCCGCGGACTTTTCTCTGCGTGGACGTCGGAGCAGTGGGTTCATTCTGTTTAGGGTCAGTTGGATTTCAACGTTGATCTCTGGCTCAGAAAGCAATGGCAAACTACAGAACGTAATCTTGCCTAGGAAATCATTATGGAGTTGACTGCAACATCATACAAACAATATGGAGTTGACCGCAACATCATACAAACAACATGCAGTTAACTGCAACATCATACAAACACCATGCAGTTGACCGCAACATCATACAAACAACATGCAGTTGACCGCAACATCATACAAACACCATGCAGTTGACCGCAACATCATACAAACAACATGGAATATTGACCGCAACATCATACAAACAACATGGAGTTGACCGCAACATCATACAAACAACATGCAGTTGACCGCAACATCATACAAACAACATGGAATATTGACCGCAACATCATACAAACACCATGCAGTTGACCGCAACATCATACAAACAACATGCAGTTGACCGCAACATCATACAAACACCATGCAGTTGACCGCAACATCATACAAACAACATGGAATATTGACCGCAACATCATACAAACAACATGGAGTTGACCGCAACATCATACAAACAACATGGAGTTGACCGCAACATCATACAAACAACATGCAGTTGACCGCAACATCATACAAACAACATGGAATATTGACCGCAACATCATACAAACAACATGGAGTTGACCGCAACATCATACAAACAACATGGAGTTGACCGCAACATCATACAAACAACATGCAGTTAACTGCAACATCATACAAACACCATGCAGTTGACCGCAACGTCATACAAACAACATGCAGTTGACCGCAACATCATAAAACAACATGGAGTGACCGCAACATCATACAAACAACATGCAGTTGACCGCAACATCATACAAACAACATGCAGTTGACCCCAACATCATACAAACAACATGCAGTTGACCGCAACATCATACAAACAACATGCAGTTGACTGCAACATCATACAAACAACATGCAGTTGACCACAACATCATACAAACAACATGCAGTTTACCACAACACAAAAACAACATGCAGTTGACCGCAACATCATACAAACAACATGGAGTTGACCGCAACATCATACAAACAACATGCAGTTGACCGCAACATCATACAAACACATGCAGTTGACCGCAATATCATAAAACAACATGCAGTTACCGCAACATCATACAAACACCATGCAGTTTACCCCAATATCATACAAACAAAAATGCAGTTGACCGCAACATCATACAAACAACATGCAGTTGACCGCAACATCATACAAACAACATGCAGTTGACCACAACATCATACAAACAACATGCAGTTTACCACAACATCATACAAACAACATGCAGTTTACCACAACATCATAAAAACAACATGCAGTTGACCGCAACATCATACAAACAACATGGAGTTGACCCAACATCATACAAACAACATGCAGTTGACCAAACATCATACAAAAAAACATGCAGTTGACCACAACATCATACAAACAACATGCAGTTGACCACAACATCATACAAACAACATGCAGTTGACCGCAACATCATACAAACAACATGCAGTTGACCGCAACATCATACAAACACCATGCAGTTGACCGCAACATCATACAAACAACATGCAGTTGACCGCAATATCATACAAACAACATGGAGTTGACCGCAACATCATACAAACAACATGCAGTTGACCGCAACATCATACAAACAACATGGAATATTGACCGCAACATCATACAAACAACATGGAGTTGACCACAACATCATACAAACAACATGGAGTTGACCGCAACATCATACAAACAACATGCAGTTAACTGCAACATCATACAAACACCATGCAGTTGACCGCAACATCATACAAACAACATGCAGTTGACCGCAACATCATAAAACAACATGGAGTTGACCGCAACATCATACAAACAACATGCAGTTGACCGCAACATCATACAAACAACATGCAGTTGACCGCAACATCATACAAACAACATGCAGTTGACCGCAACATCATACAAACAACATGCAGTTGACCGCAACTACTCATACAAACAACATGCAGTTGACCGCAACATCATACAAACAACATGCAGTGACCGCAACATCATACAAACAACATGCAGTTGACCACAACATCATACAAACACCATGCAGTTGACCACAATATCATACAAACAACATGCAGTTGACCGCAACATCATACAAACAACATGCAGTTGACCGCAACATCATACAAACAACATGGAGTTGACCGCAACATCATACAAACAACATGCAGTTGACCGCAACATCATACAAACACCATGCAGTTGACCGCAATATCATACAAACAACATGCAGTTGACCGCAACATCATACAAACACCATGCAGTTGACCGCAATATCATACAAACAACATGCAGTTGACCGCAACATCATACAAACAACATGCAGTTGACCGCAACATCATACAAACAACATGCAGTTGACCACAACATCATACAAACAACATGCAGTTGACCACAACATCATACAAGCAACATGCAGTTGACCACAACATCATACAAACAACATGCAGTTGACCGCAACATCATACAAACAACATGGAGTTGACCACAACATCATACAAACAACATGCAGTTGACCACAACATCATACAAACAACATGCAGTTGACCACAACATCATACAAACAACATGCAGTTGACCACAACATCATACAAACAACATGCAGTTGACCGCAACATCATAGAAACAACATGCAGTTGACCGCAACATCATACAAACACCATGCAGTTGACCGCAACATCATACAAACAACATGCAGTTGACCGCAACATCATACAAACAACATGCAGTTGACCGCAATATCATACAAACAACATGGAGTTGACCGCAACATCATACAAACAACATGGAGTTGACCGCAACATCATACAAACAACATGCAGTTGACCGCAACATCATACAAACAACATGCAGTTGACCGCAATATCATACAAACAACATGCAGTTGACCCCAACATCATACAAACAACATGGAGTTGACCGCAACATCATACAAACAACATGCAATTTATCAAAACAAAAGAGAACCGTCAAGTGGTTATTTCATTACTTGGTGGGCTGAAGCCACTACACGATTTCCTTTTCAACAATCCATTGTGAACACGGACAAGACCTCTAAGAAGGAGCTTCCGTCCCACACGGACAAACACGAACAGAAATGACAAAGATTTTCCGAAACAGGAAGCTGACACAAAGATCTCTGTTCCTTTATATGTGCATTTTTCGTTCATTCGTTCACTGGTTTATACATTTAAAAAAAAAAAATTATTATTTGTTCATGTGTTCATTAAATCGTCCAAATTTATTTGTTCGTATATTATTCATTCATTCATTCGCTCCTTCATTCATTTGTTCATTAAGTAGAGTACCTGTTTAATACAGTAATTTATTCGTTCGCTCATGCATTCGTTCAACAATTCATTCATTCATTCATTTATTCATCCATCCGTCCGTCCACCTATCAATCCGTCCATCCATCTATCTATCCATCAGTCCATCCATCCATTCATTCATTCGCTCGTTCATTCATTTGTTCATTAAGTAGAGTATCTGTTTCATACAGTAATTTTTTCATTCGTTCATTCAGCAGATTATTCGCTCGTTGAAGCATTCGTTCCACAGTGCATTCATACATGATGATATCAAATACATTGTATATTCACACGTATTGACACTACCTAGTGCCTCCTATCGGGCGCTGGAACGCCAACTATTCCTTCCCTTGCCGCTTAAGGAAACGGTGGAAGATGATGATTGATTGATTGACTGACTGATTCATTCATTCATTCATTATTCCCTCTGTCAGGATCTTATATTAGGCTCGTTGGCTAACACATGTGAGACAGTACAAGTACAAACGTTATTCGACGTAAGACACAGCAACACAAGTTCTATGGATTTATTACCACAATAAATACATAACAATAGTTACAGCAATGTACAACATATAACAACTCACTACCACAATACAGCTCATAGGTCTGACGCTCACAATATCAGTCGTTCAGCTCACAACCACGGAGATTCACACAACGCCTTGCTCTCGACACACACGTCCGTTCAGATGTCCAGTCCCAGATAGGTCTGAGATTAACACACACACTGCCCACTGCCTCAGGTGGGGTCACGTGGCTTTGCGTCGTCTGTCGTCAGCGCTGGTCGCGTGTCAGGTAAGAATCTCGCCAGCGCGACAATTCCTGTCCGCCGGGCGCCGCAACGATGTTGCTGCTAGGCTCTGACATTCTCCCCGGGTACTTCAATGAAAGATGCCATCTTTCATTCATGATGTATGTATATACTGGGGTAGTGTTGATTTCATGTCAGAGACTACTATTTCCCAGTGTTATGCATGAAAATACATATAAGGCATAGAAATATATACAAAAAAAATGTAAGTTGCATTGAAATGACAAATGAAGTACAATTTTTAACACAATTCAGGTTTCATCCCCCTGATGTCTGGTTACCTTCATTGCAATAATACCCAGTCAGATCAGTAGTTCCAGCTTCACGCATCTACCTCGCAGCCATTTTGAAAAAAACGTAATAATATGATTGTTTTGCAACAACCATCTAGGCCAGACTGAAATACGGCTTTGTGTTAGTCGTATTAAACACTTAAACTCTGCCCTTATTTGGTCAGGAGCTCTTATGTTGGTTTGCAATGTTGGCAGCTCTATGACATGCTTGGTGGACGCCTACCTGCTGTGCCAATCATTTGAGCAACAAAATGTCTATCTATACAATACACATTAATGAATATGTTTCAAATTATGGCCCTTGATGTAATTCACAAATGCAAGGGAAGTAATTTTGACATTTAAGAAATTTCATACATTACAATAATAATTTAATTTCTTAGCGTCATTGCTTGACGTTTCTTCATATTAACGAGAAAAAGTCGGTAATATGAATAGATTAATCAAGATATGATTCTAAGATTACACTAATCAAAATAAATATGTACACAATTTGTATATTATATTTTATAGATTGAAAAAGATTTTACAAGTGTCATAAATTTTTGGAAATTTGTACATAGTCTGCTAATTTTGCTATACTTTTTTACATTATATTGGAAATACAAATGAAACAAAAATTTTGGTTGTTGTTACATTTTCTGAATACAAATGATCCGGTTTTATTTCGGAACAGATAGTAAAATGTTCCCACAGTTCGTGTCTGATGTTATAGTAAGACAACGGATTATGGTGGAATGTTCTTATTTCCGATGTGTTCACACGTCGAACAATTTGGATCACATTTGCTGTAGAGGTGATGTAGGAGTCAATGTTCGGTCTACATTTGCACATGTTAAAATATCACGGTGAACAAAAATCACCCACAAATGTCACAATAGTAAAGTTCGCTTCTGATAATTGGTTAAGCGTTTGTGACACTGTTGTTGGTGTCTATCTACAATTAATATCGTTCTCATTCTAACACACACTACACAATTATACTACACTCATTACATGACTTGATTAAAATAAGTATATTATACATGTCGGTATGCAAACCGTATCACAATTTTGATTATTGACCTTACACAGTAGGTGAATGGAAAAATTCACACATTGGTGGCTGTGTTGGGCTGAGTGTAATATTACACAGTGCACTCAGACATTGCTTACTGGGTCTGTCGGACAACGGGACAAAAGGTCGGCGATTGTATTCATTCTGCGGGAATATGGCGAACTTCAAAACTGAAATTCTGAAGCTTTAAGGACCAGCGAGCAATCATGTTATTTGATGTACTGTGGAATTGATATACCTTAATGGACTGTTGTCAGTTCGATGATAAAGTGACGTCCTAGAAGATATTTGGACAGCTTTGTTACACTTTCTACTAAGGCCAATGCCTCCAATTGCGGAATGGACCAGGCCCGCTCTCGGGGTCTTAGTTTTCTGATAGAAAACAGACGGGATGCAAGATGTCGTTGTATTCCTGCAAAAGGACTGCACCGATCGCAATGGAGCTAGCATCTGTTCTCAATCTGAAAGGTAAACGAATGTTGGGCAATTTAAGGATGAGATTAGGTGTATTCTTATCAGAAAAATGTGCCAAAACTTTATCAAATGCATTTCGTAGGCATTCATCGTTTACAACTTTTTCGGGTTTATTCTTGGTTAGTAATTAGAAAAAACCTCAGTTAGCTCTGAAAAATCAGGAATAAAGTTTCTGTAATAATTAATAAGTCCCAGCAAACTGCGGACTTGTTTCTTATTTGTTGGAAGTGACAGTTTTTAGAATTTTCGAGACAATTTTGTTGTCTGTCATGACAAAGCCATTGGATATTCTGTACCCCAAAAATGATATCTCTTGGTAAGCCATGCTCACCTTTGAAGGCTTCACTGTCAGTCCGTGCTGTCTGATACGTTCTAGTGTCTTTTCCAGTATCTTTATATGTTCCGTCATTGTCTCTGTATGGACACAGATGTCGTCAATATAGGAAACTATATTAGGGATGTCAGATAGGAGGAGTCGTGTCATGCGTACAAATGTTGGCTGGGGCATTGACTAGCCCAAATGGAAGTTTGCACCATTCGTATAGTCCCCAAGGCGTGGCGAAAGCTGTTAGATGTCTGCTGTCTTCATGTACAGCAATCTGCCAGTAACCTTTAGCCATGTCAAGGGTCGTGAAGAACTTAGCGTCAGTCAGTTCTGTCAGAAGATCGTCTGTATTTGCCATTGGTCAAGATCTAAAACAGTTATTTTGTTCAGTTTTCTGTAATCTATGCAAAGTCGTATTGTGTTGTCCTTTTTCCGTACAATGACCATGGGTGAAGAGAAGTCTGATAGGGATCGTCTGATGATGTTGTTTTTTTCTAAGTTAATGATTTCCTGATGTAGTTGTTCCTTGTAATGTAATGGTATGGTGTATGGTCTGCATCTTATGGGTGTGTTTGATGTAAGTGTGATGTGATGCTGTACTAACTCTGTTTGTCCTGGGTTGTCTGAAAAGATGGTGTTGTACTCTTGTATCAACTGTTTGCAACTGTTTGTCTCTGCTTGACTTAGGTTTGGATTGATCTTGATCTCCTTCAAGCAGTTTGTCGTGTCTAATGTAGGTGTTGGAATCTCGTCGCTAGAATCGTCATCTTCGTGATCTATTATCACGGTGCAAGCTGTCGTATCGTCTGGTTCGTTGTCTCTGTTGAAGTATGGTCTTAGCATATTGATGTGAAATATTTTGTGTTTGTCTTTTATCAGGATTTCGTAGTCAACAGGAGAGATTTGTCTTGTCACTTTAAAAGGTCCCTGCCAAGAATCTGTCAGTAGTTGTCTGTCACTAGGTAGTAGTAGTACCTGAACGTCCTGTCCAGCTGTCAATGTTATAGTCCTGTTACCTTTGTCTGCGTATTGTCTGTAAGTAGCACCAGATAGTTTTAGTGCACTTTTAGCAATTTCACATGATTTCATTATCCTTTCACGCAATGATGTTACATACACAAATGATGATATGGGTTTCAATACTGGAGTGGACTCAGTTAGCATTTGGTGATAAATTGTTAATGGGCCGCGTGGTTTGGCACCATAGATGAGTTCAAAAGGAGAGAAACCGGTACTAGAATGTGGTACCTCGCGATAAGCAAAAAGGACAGCTGGTAAGTATAGATCCCAGTTATTGGGGTGATCTTGAGTTACTTTGGCTAGCATGTGCTTCAGATCCCCATTAAGCTTTTCTATAATCCCGCTCGAGTGCGGATGATAGGGGCTATTGAAGACTTGCTTCACTCCTAACATTTTAGTGAAAGCTTGAGTGGATGCGGCGATAAATTGAGTGCCTCTATCAGACTGGATCGTATCTGGAAACCCAATTCTGGAGAAAATATGGAAGAACACTTCCATGATATCGTTGGCAGTAATGTTCTTTAACGGAATCGCTTCTGGCCAGCGACTACATTGATCAATAATTGTTAGTATATATTTATTCCCTCTAGTTGTTGTATGACTAAGAGGGCCCACAATGTCAACTGATAATTTTCAAAAGGTCGACTGGCTAAGTCAGTGACTTGTAACTTTGCCTGTGGGTGTTTACCTTTCTTTACCAGTTTCTGGCATGTATCACAACTTCTGCAATATGTTTTTATGTCATTACAGAATTTTGGCCAATGAAACTGTGTCAATAGTCTTGACCTGGTTTTAACATATGCCATATGACCTGCAAAAGGTATATCGTGAGCAAGATGTAAGCTTGCTTGCGATAAGTAGTTGGTAACACAGTTTGCTTTGTTGTAACGTCACCTTTGGTGTAGTACCTGGTGAGTATATCATTGTATAAAGCAAAATGCCATTTAGCATTTTTCGTTACTCTTGGCTTTTTGCCGATCAGGTCAAAATACTTTGACAGTGAAGGATCAGCTTTTTGAGCTATTATGAATGTTTCCTTCATCGAGTCACTAGGTGGTACTTCTGGGCTAAGCATTGAATAGCCTCAGTTTGGTTACTATCATCTTGCACTCTAGCAGTAGCTCTTGTTACTGCGTTCACACACTCAATGACATCAGATGATGATGGAATAATATCGTCAATGATGTGATGAGAACTTAGTGCTGCATTAGCTAACATACATTCAACTGGTGATATGACATTTTCAATGACATCTGGTGGTGATGTGTTATCATTAATACATAGTGATGTTATGTCATGGTTATGATGTTTGTCATTCACCTCCGGTAAATTTCCGATGATTATATCGCACACTGGGTTTGTAAGTGCTGCGACTTTTACTTTTCCGGTGAGGAATGGTGTTTCGATGTATGCCCAAGCTAATGGATATTTTTCAATATTGCCTGAAAATGTTCTACATGTGATGTGTCTACCTGTGTAGTCTGTAGGTGTTATGAATGTTGTTTTCAGGCCAATAAGTGTACTCCCGGTGTCGCGAAGTACTGTAGCACTCTTGCCATTAACATATCCGTGATATATGTCTAACTTGCCTTTTGAGTCTATTACTAAGTTACCTTCCTCATTAGCAATAGGGATGGCGTGCCCGCATGTTAAGATACCATTTTCAAAGAAGGTATTACAGACAGTGCATGTGTTGGAACTAAATACGTCACAAGCCTGTGCTGCATGTACAGGATGTTTTTCTGTATTTTCGTCTTCTGACGCTGAACTATCGAATAAGGCGGCATTGGCTTTGTTGGTCATATGCCTGCCTTTACAATCCATGCGATGGTGACCGTACGCCTTGCAGAGAAAACATTTTCGTAAGCTTTTGAACGATTTACGTTCTCTGTCTTGTCTGTTTACCATATTTTGCAAGTACAAGAATTATAGTTTTAAATAACACAAAATGAACAACACACGTCTAAATATATTAGGTTCTTAAATAATGACGAGCAACCCACGTCCACACATGTCAGGATCTTATATTAGGCTCGTTGGCTAACACATGTGAGACAGTACAAGTACAAACGTTATTCGACGTAAGACACAGCAACACAAGTTCTATGGATTTATTACCACAATAAATACATAACAATAGTTACAGCAATGTACAACATATAACAACTCACTACCACAATACAGCTCATAGGTCTGACGCTCACAATATCAGTCGTTCAGCTCACAACCACGGAGATTCACACAACGCCTTGCTCTCGACACACACGTCCGTTCAGATGTCCAGTCCCAGATAGGTCTGAGATTAACACACACACTGCCCACTGCCTCAGGTGGGGTCACGTGGCTTTGCGTCGTCTGTCGTCAGCGCTGGTCGCGTGTCAGGTAAGAATCTCGCCAGCGCGACAATTCCTGTCCGCCGGGCGCCGCAACGATGTTGCTGCTAGGCTCTGACACCCTCCCTCCATCATCCATCCATCCTTCCATCCATCCATTCATCCATCCATTCATCCTTCTATTCATCCACCCATCCATCCATCCATCAATCCATCCATCCATTCATCCATTTCTTGTTTCATTAGTTCATACATTCATACATTAGTTCATTCGTTTGTTCCTATATTCATTTGTTTGTTCATTCAGTCGTGCCTTCATTCATTCATTCATTCATTCATTCATTCATTCATTCATTCATTCATTCATTCATTCACACATACATTCATTCAAGCATACATGCATTCATTTATTCATTCATTCATTCATTCATGTACAACAGTTCTTCCTTCTGGCAGCTCGTATTCAGATCTCCACGTTACAAGTCTAATACCAGCAATAGTTATGAGGAGGTTCCTGAAATTTCCGTACAGGAAGTCGTTGGTGGAAAGAAGTTGTCTTACATCGTGTGTGTTTACTGTGGAATAGATCTGTAACCTCGGGCAGGCTGCAGGATCAAGAAGTCAGAATGGGTGAAGACAGACAGGAGGTCAAAGCAGGAGAACAGCTATGCAGGATGTCAAAGAAGAATTGTCAACCAATACAGAACAGAGTCCTTAGCCGCTACATGCTGGGGGAAATACTGAGTAGGGTATCCAAGTACTTATGAACTCAATGGTTCAGTGTGCAGCGAGGATATCCTGTCTATTAACTAACTATATTTGTTTACGTTTATTGTTGTCTGTTGGACATGGCTGGCTGTAGATATTCGAATTCAAACTAGCACCCCCAGGTTTAAGAGGCCGTATGCGGGTCTTCATCAAAGACACTTCATATCATATTTCGTGATAATGTATGCTAAATGTAATAAAAGGTCGTTCAGTGTTACACCTGAGAACTGGTTACTAGAAACAGAAGAAGACACTCCTCATTATTTGGGCATGTCATGAGATGAGGAAAGCTGGGGTATGTCATTGCAACGGGAAGGTAGGAGGGGAAGAGAGACGGGGGAAACCAAGAGAGAAGATGTTGGACAGTTTGACATCAAAGCATGGAGGAACGTCGGTATCAGATTGGAAGCAAGAGAGACAAAAGGCCGTCGTCGACAGACGTGATCACCAACGCCACACGGCATGGACTATAAGAAGATTTGCAATACGTCCCGAAAGAAGGCTGTGGACAGACATGATCACCAACGCCACACGGCATGGGCTATAAAAAGGAGAAGTGTTACACAAAAATATCAATTTGGAACATCTGATGACACCTAAAACATCACTTATAAAGTTACACATATTGATTGGCGTTCATAGACGTATAAGAAAAAAGTAGACACTAGAGGAAACACAAGATAACTGTCATTTAACTGTCATTTTCTGTCAGTACCTTGCGGTGTATGGCAGGGGGGTCTTTGAGCCTGAGGAATTAAGGCCGCCTGGCTAGTGCCGTCACCGCGAACTGTGCAGGTTAGGATTTTCTTTTCGCCCCCGACAGAAAAAATCCCACACCTTACCGAGGGATCGAACCCCGGGTCTCAAGTTAACATAAACATTAAAAGCTATAGTTACTAACCAGGGATTCGAACCTGTCACCTCCAAACGATGACATCCCCTCGCTGCAGCAACAAAGTGTGCTTTGACATTTCCTCTAATCTCTACTTCTTTCTTCTATTCTATTACTATAACATATAGAAGTATAAGCGCCAATCTATTATTATCTATACTTGCGAATTTGTTGATGTGTTGTGTATGTGTTATATTATATTGTCAACGAGACAGAGATGTCACATCATGTATATTGGAGTGTTTAAATGTGTGAAATAGACCGTGATTTCTCAACCTAACAAGTAACAGCTTCAAAGACTTACCTGATTACTGGCCTAATCCTTTTGCCTAGCCTACTTCCACTTCCCTGCCTGTACTGTAAGCAACACGAAAGGTATCCGCAGAAAATGAAAACACACCGCTTGTCACTGAGTTCATAAACCGGCTACAAACCAAAATATCTCTCACCAGCGGAGCCCTCTACACCAGGCTCGCTTCATAGCGTTGATATTCGAGCACAAAACACTGCAATCCCAAATACATAACATGAATATATGCACAAAGCGTGGATACAGCTTGGATTTTATCTTCTTAGTTCGATAGGGACACTGCAACTTGAACGAGGACACAACGACACACTGAACACACAGCCTCGTTGTGTAGGCAGGGACGGGCCCTATCGGCAAACCAGGTTATGACTCGGCGACCGCCTTTGCTGCTGTAGCCCGGCGGTTAGTTGGCATTGATTACCCCCAAGTGGCTGGAAAGGGAACACGTTAAACGATGGAGAGTTCTTGAACAGGGCTGCTGTTTATTAATGGCAGTGTTTTTGGTTGTTGAAAGATTTTTCGTGAACATGTTGTTAGTTATTCATGTAAACAATATAAACTGACACAAAGTAGGCCTAGTGCAGCTTTACATAACAGGATTACGACACTTACAGGACGTTGCGGCGATTAGCTTTCATCAGCAAACAAACACATACACAAAACACAACATATAGTCACGGAGAAGATCTCCTGTGACAACAATAAGACGTGATGACAGAACGAGAAGAATAACAAGATGAAAAAATGAAAGCAATGAAGAGAAAATGAAAATTGGAAAAAAATAATTCTTAGTTAAGTAGGAACATTTTTTCCAATTTTCATTTTCTCTTCATTGCTTTCATTTTTTCATCTTTTTTGTTCTTCTCGTCCTGTCGTCCCGTCTTAATGTGGTCACAGGAGATCTTCTCCGCGACTATATGTTGTGTTGTGTGAATGTGTATATTTGCTGATGAAGGCTAATCGCCGCAACATCCTGTATGTGTTGTAATTATGTGATGTAAAGCTGCACTACTTTGTGTCATTTTATATTGTTTACATGTTCACAGCTTGTCCGCAGTTCCACCCAATGTTATTCATTAGTTATTCACGGTGATATTATAACTATCATCACTATTTTATTTTTACATTCGCCCGCCTTGAACTCAAACGTAGTTCATACACGCGCTACAACTGCCAGCGCCTTGGACTGGGTTTTGTGTAGGGGTTAGCTTTTCTCTATTAACAGTATCCGTCGACATCAGGCCAACTTTCTCCGACTTCTGAGGTACTTGTAATTTACGTCCCCAAGTCAAGTACGAGAAGTCACTATTATTGTTGTTAATACTGTTTCCCCCCCGTTGTTGTTATAGTTGTTGTTACTGTTGTTGTTATTGTTATTGTTATTGTTGTTATTGTTGTTGTTGGTGTTGGTGGTGGTGGTACTGTTGTTGTTGTTGTTGTTGTTGTTGTTGTTGTTGTTGTTGTTGTTGTTGTTGTTGTTGTTGTTGTTGTTGTTGTTGTTGCAGTTGTTGTTGTTTTCACTTTAATTTGATGAGATTCTAACTATTGTAAGAACTGGGGGGTCTCCGTGTCGAAGTGGTTCAAACCTAGCGCACCCAAAGCCTAGCTCTCCGAAGGCTGTGGGTTTGTTCCCCGACTCAACCATTCGGTTCTCGAGTTGAGTTATCTCGAAGACTCCCGGGAGATGTCGCTGGAGCTACGGAGTTCGTGCTCTGTGACGCTTTCGGGAAGCCACCTTACAGAAAGAGACCGAGCCATTTGGGGTGAAACCCGTGCAATGAAGGCAACCCTCCCACCATTAAACCTCTTTTATTATTTTAATATTGATTCCGCTGAGAGCATGGGGAATTTAACTTGACTCTCTTACCATGTAGTAACTGCCGTGAAGTCTGACTTGGCTAGAAACAGGTCACCATACACCACCATCATCTGTCATAATCATGATCGTCTTGATTATCATCTTGTGTCGTGCTGACTTGAGTCGGTGGTTATCTCACTCGATCACCATAGTCGCGATTCAGATCTGTGTTCTTGTCCCGGTGATGCCATTTAGCCAAGCCATTGCTTCTTTAGGCTTCCATTACCCCTGTGCCAATCAAGTTTACATGTTGTCGTGACGTTTTTAAGCTGACTTATTTGTGTAACGGACTCACTCACAGAGCATGCTGACAAGGGTGGAGACAGGCATGCTTCCTGCTGATTGGAATACTTCGATTACAAAATCAAAAATATGGATCATCTGTTGGATCTTGCCCCAGGACATGCTGGCGTGGTGGGGAATGAGCAGGCTGACAGACTGGCTGAGCCTGCACCTTTGGGTGGTGTTCTGGTACATGATAGGCAGATGTGGTCATGGCTTTTTTGGGGATCAGGTGAAACGTGTTGAAAAGCAGATAAATCATCATTGACTGAAGAGAATGGTGCTGCATGGAGTGACCATGGGATCTGACCGACCCTCACTATCTAGAGGAAAGGCCAGCGGACATATAATCAGACCATTTGTATTGGCACTCTTCACTGGCTGTTGGAAAAGCGAAGATGAGAGTGTTCCGTGTGCTGTAATCTCAGTTCTGGACTCATCTTATTTTTATAAAGTACCCAGTAAATGAGAAAATCTAAAAGAATTACAAATAAACTACAAATATTCGTTAATTGGTGCCTGCGCAGAATAGTGGGAATAAAATGTTGTGCAAGAGTCACCAATGCCGAGCTCATTGAGAAAACTAAACAAATTCTAATGAACCAAGAGGTAAAGAAATGACGTTGGGTAGAGCACACACTGAGAAAACCTGAGGACAATATATCTAGACACTCTTTTGTCTGGAATCTACAAGATAGGACACACGCTATGAGAACATGAGGACAGTATAAATAGACACTCTCTTCTCTGGAACCCACAAGATAGAACACACACTGAGAGAACCTGAGGACAGAATAACTAGACACTCTCTTGTCTGGAACCCACAAGATAGGACACACACTGAGAGAACCTGAGGACAGTATAACTAGACACTCTCTTGTCTGGAACCCACAAGATAGGACACACACTGAGAGAACCTGAGGACAGAATAACTAGACACTCTCTTGTCTGGAACCCACAAGATAGGACACACACTGAGAGAACCTGAGGACAGAATAACTAGACACTCTCTTGTCTGGAACCCACAAGATAGGACACACACTGAGAGAACCTGAGGACAGTATAACTAGACACTCTCTTGTCTGGAACCCACAAGATAGGATACACACTGAGAGAACCTGAGGACAATATAACTAGACAATCTCTTGTCTGGAACCTACAAGATAGGACACACACTGAGAGAACCTGAGGACAGTATAACTAGACACTCTCTTGTCTGGAACCCACAAGATAGGACACATACTGAGAGAACCTGAGGACAATATAACTAGTCACTCTCTTGTCTGGAACCCACAAGATAGGACACATACTGAGAGAACCTGAGGACAATATAACTAGACAATCTCTTGTCTGGAACCTACAAGATAGGACACATACTGAGACAACCTGAGGACAATATAACTAGACAATCTCTTGTCGGGAACCTACAAGATAGGACACATACTGAGAAAATCTGAGGACAATATAACTAGACAATCTCTTGTCTGGAACCTACAAGATAGAACACATACTGAGAGAACCTGAGGACAATATAACTAGACAATCTCTTGTCTGGAACCTACAAGATAGAACACATACTGAGAGAACCTGAGGACAATATAACTAGACAATCTCTTGTCTGGAACCTACAAGATAAGAGACACACTGAGAGAACCTGAGGACAGTATAACTAAACACTCTTTTGTCTGGAACCCACAAGATAGGACACACACTGAGACAACATGAGGACAGTATAACTAGACACTCTCTTGTCTGGAACCTACAAGGCAAACCAAATAGCAGGAAACCTGCAATCAGTTGTAGAAGAGAATTACAGAGTTGAAGGATATTAGGAGGACACGGAGGGATCTGCGAGAGATAGTACACGATTGAACGGTGTGGCCTGGTTTAGTTGAGAGTCAGTGTCCCTATGGGGGATAAAGGCCAAAAGAATAAGACGAAATTTTAACTCTCTACATCCAGTTTGTTACATAAATATATATATTGTTAACTCTTAATGTTAGTTACATATTTTTTATAAGACACCACAGTCAATCCTATCATCTCCTGACTGTTCGTGATTTCTTGGTAAGTTTACGTCAAGTAGTTTGTAATTGCTTTCTGAAAAACCAGCACGCATACCATTGTATGAAAACCAACGCAAGGCGGTCTGCTTTAAAATGGCCCGCAGCTGTGTTTCGAACGCGGCAAGCGAGATTACTCATTGCATGCGTAACCCGTTCGTCACAGAACCGATTAACTCTTAAAGCAGGTCAGTATTTCAAGGAGAATTGATGTCAGTTTTATTTCACTGTAACAGTGTATTGTTGGTGGGTCAGTATTTCAAGGAGAATTGATGTAAGTTTTAATTCACCGTAACAGTGTATTGTTGGTGTGTCAGTATTTCAAGAATTGATGTAAGTTTTAATCCACTGTAAAAGTGTAATTATTGTTGGTGGGTCAGTATCAATACGGCAGCTTTCACTTCCCTATATATTTGCTGGTAACTGGAGGATGAGTGGTCTCGAGGTATGGTGTCCGCCTCAAGTGTTGGAGTTCCCGGGTTCACGCCTTGGTGAGGGCCGGGATGGATTTTTTCACGTGGACTTCTAGTAATAAAATTTCCCCTGGTCTATGGGTAGTGAGATCGAACGCCCGTGTGTATTGTTGCGCACGTAAAAATTCCCTTGGCAATTGAAAATCGGAAAAGAGTAGCCTAACGGCTAAGCATTTCAGGATCCTCGCCGGTGCTACAGAGTTCGTGCACTGAGCTGAGATTCTCCGGACTCAGGCTTGAGTTAAGATTAGAACGGAGCACTAATAGATTATACCGTGTGCCCTGATGTTGATCCATCGAATAAACTAAATTAAACTAAACTAAACTAACTGGTAACTATTTTAGGCTCGGAAATTTTACAAATTTCTTTGGATGCTAATTCTTGGATTTTAAAAGAAAGAAAGACAGAAAGAACGAAACAGACAGACAGACAGACATAACGCAAAGACGAGGAGGATAGGAAAAAGAAATAGTAGTAGTAGTAGTAGTAGTAGTAGTAGTAGTAGTAGTAGTAGTAGTAGTAGTAGTAGTAGTAGTAGTAGTAGTTGTTGTTGTTGTAATAGTAGTAATAGTAGTAGTAGTAGTAGTAGTTGTAGTAGTAGTAGTAGTAGTAGTAGTAGTAGTAGTAGTAGTAGTAGTAGTAGTAGTAGTAGTAGTAGTAGTAGTAGTAGTAATAGTAGTAGTAGTAATTGTTGTGATAGTAGTAGTAGTAGTAGCAGTAGTATTAATAAGGTAGTAGTAGTAATAGTAGTAGTAGTAGTAGTAATAATAATAACAATAATAGTAGTAGTAGTAGTAGTAGTAGTAGTAGTAGTAGTAGTAGTAGTAGTAGTAGTAGTAGTAGTAGTAGTAGTAGTAGTAGTAGTAGTAGTAGTAGTAGTAGGCGAAGAAGAAGAAAGAAGAGGAAGAAGAAAATTGTGAGGACGATAATGACGACGGAGAAGTTAATTAATGTAATAACAACAATGATAATGACGCCGATGTTGAACAAGTGTCTCTAAAGTCGACAAACCGAAGACACTTGTGTAAAATAGTAAGAATCTATTTGATTGTATGTGTTATTCTGTTTGATGTCAATGATAGAATATTCATCTGGAGCAAACAATCACTTAACTAACACATGTTACGTTTTTTACATTCAGTATAATTTGTACCACAGCTTCTCTTCAGTTATTTGTGTCACAACTAACTGTAAATAATTCACACTACAGCTGATCATTAGTACATCATATGAAAACGTGCATTTACACCAAACAACAACAGTCATATACATCATAAGACAACATTCATGTGCATAATTCGAAAAAATTAGATTACATTGTATGAAATCAAGCATGTATATCGTATGAAAAGATTCATTTTGCATCAGATGGAAAGGTTCATTTATTTCAGACGAAACCATTCATTTACATAATATGAAAACGTTCAATTGCATCAGATTACAACATTCATTTACATCAGATAAAAACATTCATTCGGGACGCAGAGATGTTTCCAAGGTACCAGGGCCAGGTTTTATACTGGCCAAGACCTACTAACACGTCCTAGTCGTTTGTCCCGGGCAATAGGTCCCTTTGGGGTCCTGGCTAACGTTGTAGGATCGCTGATTCTTCCGAAGTTGGAGAGTATCTGCCTGCACGGCGAGGCACCACCAGTCTGTACACCAATAAGCCAGACAACGGATACTCACGCAAACCTCAGGTCCGGTATGACATCACACTGATGTTGGACAACAGGATGTTTTCATCCGACATACAGGACTTCACGCTGGAGTTCACAGCCAGCGAACACAAGCAAGCAAGCAGCAAAACATTCATTCACATCAGATGAAAACATGAAGTTACATCAGACGAAAACATTAACTTACATAATATGAAAACATTAAGTTACATAAGATGAAATCATTCGTTTCCATCAGATGAAAATATGTATTTACATCAGATGAAAACGTTCATTTACATCAGATGAAAACATGCATTTACATCACAAGGAGATACTCATCTACACCATTGGTTTGATTTGTCAACGCCAAGGCCAGAGAGAGAGAGAGAGAGAGAGAGAGAGAGAGAGAGAGAGAGAGAGAGAGAGAGAGAGAGAGAGAGAGAGAGAGAGAGAGAGAAGTCAATGGAATGAAACTCCGCTCTTTGTCAACAATAGGTAGCCGCGCGAATGAGACGTCTCACCACATACGTATTACTCACAATAAATTTCATCATCTTCATCATGGCGCGCCTTTTTCACATGTTTGGTACACGGAAATAGATTCATATGTCTCGGGACACAGAAATAGATTCATAGGTCTAAACACACAGAAATAGATTCATAAGTCTCAACACAGAAATAGATTCATAAGTCTCAACACACAGAAACAGATTCATAAGTCTCAACACACAGAAATAGATTCATAAGTCTCAACACAGAAATAGATTCATAGGTCTAAACACACAGAAATAGATTCATAAGTCTCAACACAGAAATAGATTCATAAGTCTCAACACACAGAATTAGATTCTTAAGTCTCAACACACAGAAGTAGATTCATAAGTCTCAACACACAGAAGTAGATTCATAAGTCTCAACGCACAAAATAGATTCATTAGTCACAAAGCACAAAATAGACTCAACTCTTAACACACACAAACCGAAGCTGTCGTAGTGTTAGTGGCTAGACACTCATCAGCCTGCCCGGAAGTCAGGGGTTCGAGTCCACAGAGAGGCGAATTGTTTGGACTCGCCCTCCTATGTCGATCCACCTCAACTGGGTACCAGTAGATACCCGGGGAAGCAAAGCCCCGCCATGAGATAACGACCCATCACCCACTGAGTGCTGATTTGTCCATACATATGGATACAGCACCACTTATCCAATGCGCGTTATGGTTCGTAAATGTATCTTTTACCTTTTGTTTAATGTTTCTTTCTTGCGTTCACTCACTTTCAACTCAAGCGTAGTCCATAAACACTATTTCTAGTAGTGCTAAACTGAATGTTGCGTGTGGATTAGCTTTCCCTATTACCAGCGTCCCTCGCCATCAGGCGAACTCACACTGACTTCAGAGCTACTTGTAATTTACGTCCCCAAGTCAAGGACGAGAAGTTAACATTTTAGTCCAGTTGTCCGGTGTAGCGGTTGAACCACTAGCCCCGGCATTAGCACACCGGATGTTTAAGAATGCGCGTTCTGATCCATTCGGCCTTGCTGACCTCACTTTTCTTTATGATACACACATAGATTTAGCTTGCAAAACATACATATATTTATTTTTCGAAACACACAGATTTTGGTGACAGGACAGAGGTATCCCTTATCAGTTGATTTGAGTGGAGTCAAGAACAGACATCATTGCACTCTTGGCATTCCCATAAATTCTCAGTCCTCTTCTTCAACACCCAGCGAAGAGTTCCAATACTAATGATGCCCGCTATAATCTGATTATACGTCCGTCTTGTTCTATCTATGAGTGACGACTGTCGACCAGATTCTCTGACCATCCCTTTCTGCTGCATTCTCTCTAGACCATGGTAGTCTTCTGCATTATTCACATGCCCCCCCCCCCCCCCCAGAGGTCCTTCACCACATCTGCCTTATCATGCATCAAATCACACCTTAATGATGCGACATCATCCAATCTGTCTGCCTGTTCATTTCCAGCCACACCAGAGTGCGGAGAAAAGATCCAGCGAATGCTCACAACCCGTGACCTCTGAATCGATGCATGCTATTCTGAACGAAGAAGCTAGTCTTCACATTTGCCAGCATGCTTTGTGAGTCAATTATCAAAAAGGGGAAGCAAGGTGCTTCCTTTCCTCCGCTAGCCTACGAGACTACCTTGTGTAAGGTGGAGTACCCGTTTCTCTCCCCTGTCAGCTTTACGTGAAGCCATGGGTGCAAGTGGTGGATGAAGTTGAAGAGTAACCGGAAGAAAGATGTAGGTTATGGTCTCCAATTTCATGACCGTAAGGAGAATCAATGGCTACGGTCATCGACTAGTATGGTCACTGCTGGGAAGGAACGCAATGGCAAACTACCTTTCTTACAAATACAAAAACAGTCATGTTTCGTGGAATAATGGCGAAACATAACCACCCACGCTTATCGGCATGGCACATGACGATGATGAGCACACAAATAGATTCAGCTCTTCCCCAAACACAAATAGATTCGGGTTTTCCCAACACACAAATAAATTCGGGTTTCTCTCCCCCCCCACCCCCCACCCCCCCCCCCCCCCCCCCCCCCCCCCCTCTCCCCAAGCAAAGGCGGCCGGTGATACCAATCACACCACGCACACCCACCGAGTGTCGATTGGTCTATACAAATATGTGATATCAACCACATCAGCCACACCCACCGAGTGTCGATTGGTCTATACAAATATGTGATATCAACCACATCAGCCACACCCACCGAGTGTCGATTGGTCTATACAAATATGTGATACCAACCACATCAGCCACACTCCTATACAAATATTTGATACCAACCACATCAGCCACACCCAACGAGTGTTGATTGGTCTATACAAATATGTGATACCAACCACATCAGCCACACCCACCGAGTGTTGATTGGTCTATACAAATATGTGATATCAACCACATCAGCCACACCCACCGAGTGTTGATTGGTCTATACAAATATGTGATATCAACCACATCAGCCACACCCACCGAGTGTCGATTGGTCTATACAAATATGTGATATAAACCCCATCAGCCACACCCACCGAGTGTTGATTGGTCTATACAAATATGTGATATCAACCTCATCAGCCACACCCACCGAGTGTCGATTGGTCTATAAAAATATGTGATATCAACCATATCAGCCACACCCACCGAGTGTCGATTGGTCTATGCAAATATGTGATATCAACCATATCAGCCACACCCACCGAGTGTCGATTGGTCTATACAAATATGTGATATCAACCACATCAGCCACACCCACCGAGTGTCGATTGGTCTATACAAATATGTGATATCAACCACATCAGCCACACCCACCGAGTGTCGATTGGTCTATACAAATATTTGATACCAACCACATCAGCCACACCCACCGAGTGTTGATTGGTCTATACAAATATGTGATATCAACCACATCAGCCACACCCACCGAGTGTCGATTGGTCTATACAAATATGTTATATCAACCACATCAGCCACACCCACCGAGTGTCGATTGGTCTATACAAATATGTGATATCAACCACATCAGCCACACCCACCGAGTGTCGATTGGTCTATACAAATATGTGATACCAACCACATCAATCACACTCCTATACAAATATTTGATACCAACCACATCAGCCACACCCAACGAGTGTTGAGTGGTCTATACAAATATGTGATACCAACCACATCAGCCACACCCACCGAGTGTTGATTGGTCTATACAAATATGTGATATCAACCACATCACCCACACCCACCGAGTGTTGATTGGTCTATACAAATATGTGATATCAACCACATCAGCCACGCCCACCGAGTGTCGATTGGTCTATACAAATATGTGATATCAACCACATCAGCCACACCCACCGAGTGTTGATTGGTCTATACAAATATGTGATCTCAACCACATCAGCCACGCCCACCGAGTGTCGATTGGTCTATACAAATATGTGATACCAACCACATCAGTCACACCCACCGAGTGTCGATTGATCTATACAATTATTTGATACCAACCACATCAGCCACACCCACCGAGTGTCGATTGGTCTATACAAATATGTGATATCAACCACATCAGCCACACCCACCGAGTGTTGATTGGTCTATACAAATATGTGATCTCAACCACATCAGCCACGCCCACCGAGTGTCGATTGGTCTATACAAATATGTGATATCAACCACATCAGCCACACCCACCGAGTGTTGATTGGTCTATACAAATATGTGATCTCAACCACATCAGCCACGCCCACCGAGTGTCGATTGGTCTATACAAATATGTGATACCAACCACATCAGTCACACCCACCGAGTGTCGATTGGTCTATACAATTATTTGATACCAACCACATCAGCCACACCCACCGAGTGTCGATTGGTCTATACAATTATGTGATATCAACCACATCAGCCACACCCACCGAGTGTTGATTGGTCTATACAAATATGTGATCTCAACCACATCAGCCACGCCCACCGAGTGTCGATTTGTCTATACAAATATGTGATACCAACCACATCAGTCACACCCACCGAGTGTCGATTGATCTATACAAATATGTGATACCAACCACATCAGTCACACCCACCGAGTGTCGATTGATCTATACAATTATTTGATACCAACCACATCAGCCACACCCACCGAGTGTCGATTGGTCTATACAAATATGTGATATCAACCACATCAGCCACACCCACCGAGTGTTGATTGGTCTATACAAATATGTGATCTCAACCACATCAGCCACGCCCACCGAGTGTCGATTGGTCTATACAAATATGTGATATCAACCACATCAGCCACACCCACCGAGTGTTGATTGGTCTATACAAATATGTGATCTCAACCACATCAGCCACGCCCACCGAGTGTCGATTGGTCTATACAAATATGTGATACCAACCACATCAGTCACACCCACCGAGTGTCGATTGGTCTATACAATTATTTGATACCAACCACATCAGCCACACCCACCGAGTGTCGATTGGTCTATACAATTATGTGTCTAGCGCTGTATGTTCGAGGCAGCTTAATGCATGAACAGTTAAAGGGTGCCGTGCTATGCTGTACAGTTCTGTACTGTACTGTAACTAAGGTATTCCAAAGTCTAAAACTGGAAGAGATTCATAAGAGAATGGTTAACTCATTCACATTCATCATCATCATATGCCTTGTTAGCTAGAGTAGGCGTTCATGATTCTCCACAGATCTTGGTCGTTGGTATTCTTAATCAGCTCTGCTAATGATATTCCTCCATGCTACCGTCTCAATAAATCTAGTATAATTTCTCTTGGTCTGCCTCTGCCTCTCTTCCCACCGATCCTTCCTGCTGTCAGGATATTCTCCGATGCCCCTCTTCTCATCACATGACCACACACACACAAAAAAACTAATTGTCTCCTTCTTATAGTAGCATATAATGTTCTATGTTCATTAACATCTTCCAGGCAATCGTTAGTTACTCTGGCAGTCCAAGGTATTTGCAAAATTTGTCTTAGGAACCACATCCCCGTTGCTTCCAAGTTCTTCCTAAGTTGTCCATTTGCATTCCAAGTTTCATTGTCATACAGAAAAACATGTTCTATGTAGCGTTTCAACACTCTTCTTACTTTCAGTGATAATGACTTATTGCATAAAATCTCTTCATTACTTTACACTCATATTACGCTAATAAAATGACACCGCAGATCTGTGACAACAATAACAACAAGAACAACAACAACAACAACAACAACAACAACAACAACAACAGGGCGACAATTAATAAGGTCACTGGTGCGCCCCTCAGATCTAGTTTGCAGATCCTGCTTGTCTAAGTCTCTTGATGTACTCTGCTCCCCACTCTCGAAGTAAATTCTGGAGACAAGAATTGATCTGTTTAGCACCAGTCAACATACAAGCAAACAAACGTGGTCCATTTGGTAACAATGTCACTATGGCAAAAGTAGTTCATATGTAAATTCACAGATATTGTTTCGCACTAATACAAGTACGCGAGATATGTAGAGTGTGGAGGACATATTAGATAACATAAATATTTAAAGTATAACCCTCTCTCCCCCCCCCCCACACCCCCCACCCCACCAACTGCGATTCAAATTTCAAACCTGTCACCTCCAAATGACGACAGCGCCGTGCTGCAGGAACACGTGTACTTCGACGCCTGACCATCTAGACACCTCCACAAAAGGTGTAATCTTTAGCCAGGTCGATTATCCATATAAATCAACAAATATGGACTATGGGCAGAATCAGTATTTAACCATTGAAATAGCACCAAAGGTGTCAGAATATTATAGTGGCCTCAAGGGTATCCTCAGCTAATATGGTAAAAGTAACGTTTTGAAAGATGAAGAAACATGCCAATAAAAGGTGTCAATTTCAGAGAGGAAAAGAGTGCTGAAGTTTTGTACAGAACCTTTACTGTTTATGCGTGTAAAACATGGACAATAAGCAGACGATGTCAGAGCCACCGTATGACAGTAAACGGCCCTACCTGCTTTCTGTTAGCGCCGAATGTTGGGCGGCGCTCACCAAACCCGACACCCACATTGTGCCAACGGCTTTGGGCGAGGGTGCGCAATTGGAAGAGTGCAAGCCTTATGCGAGGAAATGCAACCTAAAGACTAAATGACATGGCAGGGAGTACACTTGGCAGGCAGAGGGATCATGCTGCATTACATGGGTAACTCATAACCTCTGCAATTCAGTCCAGGCTTTGTGTTAATGGAGAGGTATAACTCCATCCCTGGTCTTACCGTCTTGGGTTGCAGTTATTATGCCTTTTATTTATTATTTTTTTTTTTTTAAAGCACAATGCAACACACTATCGCCTGTGAAGACGGCCAGGTGTCAGTGAACCAGACAAGCTGAGAAACATTTAATGGCAGTGGAAACGTGATATCTGAGGAAAATTCAAAGAATACCATTGGCGGACAGAAAAATCAATGAGAAAGTCCTATAAGAAACAAATGAAAAATCAACAATGAATGTAGATCGTGGCGATTTTTGCGTTCGTTATCTGGCGTAATACTGGCCTCGGCGGAGAAGGATTTACGGACGCGATTCGTAATCCCGCATGCCTAGGTTCGAAACACAGCGGTGTTGGTTTTTACGAAAAAGGTATAGGTGCTGGTCGTTCACAAAGCAATGGCAAACTACTGAACGTAAAACTTGCCCAGAAATCACGAACCGCCAAATGCTGTGGTTGAATGCTACGTCTTATGAAGGACATGCAGTTATTTTTTTTTTATATGGCTTAATAAACTTGAGAACTTAGTGACATCTGGCAAACTTGATGAGAGAAGGGCAAAGGAAAGACAAAGAGATAGATACCTAGATGGCCTGGGCAAGTGAAATAATCAGGACAGGAATATAGACCTGATCTCTGACGAGTGGCCGTGTGAGGTAGAGAACCATGACTGACCATGTTTATCGGCGTGGCACATGATGATGAGTAACAATTGTATGTTTTGTGGACGAAGCGGGCATGTTTGTTCTGTTACATGACGTTACTGACCCATATGTTTGTTAAATTATATATGTACAGACGATGCTGGCACTACACAATCATACAGCGAACAATTAAATATAGCAAAGTTTTGAAAGATATCCGGGAGTTTTACTTTCCGTAATGTATTTGATATACTTTATCGAACGTTTTTAGGTTTGCAGAAGCAATTACTATTCACATAGAAAACCAACTTTGTGCAAACAAAAGGACATAATAATCAGATTCAAAATTACCGACCTTAGATTTGTATAACTTGTATTCCCCTCGAAATGAGAACAAAGTAGTCGAAGACACGCACTCATGCCTATGGGTATGGTGCTAACCATATATGTTTATATAAGGTGTAATTTTAATGACCGTGCAGTATTTGAAAATATTGCCGGTCCAAGTTTTGTATTCATCCTCTGTAAAGTTCATGCAACATAATAGGTAAATACAAAACTTGGACCGGCAATATTTTCAAACACCGCACAGTCATTAAAATAAACCCTGTAGATTCATCGGTATTCAGTCGGTGCTGTGGTCAATATACCACCGCCGCGTTTACTGTCCATGACATTTCCTGACACCTATTTGAAGCTGGGCCGACCTGGGATACCGGATCAGTTGTTAAATAATCAGATTTGATTGAGATTCGAACACAAGCTCACCATGCCAGCGTTGTCTTAAACTTTAAAGTGAAGACTAAGACTCTTTTCTTATGTTGTAAACATCCAAACCGTGCTTACTGAATAGTATCAGCTTTGTTGTTGCTAGAGACATATATCTAAGCTACCACAAATTGTTTCCCTTCTTTTGGGTCACGTGACGCATTCTCGTGACGTAATTTTCTGGCACCACAATTTTCATATAACCCACGCTAAGGGAGATAAATACTTCAGGTTTTCCTAAATAAAATGTGAGGGAGAAAAGACGTTGCTTGCTTGCTTGCTTGTGTTCGCTGGCTTGAGCTCCAACGCGAAGTCCTGTATGTCGGATGAAGGCATCCTGTTGTCCAACATCAGTGTGATGTCATACAGGACCTGAGGTTTGCGTGAGTATCCGTTGTCCCGTGTCTGGCTTATTGGTGTGCAGACTGGTGGTTCCTCGCGGTACAGGCAGACACTCTCAGACTTCGGAGGAATCGCCGACCCTACTGACTTTAGCCAGGACCCCGAAGAGACCTGTTGCCCAGGACGCTCGACGAGGACGCGTCAATAGGTCTTGGCCAGTATATAACCCGGCCCTGGTGCCTTGGAAACACCTCAGCGTCCCAGAAAAGACGTAACTAACTTCACAGTACTCGTACGTCCGCCTCTGTCGAAGGTGCACTCACACTAGAGACGGATATCTAAGCCACTCCGCCTAAGTAAAATGTGAAGTGAAAAAAGTACTCGTATGCCCGCTTGAGTCGATGGTGCACCCCAACTAAAGACGGATATCTCAGCCACTCCGCCCTAAGTAAAATATGAAGAACAAAAGAGGTAACTAACCTCACAGTACTCGTACGTCCGCCTCAGTCGAAGGTGTACAGCTCTCATTTCTTCATCCGCATAAACATATCTGGCGACCTCTCCGGGCATTGGCTGTAGAAACAAATACAACCACAATGTTACTGTTACTGTACATATCATTTGTTCCATGTCGGTCTCAGATTTAGTGTTCTGGTCATGAATTAGTTGCTTGCAACATCATCATGTGCCATGTTGATAAGCTTGGGTGGTCATGATTCCTCACCGACGCTCATACCACAGTTAAAAATCAACGCAAGGCGATCACAGACACGGGCGAATAATGGATTACAGCCGTGAATAATAGATTGCAGTCGCGAATAATGGATTACAGCCGCGAATAATGGATTACAGCCTCGAATAGTGGATTACAGCCGCGAATACTGGTATATAGTCGCAAACATTGCCTTGCTGCTATCAATGCTGGATAACATCCGGCTCAGACTGGTCCTCCGACTTTGAAGGGTCAAAAGGGTCACGGATATCCATGGAGCTGACGATTCATGACCTGCCAACAGGCTGAATGTATGGAACATCATGATGATTATGATTACGAAGACGATAACGATGATAATGATGATATTGATAATGATGGTACTCATGGTGGTGATGATGCCTGATGATAATGGTGATGATGATGATGATGATGATGATGATGGGGTGGTGGTGGTGGTGGGGTTGTGGTGGTCGTGGTGATGGTTATGATATCGGTGGTGGTGGTGATGAAGGTGGTGGTGATGATGATGATTTTAATTATGATGATGGTGTTGATGATTGACAATGATGATTAATGATGATAATGGTGATGATGATGATGATGATGATGATGATGATGATGATGATGATGATGGGGTGGTGGTGGTGGTGGGGTTGTGGTGGTCGTGGTGATGGTTATGATATCGGTGGTGGTGGTGATGAAGGTGGTGGTGATGATGATGATTTTAATTATGATGATGGTGTTGATGATTGACAATGATGATTAATGATGATAATGACGACGATTTTTGTTGTAGTGTTAGCTCGCTTTGAACCCAAGCGTAGTCCATACACATGCTACAACTTTCAGTGAATTGGCCCTATTTTTACAAATGGATTAGCTTTCTCCATTACCAGTGTCCATCACAATCAGGCGAACCCACTCCAACTTCTGAGGTACTTGTAATTTATGTCCCTAAGTCAAGAACCCGCTACCTCGGCATCCAAACACAGGCAGTTTAAGAGCAAGCAATCGTATCCATTCGGCCATCGAAGATGATAACGATGTTGGTTTTGATAGTCCTGATAAATGAATTATAGTACCTACTCAAAGCTTGCTGTACGCATAATCGGATCAGTTGCCAAACACAACATGAGATCAGTTGCTAACACAACATGGAATAAGTTGCTAACTCAACACCGGATCACATGCTAACACAACATGAGATCAGCTGCTAACTCAACATGGGATCATTTGCTAACCCAGCATGGGATCAGTTGTTAACACAACATTGGATCATTTGCTAACCCAGCATGGGATCAGTTGTTAAGACAACACGGGATCAGCTGCTAACACAACACCAGATCAGCTGCTAACACAACATGGGATCAGTTGCTAACAAAACACCGGATCAGTTGCTAACACGACATAGGATCTGCTGCTAATACAACATGGCATCAGCTGCTAACTCAACATGAGATCAGTTGCTAACTCAACATGAGATCAGCTACTAACTCAACATGAGATCAGCTACTAACTCAACATGAGATCAGTTGCTAACACAAAAGGGATCCGTTGCTAACACAACATCGGATCAGTTGCTAACACAACATCGGATCAGTGTTGCTAACGCAATATGGGATCAGATGCTAACAAAACACCGGATCTGTTGCTAACACAACATCGGATGAATTGCCAAAAAACGTTCACTCACCAGCATTGGCGACTCTCTACGGACAGACACCCGCCGAACCAGAAACAGGAGGCAGGTGGCCAACACTTTGATGTTCCTCTCTGCCGTGTCACTCAGCGTCTCTGAAGACAGACCGTAGTCCACTGGTTTCATGAGAAGCTAAGGATATAAACATACTACTGTATTGATGCAGATTAAATGGTTTGGTCACCTCACAAGAATGTGCTGATACCTTCTGCCTCAAAGAGCCACATTGAAGAAATATAATAGATACAGAGCGAAGAGGAAGACCATATAAAAGATGAAGTGATGGTATCAAGAACAACCTTAGAGAAATGAATACTAACTTACAAAGAGTATATAACTTGGATTTAGGAAAAACAAAGGATGCACAGATGCCATTTTTGCTCTTAGATAACTTCTAGAAATATCAATCAAATTTAATGAAAAACTCTACTTAGCCTTTGTCGACCAAGAAAAGGCATTTGATAGAGTAGATAGAAACAAGTTGTGGGAAATCCTTAAACGATATGGAGTGAGTACACATCTAACAAAGCTATGTAGAAGCTTATACAACAACAGTGAATGCATAGTGAGGGTAACTGGAGGACACTCAGAACCCTTCACCATAAGATCTGGAGTACGACAAGGTTGTGTCCTGTCGACTCTCTTGTTCATAACATATATAGATAACATATATAGATAACATATATAAAGAAACCAGCCAAACAGAGACCGCAAGAATACCGCATGACGAGAACACAGAAGAAGAACCATCTGCAAATCTAACCATTAGATAACTCCTGTTTGCGAACGACCAAGCATTAATAGCAAAATCAGAAGCTGAATTACAAGACCACATGAATAGTCTAAACGAAATGTATAGGGAACATAACATGAAAATTAGCACAAGCAAAACAGAGGTAATGACTATAACTAAAGAAGAAAAAACAACAACAATTCACCTAAACGAACATACCATGAAACAAGTAAAGAGTTTCAAGTACCTGGCAAGTATAACATCATCAAATGGCAGATAAGAAGACGAGATCGAAAGTAGATGCAATAAGGCAAACCAACTCATTGGACAAATGGCACCAATAATAAAGAACAAACATGTATCAATAACTACTAAGAAAGCACTTTACAACACAATCTTCCTACCAACTCTATGCTACCAATGCCAAACCTGGACAATGACAGAAAAAGAGAAAGGAAAAATCACAACAACAGAAATGAGATTCCTGAGAAAAATACTCAACGTATCAAGAAGAGATAAATTCAGAAATGAAGAAATCAGGACTAAAGCGGGAGTTATGGCAGCGCTAGATTTCATTAGAAAGCAGCAAGTCAAATGGTTTGGCCATGCAAGTAGGTTACCAACTAACAGTATACCACAACAAGCAATGATGTACAGACCAGATGGAAGAAGCCGACCACGTAAACGATGGACGGAAGGAATAGCAGAGTTCATGGGAATATCGATACATGAAGCCCATAAGCGGGCACTCTCCCGCTGTTTATACTTCACCTCGACACCGCAAGGTACAAGAGAAACATGATGAGATGAGATGAGATGAGAAAGAGCGCATAGAAAATTTTGTCATCTCGCCCCACAACTTCTCTGAGGTAACGGAAGGAAGAAGAAGAAGAAGAAGAAGAAGAAGAAGAAGAAGAAGAAGAAGAAGAAGAAGAAGAACAAGAACAAGAACAAGAACAAGAACAAGAAGAACAATAACCACACTGCTTTTTTTTTTTCTCGGCATATCCTATTTACAGGACATTGCAGTGAACACCAGCATTTTTCAGCTGCTATTGATGACTTGGCAAGATTTACTTTCAGTAATTTGCCATTGCTTTCTGAACGACCGGTTCACATATCTTTCCGTAAGAAACCAATTCGACGCGATCCGCTGCCGAATCTCGCGTAGCTGTGTTTACAACACTGCTAGCGGATTCAGATGTTTGAACTTGAGCTGGACTACCAGGTCAACCCAGTCTAAAATGTGTACCAAGAACTATTGTGGGAAATAAAGCGGCCGGCGTAGCACTAACCACATCACTCACCGAGTGGGACGCAGAGGTGTTTCCAAGGCACCAAGGCCAGGTTATATACTGGCCAAGACCTATTGACGCGTCCTCGTCGAGCGTCCTGGGCAACAGGTCCCTTCGGGGTCCTGGCTAAGGTCAGTAGGATCGCCGATTCCTCCAAAGTCGGAGAGTGTCTGCCTGTACGGCGAGGAACCACCAGTCTGCACACCAATAAGCCAGACATGGGACAACGGAAACTCACGCAAACCTCAGGTCCTGTATGACATCACACTTATGTTGGACAACAGGATGCCTTCATCCGACATACAGGACTTCGCGTTGGAGCTCAAGCCAACGAACACAAGCAAGCAAGCAACTCACCGAGTACCAACTGGTCTATAGAAACATGGACTCAGCAACGTAAGCTCAATGCGACTTATGGCTTGTGAATGGAACTTTTACTTTCACAATACCCAAGTTTAGCCTGGACCCAATGAGCACGGGTTTGAGTCTGTTGACATTGAAATACGTAAGAGCCGTGGAGGAGGCTCATCTCTGCTCACCCATCTCTGCCACATCGCAGTTGGTCCGTATGTTCTGTGCTGAATAATAAGTGATAAAATGGGCCTTAGAAAAAGAGTTCTTGCATGTTACGTAAAACAAGTTTTAACATACGGATGCGATTCCTGGACAATTAGTACACAGGCGAAGATGTGGTTTTATAGAAGAATGCTGTAAATTAATCGCACAGCCAAAATGAGGATTCAGGACGTTTTAGGGGAAGCTGAGTCGCAAAGACAACTTATCACAAACATCAGAAGGAGGCAGTCATCGTGTTTATGCCACTTTATGAGAAGACAAAAACTGGAGCATGTTGTGACAAAAAGAGAGATAGAGGATGACAGCGCTAGGAGATTCTTGACAGTCTTGTGTTATGGCACGGAAAGGAGTCAACACACAAAGTGATCCATGCCGTTGGAGATCGCAATTTGTGGACAAGCATGATAGCTCACGCCAGCCTGGCAAGGCTCTAGGTGATGCTTCACAGTATACGTTAAGTCCAAACCTGGAACATTCAAAGTTTAACGTTAAATCAGTGGTCACACAATTCAGCCCAGGCTTTGTGATATGGAGAGGTATAATTCCATTCCTGGTCTTACAGTTATGGATAGCAGTTAATATGCCTCTTTTATGTGAGATAGAAAGATTTCCACAATTTCTTACTTTTATGGTACATCTGTGAGGTATAAAGGCTCCAGCGATATCTTACTTTTATTTACAGCTGTGAGATAGGACGGTTCCAACAATGTCTTACATGTAAGATGGAGCTATGAGATTTAAAGATTCCAATAATTTCTTACTTGTAAGATGGAGCTGTTAGATGTAAAGATTCCAGCAATTTCTTACTTGTAAGATGGAGCTGTGAGATTTAAAGATTCCAGTAATGTCCTACTGTTAAGATGGAGGTGTGAGGCATAAAGATTCCAGCAATTTCTTACTTTTATGATGACGCCTTGATACAGTAAGATTCCAACAATGTCTTGCTGTTATGACAAAGTTTTGGCATAAACAGATGATAATAATTTCTCAGTGTCATTTTAAAGATGTCAGACAGAACAATTCCAACGATTTTTCTTACCGTTGTGATGAAACTACGGGACAGGAAGATTCCAATCAGCAGGATAAAAGCTTCCAAATTCCCAACATTCTGTGTGCGCCCATTGCCATCAAAACTAAGTCGATCCTGGGAGAAATGAATGAACTAGAATAATTAGTACCACGACAAGTACAACATTCAGCTTACTCAAATGTTGTATGTAGTCCGTTCTTTTGTATTCATATATCATTTAGTGAATTGCGTTGATTTGTTTCATCCAGCCTGTGGCTCGCTGCGTTAGACATTGACGATTATTTTTTCCCAGGTTTGCTTTCTTTAGCCTTTGACTGTCCCCAGTCTTTGGACAAGGTAGTAGGTTCGTGTCTCTCGTTGTCTAACTTCAATCGAAATAAACAAAATACACTTGTGTATATTTAAATTGTTGTGAAATGGCTGCTAGTGTTTCTCACTTGACGTTCAGTGAGATAACTACAATACAGACACTCCTACAAACTGGCGGGTAAAACATAAGCAATTGATAGCAAGAGAAAATAACTATAATGCATTAGATATATTAACCATAAGTGTATGCAGTAATGATTATTATAGTATAACAATATTTCCTAATATAACAATGAGAATGGGTTGCAAGAATTATGGCTAACTTAGCTTAATGTTATTAATAAGTTGGCCGAGGTTGCAGTACAATATATGGCAAATTTCCACAAACACCTTACACTTCTTTATTTCCAGCATGCACGCACACAGCGCGTGATAACGTGACAGACCCTACTGTTTGGCCTTACCTGGCTAGTGTCAGCCAGTCGAGCTGAAAAACCCATCTACACAACGTGACTAAGGGCACATTTGAACGGAAGTTTAAAGCATAGTCAATTTTGATCCTGCCTACCATCGCTGGTCTTAATTAGATGCTTTCCTGCCAGCGGAACCAGTAATCAGATTTTTGTGCTAACGCAACATGTGATATACCTTGATGGACAGCGTGTGTGGCAAGGGAAATGATTTTGTTGTCGTGTTATGATCTCTTTCGGTATCATTTCCATTGTGATTTCCATATTTTAAGTACATCACAAAGATTGAAAATCTCAAGTTAGATGGAAAAGACATTAAACCGTGTGTACGACCTGTTGCCACACGGTGCGTGACACGTGGTGTACCTAATTTTATCATCGTGACATCATTGCTGTCGGGGATCATGCTGAGAGACATATTACACCCATCACTCGATGACTTTCACTAAGTGCAGCCGAAACACCCACATTTTGGAATCCTGAATCCACTATCATCTGAGAGAAGCCATTAGCCAGCGGAGGCAAATTGCCATCCCCACTTGGACCTTTCCGCATCATCGGGTCATGCTTTCTTTCAGGCTGGTTCCACCATTTCATAGCATCACAAATCATCACTATCATCATCAAGTGCCCTGCCAGCTGGCGTAGGCGTTCATGTTTCTCCACGGATCTCGGTATTTGGTGTTCTGGATCAACTCTGCTCATGATATCACTCCATACTACCGTCTCAGCCCATCCAGCATCATTTCTCTTGGTCTGCCCCTTCCTCTCATCCTCTTAATCTTTCTAGTTGTCACGACGCTCTCCAATGCCTCTCTTCTCATCACGCATATTTGTTACTAGTACTAGTGATTTAGTCAATGCATTCGGCGTGCTTTGTATTTGAATGCATCTTCAGAGTTTAGTATACCGGAAATAACACGACAACAGCCTTTGTGTTCAAAGTTTAAGTTGTGTCCTTACAAGACAGCGAACTTGCTAGACTAAACATAACATTGCAGCATTCACTAACATCCAATAAATGTTTACTGTAGAACATGTTTTTGTTATGTTAATCACCAGCCATTAGTTAATGAACGAAAGTTGTGTACGTTTTTGTGTTTCTGTTGTCTGGTTGTATGACAGGGCTGTGGGGGAAATTGACTTTCGTTGTTTACAGCACGGAATAGATGGACTGGATGAACAGACTAGTTGTATTATATTTAAACTTTGACAGCTCACAGTCTTTACTACCGGTCTCTGCATCACTGTAGAGTCTACCTGATTTTCTTTATGAGCACTGTTACATGCGCTCGTTTTGAATTCAAGCGTAGTCCATACACTCACTACAACTTTAATCCAACTGACCAGTGTAGGGGTTGAACCAGCTATCTCGGCATCAGCACACCGGATGTTTAAGAAAGAGCGCCCTTATCCAATCGGCCAAGGTGCCCTCCTTATGGACCTTACGAACTAAGTTGACCGGCTATTCCTAGTGTGGGTAGACTGTCTAATAGGGCCAATCTAGACGTTGATATGGTCAGTATCACCCCGGCCACTTTTGCTTCCCAGAATACTTTCTGCTACCGATTTTAAGCTGAGTTGACCGGTTTTCTAGTCATGATTTTAGGCTGAGTTGACAGGTTTTCTAGTCTTGATTTTAGGCTGAGTTGACCGGTTTTCTAGTCTTGATTTTAGGCTGAGTTGACCGGTTTTCTAGTCTTGATTTTAGGCTGAGTTGACCGGTTTTCTAGTCTTGATTTTAGGCTGAGTTGACCGGTTTTCTAGTCTTGATTTTAGGCTGAGTTGACCGGTTTTCTAGTCTTGATTTTAGGCTGAGTTGACCGGTTTTCTAGTCTTGATTTTAGGCTGAGTTGACCGGTTTTCTAGTCATGATTTTAGGCTGAGTTGACCGGTTTTCTAGTCTTGATTTTAGGCTGAGTTGACCGGTTTTCTAGTCATGATTTTAGGCTGAGTTGACCGGTTTTCTAGTCATGATTTTAGGCTGAGTTGACCGGTTTTCTAGTCTTGATTTTAGGCTGAGTTGACCGGTTTTCTAGTCATGATTTTAGGCTGAGTTGACCGGTTTTCTATTCTTGATTTTAGGCTGAGTTGATGGGTTTTCTAGTCATGATTTTAGGCTGAGTTTTCCGGTTTTCTAGTCATGTACACATCACTGGCTGAGTTGACCGGTTTTCTAGTCACGTACACATCACTGGCTGAGATGACCGGTTTTCTAGTTATGTACACATCACTGGCTGAAATGACCGGTTTTCTAGTCACGTACACGTAACTGGCTGAGATGACCGGTTTTCTAGTCATGTACACATCACTGGCTGAAATGACCGGTTTTCTAGTCACGTACACATCACTGGCTGAGATGACGGGTTGTCTAGTCATGTACACATCACTGGCTACGTTGACCGGTTTTGTAGTCATGTACACATCACTGGTAGAGTTGACCGGTTTCCTAGTCATGTACACATCACTAGCTGAGTTGAGTGGTTTTCTAGTCATGTACACATGACTGGTCAGGTGACCGGTTTTCTAGTCATGTACACATCACTGGCAAATAAGTCGATGAATGTAAACACAGACATCATAAACAATATATCGTGCAATAAATTGGATTCTGACCCCAGTGCGAGGAATGCAACCTACAGACTGAATGTCATGGCAGGGCAGACCAGGCCTTTCAGTCTTTGTTGGCAACTGGTCTAGGATGGAAGCTCCGACAGGCGGACAGTTACAACATTGCTTGTGCTGATCCGGCAGCTTCTGCAGAATGCCTTGCTCCGGGTGTATTGGTGTCACCTTTCCTCTGGAGTAAACTAGACTGGCCGAGAGAGGGATCATGCTGCATGGGCAACACATGGTCTCTAAATTCAGCCCAGGCTTTGTGTTATGGAGAGGTATAACTCCATTTCACAAACGGTCTTCCATCAAGACGGCAAGGTGCCAGTCAGTCAGGCGTATTGTTTATGGCATCAATGTTTACATTCACTAAGGGTTTATATTTGTTTTTAATGTTGATGAAGACAAAAATAAAAGCCGCGCTTACAAGTTCAATCTGCCAGAAATAGCCATCGGGAAATCGCTTGCCGTTTTTGATCATCTCAAAAACTGCGGCCTTCTTGTGTGTTCCTAGCACTCCAGTCTTTGGCTGTTTCACAAAACAGAATCAAATAACATGAGAACTTGCTAGATGACGCACATGAGTAGATAAAGAGAAGGAAAGACCGAAGCAGATGGGACTGTAAAGAGAGGAGCTGAGGGAAGTAGGCAGAAAGGGATAAGGAGAGGTCAGCAGGTAGAAAGAAAGAAGGATAAAGGAATTAGACAAAGAAAATAGAGAAATGGACAGGAGAGTAATTGAAAGAGAATGGAGACAGAAAAAGACAGACAGTAGAGAAATAGGTAGAAATAGAGGTAGAAGGGGTAGAGTAGAGACAAAAAGGAAAACAGAGAGAGAGAGAGACAGAGAGAGAGAGAGAGAGAGAGAGAGAGAGAGAGAGAGAGAGAGAGAGAGAGAGAGGGAATAGATAGACAGAAGGACAGAGGGAGTAGACAAAGGGAATAGAGAATTGGACATGATAATAATTGAAGAGATTGGAGACAGACAGGGAGAAATAGGTAGATATAGAGGAGGAAAAAGATAGAATAGAGGGGAGGAGAGAGAGAGAGAAAGAGAGAGAGAGAGAGAGAGAGAGAGAGAGAGAGAGAGAGAGAGAGAAAGAGAGACAGACAGACAGAGAGAGACAGACAGAGAGAGACAGAGACAGACATGATAAACATAGACGGAGACAAAAAAGAGGGACACTCAGAAGCAAAGATAGAGAGAGAGATATATAGACAGACAGACAGAAGGAGACAAAGAAAGGGTCTATACACTTACTACTACTACTACTATTACTACTACTACTACTACTACTACTACTACTACTACTACTACTACTACTACTACTACTACTACTACTACTACTACTACTACTACTACTACTACTACTACTAGTTGCTACTACAACTAGTTGCTACTACAACTACTTGCTACTACTACTAGTTGCTACTACTACTACAACTACTGCTACTACTACTACTACCACTACTACTACTACTACTACTACTACTACTACTACTACTACTACTACTACTACTACTTCTACTACTACTACTACTACTAGTTGCTACTACAACTAGTTGCTACTACAACTACTACTACTACTATTGCTACTACTACTACAACTACTGCTACTACTACTACTACTACTACTACTACTACTACTACTACTACTACTACTACTACTACTACTACTACTACTACTACTACTACTACTACTGCTACTACTGCTACTACTACTACTACTACTACTACTACTACTACTACTACTACTACTACTACTACTACTACTACTACTACTACTACTACTACTGCTTCCATTACTACTACTTCTACTGCTACTAGTTGCTGTTACTAGGTAATGATCAGCACTGTATTTTGCCTGTATGCCAGCTTTTCATATTGCCAGTGTCCCACGCCATTAGAAGAACCCCCTCCGACTTATGAGGTACTTGTAACTGACGTCCCCATGTCAAGGACGAGAAGTCAACATTTAGTCCAGCTTACTTGTATATAGCTTGAACAACAGCACATGGATAAAGAGAAAGGGATCAAGACAGACAGAGAGACAGACTCGACAGACAGACACGAAAGACAGACAGACAAGAGAGACAGACAGACAGACAGACAGACAGACAGACAGACAGACAGACAGACAGACAGACAGACAGACAGACAGACAGACAGACACGACAGACAGACTCGACAGACAGACACGAAAGACAGACAGACAAGAGAGACAGACAGACAGACAGACAGAAAGGGGGACAGACAGACGGACACTTGTGGACCCTCACCATAATCTCCGTCATGTGGTAGATCAGGTTCTCAATGACATACTGCAGGATCTGGATCAAGGATCCCTTGCTATTTTGATCCTCACGTCCAGCCCCTCTCTTGCGACCCCGGATGTCGTCGGGGTCGGGTCCAGTTTTGTACAGAAGCTGACTGAGATCCTGGGCCCCGGGGCCAATGATGTCCTGTAATACTGGGTAGATGTTGCCGCTGGGCTGTGAGAGAGACGGGGAGATACAGGGAAGACATGGGCTATTAGATGATGGTAGATGGGGGATATACAGTGAAGACATAAGTTAACAGATGATGGAAATTGAGGGAGCTACAAGGAGGACACATGTTATCACTTGATGGAAATTTAGGGAGACAAGATAAGACATGGGTTATCAGAGATTGTATAAAAGGAAGAGACATGGGTTAAATTTGTTATCAGATTATAGAAAATGGGGGAGGTAAGGTAAGACATGTGTTATCAGATGATTGTAGATGTGGGAGGTACAGGGAAGACATGTTATCAGATGATAGTAAATTAAATATATAATAAGGGAAGGTATGGGTAATCAGACGATAGTAAATATGGGAGATACAGGAAGACATTGGTTATTAGAAGATGGCAAATGAAATAAGAATTCTTAAGGACTACAAATGAAAACCTTAATTATTATTATTATTATTATTATTTTTTTTTTTTTTTTGGGGGGGGGGGGGGGTAAATATATTTTGAAAAAGTAAAAAACAAATGTATCACTGATATCAAGATGTGCGGTAATGTCACCGAGTCGCCCAACACAACGGATAAGAGAACACTGCTCCTCTTTGGCGCATGTCAAAAGTAGAGTGACCATCTTTAAATTGTCCTTATGACACCACCTGTGCTCGTCTACACCGTGATGTCACGTGCCGAACACTCTTGACAGCCTTAACAAAAATAGTGACAGGTTACAAAAACAATGGCATGGCTATTGTAATTTCAATCACATTTTTAAGGTCTTCATTTCAAGCCCCCTCGTATATTGAGGTAATCCTAACTACGATAGCGAAGCATGGACAATTAGCAGACACGGGTGGAATTGTGTGGAAGCTGCGGAGATGTGGTTTTATAGAAGAAGAATAGAAACACTGTGGATGGATAGAAAGAGTAATGAAGATGTCTTGAAAGAAGTTAACTCACAAAGAGAACGGGTTACTCGCAACTGTCAAAAAAAACAACTGTCATTTACTGCCAATATAGTACCTTGCGGTGTATGGCAGAGGGGTCTTTGAGCCTGAGGAATAAAGGCCGCCTGGCTAGTGCAGTCGCCGCGAACTGTGCAGGTTAGGATTTTCTTTTTGCCCCCGACAGAAAAAAATCCGATACCTTACCGAGGGATCGAACCCGGGCCTCCCGAATGAGAGTCCGGCGTTCTAGCCTCTCGGCCAGCCGCTCCTCAACCTACAAAAGAAGATAATCCACATTCTTTTGGTATGCCATGAGAAGGGGGAAGCTGGAGTCTGTCGTCACAACGGTAAAGGTGGAGGGGAGGAGAAGAAGAGGATGAACAAGAGAGAAGATGCTGGACAGTTTGATATAACGGCATGGAGGAACATCGGTAACAGACATGACTGGTAGCAAACGAGACAGAAGGTTGTGGACAGACATGATCACCAGCGCTACACAGCAAGGAGTATAAGAGTTAGAATTAGCTTCATATTATTTACATGACACTGCAGTCAACACTAGCAATTTTTTTTTTTTGGGGGGGGGGGGGGGGGCTGTTGTGATCTCTTGGCAGGTTTAGGTTCAGTAGTTTGCCATTGCTTTCTGATCGACCGACATCCATACCAATTCGTAAAAAAAAAAACAACGCAACGCGGTCTGCTACCAGATCGCCCGCGGCTGTGTTTGGAACGCGGGTATGCGGGATTACGAACAGCGCCCGTAACACAAACAATAACAACATCAACAGCAGCAGCAAAAACAATAACAACAACATCAGCAGTAGCAGGATCAACAACCAAGCAGCAATAACAACAGCAAACAACAACAGCAGCAGCAATTACAACAGCAGCAATTACAACAGCAGCAATAACAATATAAACAGCAAGAATAGTAACAATAACATCAGTAACAACAATAACTGAAACAACAACAACAATAACAGCACCAACACTCACGTTTAAGTATATTCTGTGTAAGGCTGCGACAATCTCCTTCAGGATGATGCCGAAGAGAAAGACACTGCTGGGCCGCGCCCCGCCTCGCTGTAACATAGCACGGAGAAACACTTATATCATAGTCCCAGGTATTATACATGTGTTCTCCTGTATCTGTGGTTCAGCAGCATCATTATTACCCACACCATGACGTCAACATTGTCACCAACATCAAGATCTAATAGAGGGCCTACTATCTGTACACAGCTGCCGGCGATTTGGCAGCAGACCGCCTTGCGTTGGTTCTTATAACATGGTATGAGTGCCGGTCGTTCAGAATGCAATGGCAAACTACTGAACTTAAACTTGCCAAGAGATCACAAAACAGCCAAATAAATGTTGCGAATGACTGCTACGGCCTGTAAAGGATATATCATCATCATCAAGTGCCGTGCCGGCTGGCGTAGGCGTTCATAGCTCTCCACAGATCTCGGTCTTTGGTGTTCTGGATCAACTCTGCTGCTATTTCTCCATGCCACCGTCTCAATCCATCCAGCATCATTTCTCTTGGTCTGCCTCTGCCTCTCCTCCCCTCGATCTTTCCAGTTGTCACGATGTTCTCCAATGCCTGTCTTCTCATCACATGACCGAAGAAAGTTGTCTGTCTCTGTCTTATTGTTGTATATAATGTTCTAGTTTCATTAGCCTGTTTTGGGCAGTCGTTGTTAGTTACTCTGGCAGTTCAAGGAATTCGCAACATTCGTCTCAGGAACCACATCTCTGTTGCTTCTAATTTCTTCTTAATTTGTTCATTTACATTTCAAGATTCACTGCCATACAGCAAAACTGGTTCTTCGTAGCATTTCTGCACTCTCTTTCTTACATTCAGTGATAGCGACTTATTGCATAAGATACTCTTCATTTTCTGAAATCCGTTTTTGTTTGCCCTTTTCTGTTCTTAATCTCTGTTGTACATCTTCCATCTGATGTTATAAATGCCTTCTTTTTTTTTTTTGCATATCCTTTACAGGACATCGCTGTCAACACCAGCATCTTTCAGCTGTATGTTGATTTCTTGGCAAGATTACGCTCAGTAGTTTGCCATTGCTTTCTGAGCGGCCGGCTCACATACCCCGTAAGTTACCGATGCGGTTCTAGCTAAAATTATCCACTTGATTAAGAAGTTTTCCTTCTATTTACATTGTTCAACTTTCCTAGCTCATTTTATATATTAACATTCCATGTTCCTACTCTAAATTTATTTAGTTTAGTTAAAGTTTTATTTTTGCCATCAGTAGCTGGATGACGGTCTGGTGTCACCTGTGGCTCATGACTGTCCCTGCCGGACGAGGATGTCCTAAGACAGCCATTAACGTCGTTCACTAACTCTGATATATGTTTTGCCATGACGTCTTTGGGAAGATAAGGTGGTGGTTTCCCCTTGACTTCACATCCACATGGGGATCTTTTATCTTGACAGCCATTTCCGACTGTCAGGACAAGTGAGTGCCCTGCTCTGCTCAGCTGCAGAGTTGTCCATTTATCCCGGTGGATACTCGGTCCCCAGAGCTGTGTTAGCCACACCGTAGTGTGTTTCCCATCCTCTACCGCGTGGAGGTGCAGTTGGGATTTTCCCTTCCTAAAGTTATGGTCTATGACCAAAACTCTCCAGTACTTTTAGAGGATATACAACTAATTATTTATACAAAGTAAAATAAAAAGGTTTTTAAAAGTCGAAAGCGCCTCACAGAGCATGAACTCCACTGCTTCAGCGAAGACCCCCAGAAGTCTCCGATAAAATTGCACAAGGCAGGCGACGTAACCACCAGGGAGACTCCCATCACTATCATCATCATCATCATCATCATCATCATCATCATCATCATCATCATCATCATCATCATCATCATCATCATCATCATATCTACACTAATGTTATCATCACTATAAACCCAACTGCTATCATTATCATCATCGTTAGTCTATATCTTGATGTTGTCCACCCACATGTAACATTGTCTTCCAGTCCATCTCTTGATGTTGTCCACCCACATCTAATACTGTCTCCCTATCCATCTCTTGATGTTGTCCACCCACATCTAATACTGTCTCCCTGTCCATCTCTTGATGTTGTTCACTCACATGTAACATTGTCCCCCTATCCATCTCTTGATGTTGTCCACCCACATGTAACATTGTCTCCCTATCCATCTCTTGATGTTGTCCACCCACATGTAACATTGTCTCCCTATCCATCTCTTGATGTTGTTCACTCACATGTAACATTGTCTCCCTATCCATCTCTTGATGTTGTCCACCCACATGTAACATTGTCTCCCTATCCATCTCTTGATGTTGTTCACCCACGTGTAACATTGTCTCCCTATCCATCTCTTGATGTTGTCCACCCACATGTAACATTGTCTCCCTATCCATCTCTTGATGTTGTTCACTCACATGTAACATTGTCTCCCTATCCATCTCTTGATGTTGTCCACCCACATGTAACATTGTCTCCCTATCCATCTCTTGATGTTGTCCACCCACATGTAACATTGTCTCCCTATCCATCTCTTGATGTTGTCCACCCACATGTAACTTTGTCTCCCTGTCCATCTCTTGATGTTGTCCACCCACATGTAACATTGTCTCCCTATCCATCTCTTGATGTTGTTCACTCACATGTAACATTGTCTCCCTATCCATCTCTTGATGTTGTCCACCCACATGTAACATTGTCTCCCTATCCATCTCTTGATGTTGTTCACTCACATGTAACATTGTCTTCCAGTCCATCTCTTGACATTGTCAACCCACATGTAACATTGTCTTCCAGTCCATCTCTTGATGCTGTCCACCCACATTTAACATTGTCTTCCAGTCCATCTCTTGATGTTGTCCACCCACATGTAACATTGTCTTCCAGTCCATCTCTTGATGTTGTTCACCCACATCTCACATTGTCTTCCAGTCCATCTCTTGATGTTATTCACCCACATGTAACATTGTCTTCCAGTCCATCTCTTGATGTTGTCCACCCACATGTAACATTGTCTTCCAGTCCATCTCTTGATGTTGTCCACCCACATGTAACATTGTCTCCCAGTCCATCTCTTGATGTTGTTCACCCACATGTAACGTTGTCTCCCAGTCCATCTCTTGATGTTGTCTACCCACATGTAACGTTGTCTCCCAGTCCATCTCTTGATGTTGTTCACCCACATGTAACATTGTCTCCCAGTCCATCTCTTCTTCTTCTTTCGTTCGCTTGAAATATGTCTATATCTGCAATGTCGTCTCTTGCATGAATTGAACTGTTTTTTTCAGTTCACACAGTGGTCCATAGAGTTTATCTTCCACTGTCGTCTCTCTAGGCCAGAAGGTTTGCCTAGATATGTTATATTTTGGGCAGTCTTGGAGTATGTGCTCTGCTGTCTGCGACGCCAATCCACATGTGCACATGGCTGTTTCACCAATCTTGAATTTTGTATACATGTGGTTGCGTAATCTATTGTGTCCTGTTCTGAGGCGCAGAATAATGACTTGTTCTGGTCTGTCCATAATGTGGTAGTCATCTTGAGCAGGTTTTGGTGGCTTTCTGACTGATTTGATCATTCTTTTCTTTTGGTGGTATGTAACGGGCACATCAGGCTGTTCCTCTTTGGCTCCTTCCTTAGCCAATTGATCAGCTCTGTCGTTTCCGGGTACTCCACAGTGGGATGGTATCCACTGTATGGTGACTTTATGCTGACTGCTAAGTTCAGAAAGTAGTGTCCTTAGGACTGGCAATTTCCCAGAGAGGAGCGCCTCGAGTACTGATTTTGCATCTGTTAGTAGCACCACAGGTTGAGTACCATTGCTGTTATTTAGTAATTTCTCTGTTGCTATCTTGATTGCCTCAATTTCGGCATCATAGTTATGGCAGTACTTTCCTGTCGGTACTCTGGCTGTGTCCCTAGTATTATTTGGGTATTCTATGTACACTCCCGCTCCTCCATTTCGAACAGCATTTTGTGCTGACCCATCTGTGTAGACTCGGATCCAGAGGTCCTGTGGGTATTCTTCATCAAGGAAGCTGAGAGTGGCTGTTCTGCGCTGCACACTGTTCTGTTCTTCCTTGTCAAATATTCCTCTCACTTTTGTCTGGATTTGTAACGATAGTCTATGCTCATCTTTCCATGGAGTTCGCTCTGGAATAGTTGTTAGGGGGATACCAACTGTGGGCAGATCAGTGGTTTCTCTGCAGAGTCGTTTGGCCTGGTGGATAAAACTACTTCTTTTCAACCGCCCCATAGCTAGGTTTTCAAATCTGTTCTTCATAGGGTGGCCTGGCAAGCTGAGGAACTTTTCTGCTTGTATTAGCGTTTTCGTATCTCTGCGCTCACTCAGTGCCTGTGTCCTCCCCATCTTCTCCATTTCCACTATAGGGGTTGATCTCATCCCTCCTGTGGTGACTCTAAGTGCTTGATTTTGCACCTTGTCCAGCTCTTGTAGTGTGGTATTTGATGCTGAACACCACGCAGTTGACCCATATTCCAGGTGTGGTCGTATGCTCTGTTGGTAAACTTTGCTAAGTATTTTCGTACTGGCTCCCCATGTGGTTCCACTTAGCTTTCTCAGGATGGCTATTTTCCTTCTGGCTTTTGCTACTGCTTTGTTGATGTGCTTTCTCCATGTCAGCTTGCCATCAAATGTTACTCCAAGGTATGTTGGTTCTTTATCTTCTCTTAGGGGTGTTCCATTTATCTGGATGATCCCTGCCTTTTGTTTTGGAGAGAGGGTAAATAGGGTTGTGCTGCACTTGTCAGTGTTTATGCTGACACACCATCTATTTGCCCATGCAGCAAATGTATCTACAGCTCTTTGTAGCAATCTGGTGGCCACTGATGCATATTTTTTTGCTCCATAGAACCAGGTCATCGGCGTACATTGCCGCTTTAATTCCATGCGGTAGGCGAGCAACAAGATCATTGATGAAGATTAGAAAAAGTGTGGGGGACAAGACTCCGCCCTAGGGGACACCGTGACGCAGTAGTACTTTCTTGCTCTTGAGTCCGTCTATCTGTACTCGGGCTCTTCTGTTGTGCAAGTATGCTTTCACCCATTTGTACATTCTTCCATTGACTTTGCAGTTTCTCAGTTTCTTCATCAGACCTTCTTTCCAGACTTTGTCAAAGGCTTTCTTCAGATCTATCCATGCCGCAAGCACCAGCTTCTTCTCTTGGAATGCATCCTCAATTTCTTGAGAGAGGTAGGTTGTCTGATCTTCCGTAGAGTAGCACTGCCTAAAGCCAGCCTGCTGTGGCACAAGGATGTTTTTACTTTCAATGTACCACTGCAGTCTGTGATTGATGATGCGCTCCAGTGTTTTGCAGAGACAGCTGGTGAGGCTAATTGGTCTGTAGCTAGAGGCAATGGAACCATCTTTCCCTGATTTTAGGAGGGGTATCATGATTGCTTCTCTCCTGGCTTGTGGAACACTGCCTAAGGTCCAGCTGTTATTGAAGATCTGCAACAGCTTTGTTTTGGCCTCTGTTCCTAGGTTCCTGATCATTTCATTGGAGATACCATCAGCTCCTGGTGACTTTCTCATTTTCAGTTTTGATATGGCTAGCTCCAGTTCGCTGATTGTGATGGGTGCCTCCAGAACCTCATGTACTATTTCCTTCTGTCCTGTATGTTGTCGTTTCTCTCGAATCTCTTGTTGTTTCTCTGGACTAATTTTGGTATTGCTATCTTGTGCGAACGAGTCCGCAAAATGGTCAGCTGCTTGCTTTCTTGTTAAGATTTTTCCATCTTTATGTAGTGCAATTTTTGAGTTTCTCCCTGTGCCCTCGTCATTAAGCTGTTTTATTAGCTTCCACAATTTCCTTGTGTCTCTTTCAAAGTTCAGAGACTCTGTTTTCTCCTGCCAGCTTTTCCGTCTAGCCTGCAGCTTGGCCCTTTGAAATTTGGCTTTTGCATGCTGGAATTTATTGTGGTGCTCTTGGCTGGGTGTGGCCTCTGCTTGCTTTCTTCTTCTTCTTCTTCTTCGTTCATCCGGAGTTTTTTTTCGGATGTGATTGCGTTGTGCCTGTTTACAGCAGAGCTGCGTTCTTGCGCCGTTAGGCCGACACATCCGACTTCTGCGGGCATTTGTTGACCGGGTTAACCTTCCCGGGGGTTTCTTAGGACGTTTGACTCTCACTGTTGTGGTGTTATCCCCCATCCCAGCTGGTCCATATAGAACAGCCAAAGATCCTGGTCAGCCTTCAAGGGAAGGCAGGGGCAGACCATGGGCATTCCCCGCCATCCAAGGAGGCTTCCATACTTGCAGAGCCGATACATAGCACTCTGGTACTGGGCTCACCCAAGGAATCGTCACGTCCTGCACATGGCTGCTTAGCCTCACTTCCGTATATTGGGCCTTCCGTTCACCATAGGCTGTTCTTCCGGAAACCAGAAGTATGCAGTCTGCAGATGACATCCACACAGTGAGCTTTTGATTCGGACTTTCCACGTAATGGATTTGCTATCCAAGCAATATTCCATTTCATGCCACTAGGACACTTTTCCACCTTTTATGAAGCCCACACAATGGGCTTTTGATTCGGACTTTCCACGTAATGGATTTGCTATCAAGCAATATTCCATTTCGTGCCACTAGGACACTTTTCCACCTTTTTTGAAGCCCACACAGCGAGCTTTCGATTTGGACTTTCCACATAATGGATTTGCTATCCAAGCAATATTTCATTTCATGCCTCTGGGTCTTCATGCACCTTTAAATGTCAACCTGTATGTAGTTAAAGTAAGCTGCGGTCAACTTGAGCTTGTTGATATCTCCATAGAGCTTGTCCTCAAATGAAGCAGGTGTGGGCCAAAATATCTTTCTCTGTTCTGCATACGTTGGGCAATCCTGCAGCAAATGTTTTGCTGTCATTTTTCCAGTTCTACAATTACATTCATCAGTATCTCCTATCTTTAGTTTATTGAACAAGTGGTATTTCAGCCTGTTATGTCCTGTGCGGAGTCTGAAGATTGCTACTTGTTCTCTTCGGTCGAGTTTGTAATATGCATCATCCTTCTGATGGCCTGGATGCTCAGATTCCCATTTGGTTCTATAAGTGCTTTTTATCAACCTCTTTGCCTCATTATAGGTTATGTCTATGTCAGGCTGTGGTAGTCGTCCGCCCTCTTTTGCCAGTCTGTCAGCCTCTTCGTTTCCAGGTATACTGCAATGTGATGGGATCCACTGTATTACAACTTTTTTGGATTTCTGGCATAGACCATGGAGTGCTGCTCTTAGGTCAGTTAGTTCTGTGCTGCTATTGCTCTTGAGTATTGAGACAGCTGACTTTGCATCTGTGAAGATAGCTATTTGCTTCTCTTTATTTTCCTCCATCAGGAGCATTTCTGCTGCAGTTTTCAAAGCCTCTACCTCCGCTTTGAAGTTACTTGAAAATTTTCCAGTTGCCATTGAATGTGTTTTTTTCACTCCATTTTTTAAATTTAGGAGAATTCCTCCTCCTCCATTCTCTATTGAATTTTTGGCTGATCCATCTGTATATGCATGGGTCCAATTGCTGCTTGGGTAATGTTCTTTTATGTAGTTTAGGGTTATTTCTCTTCTTTCGGTTTCATGCTGAGTGTTCTTTTTCTCAATACCAGGAATGTTTTCTATCATCTCAGGCAGTTGCTGCTGTCTCCAAGCTGGGAAGTTGTGTGCATTGTGTATGGGCTTGACTGTTGATATGTTAAGTATAGGATCTGCCCTAATCCTTCGTTTTGCAGTTTCTACAAAGTTGCTACGCTTCAGTCTTCCCTTTCCAAAACCATTAAATCTGTTGTACATAGGGTGGTCTGTCAATCTTCTAAATTTTTCTGCTTGTTGCTGGGACTCTGCTATCTCTTCTATCCTGCATTGGTTGTAAACAAATGATCTTTTCTAGTTCATTAATAGGCGTTGTCTTCAGGCTTCCAGTTATGATTCGCATTCCTTGGTTTTGGACTCTACTTATTTTGTTAAAGTTTGACTTAGCTGCTGTTGCCCAAGCTGCAATGCCATATTCCAGTACTGGCCTCACCCGTCCAGTATATAACTTCTTGAGAACTTTCTCATCTGCTCCCCACGTTGTACCAGCAAGCTTTTTCATGATTGCCATTCTCTGCCTTGCTCTTGTTCGATTTTTCTCAATCTGTGTCTTCCATGTCAGGCGACGATCAAAGGTGACTCCTAGATAGTTTGGATTTTCTTCATGGCGCAATATTTTTCCATTCAATACCAGCTTAGGTTGCTGAGTTTTATTTGAGAGGGAGAACACTGTGCATGTTGTTTTCTCCTCACTTATCTTCACTAGCCATGATTTTGACCAGTCCTCTAGCGCTAATAAGGCTTGCTGTATTCTGCTGTTAGCTGTACTAATATATTCTTCAGATGTCCATATGGCTAGGTCATCTGCAAAGGAGGATGTGTGTACTCTGGCTGGAAAATTTTCTGTGATGTCATTTATATATGCTAGGAATAATGTTGGTGAAAGAACTCCTCCTTGGGGGACACCTTGCTCCAGCAGCATCATTTTGCTTGTCTGTCCTTGTACTTTTGTCCTGGCAGTTCTGTTCTCAAGGTAGTGGCTGATCCATTTATACATTTTTCCACAGACATGCATGTTTTGCAGTTTTACTTTCAGTCCTTCCTTCCATACTTTATCAAATGCTTTTTCTAAATCTATCCAGACTGCTAGTGTGTGCTTTTTCTCTTGGAAGGCATCCTCTATTTCCTGAGCTATATAGGTTATTTGATCTTCAGTGGATCTGTATTTTCTGAATCCTGCTTGGTGTGGTGTTAAGAGTTTGTTTTCTTCCAGATGCCATGTTAGCCTGCCATTGATAATGCGTTCCATTAATTTTCCTACACAGCTCAGTAGACTGATAGGTCGATAGCCATTTGGTTCTTCCAGGTCTTTTCCTTTCTTTGGGACTGGTATTAGTATAGCTTCCTTCCATGCCTGTGGGACTATTCCTCTCTTCCAGCTGTTATTTAGGACTGCTAGTAGTTTCTTCTTTGCCTTGGTGCCTAGTCCTATTAGCATTTCATTTGTGATTCCATCCTTTCCTGGTGATTTCTTCTTTTTTAGGGTATTCATTGCCTGTTCCATTTCTTCCATTGTTAGATTTGCCATCATATATTCTGCTGCTGTCTCTGTATTTCTATGATGTATCTGTTTGTCTTTGATTGCTTTCTTCTGTTCGGTTGTAATATCAATGTGGTTTGCATTTGCATAGTGTTCCATTAGTGCATTTGCAGCCTTTTTGCCTGTAAGCAAGGCATTTCCTTGTTTAATTGTTATTTGTTTGTTTCTAGGTCCTTCATTGTTCATGGCTTTCACTAGTTTCCATAGTTTGTTTCCATCCCTGTCAAAATTCAGGTTTTCTGTTTTTTCCCTCCAACAATCTCTTGTTGTTTGATTTACTGTTCTTTTATATTTTGCTGAGATGGCTTTGAGAGAGATGTTAGCTTCAATTGTTTGTTCTCTCTCTGCTGTCTTCCTGGCATCTTCAACTTTGTCCTCCAAACTTTGTAGTTCTTCAGTCCAGTATGGTTTGTAATTTTTCCTCGCTCCTCTTGGAATGGACTCAGTGGCTGCCTGTATTATCGCTCTGTTTAGACTTTCCACCATTTGCTTTATGTTGCCATATCGTGTATTTATGTTTTCACAATATTTGTCTGTTAGTATGGCAAATCTGTCCCAATCTGCTCGTTTGTAATTCCAGCGGGGCAAGGGCTTTTGCTCCTGTGGAACATACTCCATATTCATTTCAAGCTTGATTGGTCTGTGGTCACTACCTGCTAATTGGTCCAGCACATGGCGATCGATTTTGTGGAGGATGTCTCCTGTGCAGAAAGCTAAGTCTGGAGTAGAAGTGGTAAGCCATCTTCTGGAGTAGAAGCTCGGTGTGTCATCCGCTTTGTTGAGTAGATGGAGATTTGAGTCTATTTCCCAGTCCTCCAATTCATCTCCTCTTTTGTCAGTATCTGGGTATCCCCATCTTTCTGAACGGCTATTAAAGTCTCCGACAATAATGCAGTTTGTGTCAGTTATTTTCATGTTTGAGAGTGTAAGGTCCTTATCTGCTGGGCTATACAGATTGTAGATTCTTATTTTCACGTCCTTTATCATTATATCAACACCTATAATTTCCGTTTGGTTGTCAGAGATCACAGATACTTCGCTGCAAGGTATTGTATTTCGTGTAAGTATTAGAACTCCTCCTTTGTGTCCTTCGCGGTCGAAACGTGTGGCCTGATATCCTCTGACTGAGAATTTGTGATTGGCGTTGAGGTGTGTCTCTTGAATGCATGCCACATCTATTCTATCTTTATGAAGACGCTGTGTTAGGGAGTCTTTCTTCTTGTAAACTCCTTCGGCATTCCACTGTAGTATGTTGAGTGTCCGGGGTATTTGGTCAATAGCTCTTAACCTACTCCTCTGTGCCTTGACTCCACAGCACAGGGGAAGGTGACCACCAGTAGTCATGGGTGGACCCCCTCGAGGCAGGGGGCCCGGCACTATCACCGCCTGATGGGACTTCACGGGATTAGCACCATATCGATTAATTTTGATTTGTGACATCATGAATTAAGTTACGTTGCACTGCTTTGTCAAGCCTGTGGCTCAGTACATCCGATTTCGACAAGCATTTATTCGGGATGCTTTCCCTAGCCTTTGACTGTCCCCAGTCTACCTACAAGGCAGCAGGTTTCACGTTGCACTGCTTTGTCAAGCCTGTGGCTCAGTACATCCGATTTCGACAAGCATGTATTTGGGGTGCTTTCCCTAGCCTTTGACTGTCCCCAGTCTACCTACAAGGCAGCAGGTTTGTGTGTCTCTTCGTCTGGTCCCTCTCCCTTGACCTGTCCGACATGGGTGGCCCTACCAGTAGCTGTGCTACCGTCGGCATAGCTCTTGGGGTCATTGGGACGCACAAGCCCCTCTACCTCGTCACGGTGGACACACAGCAGAGGGGGGGTGGCTTATTACAAGGCGGGGCCTATGGCAGTTTACTTCGATAGTTTCGGGCTTGACCCACCCCAGGAGATCCTGGATTATCTAGGGTGCCCCGTGCGCACCCAAACTTTTCAGTTGCAGAGAGCAGACGATGTGATCTGTGGTCATTTATGTCTTTCATGTGCTTCGTGGGCTGGCGGGCGGGCAGCAATTTGAAGACATAATACTGCGTATGGTATAGACCATGTCTGTTGGAAAGTGCAACGGAGGTACAGTTGTCCAGCTCAGCCGAGCTGGGCTCTGTGAGCAAGTATGGGGACACTATGCAAGGTACACTATCCATGGGTGGGTTTCGCCTCACTAATGTGGGGAGCCTTCGGGACCTAGTGATGCCGCTACGCGTGGTTTTACGGAGCGGCTCTCTAAACGTGGAACGATGACAGAGGAACTCAATATGGGTACCCATAGAATCGCCAATGTAGCTGAACCAGTGGGGGAGCAAGATGTGGCCACTAAAAAATATGTTGATGAGCAACATAGAGCTGCGCTGTTAAATACCCAGTCTTTGGGTAAGACCTTCTGGAATGCTACAAAAACATATATACAAGACCGATTCGGTGGTGATTGGGTGTTGTGGTTTGAGGTAAAAAATCCCTATCTTGGGTACTCAAATAATAAACTCATTTACCTTTCAAATATGGGAGTACTGCCATGCATACTTAGCTTCACTGATGGGGTATATGTAGGCTATGAGGTAGGTCAGTTCTACCTTAAAGGTGATGATAAGGTTTACACCCTTAGTTTGGAGGTGAACAGCCGGCCCCCGCCTGAATATATCGATCGTCCTATCCCAGGGAGCAAACTATATATCAAGCTCCTTCTTAAGGATGGGCCTTTTACAAATTGGGGGGATGTTATGCCTGGCCTTCAAGTAAAATCTCTAGCTCGCGAGGCGGTGGGTTGGGTTATTGTTACTTTCGGTGGAAAAGTGGAAGTTACTGATGACCGAATTGCAGTAAACATACTTAAGGATGCTAGGGGTGTTGATACCATCAATCTGAGAGAAGTTAAGGTTTCACCATGGGTTCATCTTATAAAACTTTTGTATACCATCAACCCTGTCACTGAGGAGGATTCAAAACGTATAACCACGAATTGAATATATAGGTGCACTACTATACAATGGCGCCCGACCAGACCTTTCGTCTTCAAGAGATCACTAGACTACAGAAGAGTTTGGAGGTTGAGCATGAAAAACGGTCTCTATTGTATAAGAAGTACCATCGGATTGTGAATGTCTTGGATGGGATTGATACAGCACTGATTACGGTGAGTGTGGGACTTCTGTCAACAGCTATTGCAGTCCCAGTCGTCTTCGGTCTAGAGATAGGCGCTCTCGTATGTGGGCTATTGGGGGCGGCCGGCAAGTTGGTGACCCGCAGATGTGCACTTAAAGCCAAGAAGCATGACGAAATCAGGATTTTGGTTTGAAACGAAACTTTCAACAATCTCCGATCTTGTCTCGGCGGCCTTGCAGGACCAGGAAATTTCTGATGCGGAATTTAAATTAATTCTGAATGAATCAGTGAAATTTCGACAACAGCAGGCTGAAATTCGGCGCAAACTTTCTGCCGACTTGCACCAGAAAAAAGAGCTTACTGACTTCACCCCACCAACCAGAAGCCCACCTGCTAAATAGCCCGCTAGATAGCGCGCTCTTTTTTCATAGCCTCTTTCACCTCAATGAATTTCTCCAAGGGATCGTCTACTGGCAAATCTCTTGTCAGAGCCACATAGCGCTCAGCTAGTTCACTATCACAAGTGTGGCATATATCGAATGGTTGCTGTACTACTGTATTACAGATAGTGCACCCAAACACATTCCTACCCTTTTTAAGTAGTTGGAGGTGTTTGTAGCAGAACTCACCACGGCACCTGCGATCGCACCGGATCGAGGCTCCTTCTTGCACAAGCCACTTACAATTCTTCATTTTAAGTTTGAGCCGCTAGTCTCTAATTCTGAACTCCGCTCTGGGCCGCGCAATTTTCTTACCGAGAAAAAAAATTGTCGCGCGGCTCATAAAACTTGTCACGCAGAAACAAAACGATCACGCTTGCTCCGTTCAGTCACGCTACATCCGGCGTGATCGTTTTAAGCGGAAGTGTGTTGACTGGCGCGCAAGTTTGGATTTATCCAGAGTGAAAAGGTATGTTGCAGAACCATACATCGTGCAGCCACCGATACATCGCCGCTCCACGGTTCACTATCCCAGTCAGCTTCAAATTGACAGGCTAGACATTCACCCGTTCTACACATCCTCCTCAGCGATTGTTTCCAAACAGTCTGGTGGAACTCCTAAGGACCTCCAACCCCAAGGAGTATGAATGATTATAGTTCCCCCACCTATTCTTCTGCCTTGGCGTCGGATGATCCGGAGATGATAGTCGCAAAAGCGTCGTCTTGAGGGCTTTCCACAAAATGTTGTGGGACTCTTGAACCATTGGCAAGTAGGCATGTCTCTGAAACACCATCCAGTTTCATACCTCTATATGGAAGCAGCTTGATGTCGGTCTTCCTCTCAAACTTCCTAATCATCCTATGGAAGACGTCTAGTGTACAACGCTCACACATCTCATAAGGGCGCTTAACCCCCCTCTCACAGAATATACACTCTTCTATGGTCACACCCCGCTTCGCTTGTGCATTGTGCCTTGAACAGAAAAGACCAATACATGACCGACCGCAGCGCAGCTCTGTGCCGAGTTTGGGCCACTCACAACCATTCATCTTGATATACCCTGGGAGGTTGTAGCTCTAATTCACTTGCGGTGGTGCATTATAATACGACGACGTCCCCTGCGCGACTCATCAAATCTTTGGTAGTTGCACCAAACCCCTGGGGGGTGGTAGTGGGTCCACTCTCCATCGGTATTCCTCCAACAGTACATACGCTGTCGTGTTGGATTCGCTTTTAACCACTGATGTGTGTCCATGGTGTGTACCTCATACACACTATATCTCTAAGTAGCGCTCCGGGACGGTTCACCGCTTGGTGTGCACCCCGGGGCCTAGGGGGGCGGGGCCCCGGGGGGTTGGATCCCTAGGGGGCTGTTGTTTTGACGCTCCTGTGGTGCCCTGGGTGTTTTGACCCCAAAGCCCCCTTAGACATCTACTGCTTCCCTTTGAATGATTCGGGTGTCGTGGTTGGGCTGCTGGCTTTCGCTTGTGATTCCGGCTCGGTTTCTTGGTTTTCATCCTGCGATTTCTCTGTAGTTTCTTGTTCGGCTTCTGTGGTTTTGTTTCGGAGTATTTCAATTTCAGCTTTCTGTAGTTCTCACTCTGATTTAATGGTTTGTAGGATCTCTTCATTCTCTTTCTTAATCAGTGCCATATGTTCTACTTCTTGCTTGATGTTTTGCTGTATCTCCTTCATTTCCGCCAGTAGTTTTTCATTGTCGTTATTCGGGGTCGGCGTTAGCAGTGCCTTGACTTGTCTCTTCAACTCGTCTATCTGTTTTTGAAGTTGATCTCTTTCGGCTTGTGCTATACCCGTGGCTGTCTCGCCCCTCTGCATTGCTTCCTTGAATGGAGTCTTTGTGATGATGGCAATCTTTAAGACGTCTCTGTGTCTCTGCAGGTACGGACAGCCCAAGTATCTTGCTCCATGCTTGCCCTGGCAGTTGACGCACTTTCTTTTGTTGTTAGGGGCTCTGAAGTCCATGTCCAGCTTGGCCAGTGGACACTCCTTGAAGGCGTGGCGATCAGCGCAGTATCGGCATATTTCTGTCCCACTGCAACACGTAGCTCTGCTATGTCCGGCCCTCTGACATCTGGAACATTGTGTGATTCCTGGGATGAATCTCTCTGGTTGCTGCATTCTCTTGTTGACCGTTACTGTGGTCGGCATTTCGCTGCCCTCCGATGTCACCACTGCCAAGATTGTAGGTATCTTGGAGTAGGTGAGGAGCCGCTCCGCCTTCAAGAATCGGATGTGAAGATTCTCTTCACGTAGCTGCTTCAGGATTTCTTCATCTGTCAGCTCCACAGGAATCCGCTTGACAACCCATCGGACTGTTTTTGAGTCGGTGTTTCCGACTCTGATGTCTTTCTCCTCCTTCTCTGCTGTCTTGGTTCTTGACTGTGTTGGGCTGTCAATCTTCTCCCTCGTGGCAGCTTCAGTTATAGGTGTAGTATCAGGCTCTTTGATGCAGCTAGCAGGTGGGCTCTCGACGTTCTTCTTCTTGTTGTCGGCTCCCACGCTGCACATCTTGGCAACAGCGTGTTTCTTGTTGTTGGACTTTCCACGTGACATTTTCCCGCGTATCAGGCTTCTTGACAGAATAATGTGACTTGACTTGTTAGCGCTAGCAGTGCGAATCACGACATCGTCTGGCTTGCTGTCTGCAGTCCTTATAAGGACTTTTCGTGATCCCACTCCAACTGGGGGATCGGTCGGCGGCTGTCCTTTGTGTATGTTTCCTCTTGTGGTTTTCTTTGTTGGTGCAGGCTCCTGGTTCGTCTGGTTTGGCTGGGTGCAGTCCTTATTTGGTCGTTTTGTCTCCTTTCTTGTGTAGTTTCTGTAGGACCTCTTCGATGTTTTCATTTTCCTCCTAACGCCGATTTTCACTGTTGCGTTTGCGAATCTGCTGTCCAAAGTTTTCTTCCTCCGTGGTCAGCCATGGGACGATTTCACCGTCCTCGATATAGTACTCGAAGTCGGCCCTCACAGTTGTAGTGTACTACTGGGTATACCATCGGTTTCCCCCGGAGTTTTTTTAGGCTTCTTTTTGTTATAAAGTATCGATTCATAGGGCCCTAGCCCTATGTATAAATAGCGTGATCCATCAGTACTGAAGCATACTTTAACCGGAAGTCATTTTTTCCGCACTTGCGCAGAAGGGTGTCGTCGTGTCTACATCATTGACTATTAACATACACTTTGTATATCTCACTGGATATATTTAAATCACTCGTGCCAATAACGAATTACCATCTCCGCTTCCGGTAAAATGGCCAGTCTAATCATTGCGCAAATAGCCGGTGGTTAGATTTGAAATTGTCTTTGAGATAATTTCACTATTTGGCATACCATAAATAATTATAATAATTTTAGTACAAGGCATAGATATTCGTTAAATTTAGCTGCATTTTCGAATTCTGCATGCAAAGATACATAAAGTTGGAAAGTTTCATTTAAAAATATTGGGCCCCTCTGGTAGAAAAAAATTCGTTTCGCGTGCATGATAAATTCCTCTTTGTGATTGTAAATCCACATTGTCGGCACGCAATAAACATTTTTTTTAGTACAAGGCATAGATATTCGTTAATTTTAGTTGCATTTTCGAATTGTGCATGCAAAGATACATAAATTTGGAAAGTTTCATTAAAAAATATTGGGCCCCTCTGGTAGAAAAAAATTCGTTTTGTTTGCGGACATGATAAATTCCTCTTTGTTATTGTAAATCCACATTGTCGGCACGCAACAAAAATTTTTTTTAGTACAAGGCATAGATATTTGTTAATTTTAGTTGCATTTTTGAATTGTGCATGCAAAGATAAATTTGGAAAGTTTCATTTAAATATATGGGGACCTTCTGGTAGAAAAAAATTAATTAATTAATAATTATTTTTGCGGACGTGATTAAATTCTCTTTGCGATTGGAAAAATAAATAAATCCTTTTCATAAAAATATATGTACTTTCTCATTATATAAAGATATCATCTCTTATTATTATATGATTGCATGTAATTATTAAATATTAATTTTACGTAAATTTATTTAGAATTTGACTGACTATCATGGCAAGGACTGCTGATGATCTCAGATCCCATCTATCTGCGTTCGAAGGAGGATATCCTAAAGTACAGGATACATTGCCCGCCTGCTGGTTGTGGACAGTTGTTCTGTACCTGATGTGTTAGGAAAAGTCCAAACCATTGTGGCGACAAATGATCCAGGGAAAGACATATTTTTGCCGACATATTAAATCCCTCTTTGACTTTGCCTTTGGAAATCCAAAATGTCGGCATGCGTTTCACTTTTTAAAACGTGCAATTCTTAATCTTCTTCTTCTTCTTCTGCGTTCATCCGGAGTTTTTTTTCGTATGTGATTGCGTTGTGCCCGTTTACAGCAGAGCTGCGTTCTTGCGCTGTTAGGCCGACACATCCGACTTCTGCGGGCATTTGTTGACCGGGTTAACCTTCCCAGAAACATGCAATTCGAACTACTACCTTGTGAGCCAATCTCTTTAATTAATGACAAATGTTTAAATGTTTGCATAAAGGAGAAATCTTTTTTTAGAAAAATATAATTTCTCATTATATAAAAACTGTCATTTACTGCCAATATAGTACCTTGCGGTGTATGGCAGAGAGGTCTTTGAGCCTGAGGAATAAAGTCCGCCTGGCTAGTGCAGTCGCCGCGAACTGTGCAGGTTAGGATTTTCTTTTTGCCCCCGACAGAAAAAAATCTGACACCTTACCGAGGGATCGAACCCAGGCCTCCCGAATGAGAGTCCGGCATTCTAGCCTCTCGGCCAGCCGCTCCTCCTCTCATTATATAAAGATATCTATTTTAGCATGAACCATCAGATTTTAAATTTGAGTATTTACTAATGGGACCACCACCGAAAGATAGGCCTTGAGAAACCGAATCTAATGGTACCAAGATGTTGCATGTATGTCAATTAGAAGCGAAGATATGCAACTTTGAGTGTCGTGATCGTAAACACAGAAATTAATGAATATAACTACTAATTAGCGGCCATTTTTATATGCTAATTAGGTAACATTGCATACTATCTCAACAGGATATAACACATATCGTGCGTTGCACAATTCCGCAGAATACAAGATACAACTTACCAGGGTTTAAAGCTAATATAAAGAATGCTCGTGGTAATTAATTAATATAACCACTAATTAGCGGCCATTTTTATATGCTAATTAGATAATGTTGCATACTATCTAAACAGGAATTAATACATTATGTGCGTAGCATCATTCCGCATAATACAATATATTACGTGCCAGGGTTTAAACATAATATTAAGAATGCACTTGGTAATTAATTAATATAATAACTAATTGGCTGCCATTTTTATATGCTAATTAGATAATGTTACATCATATGTAAAAATAGATGACATGAGCGGTTAGGCTTCGCTACACCGATCGCAATGATGTATGGTTGCTAGGGTGTTCGTGTATGGTTGCTAGGATGTTCGTTTAAAAATAAACAAACTACTCTAGTTTTGATAACTTCTGCTATGACCTTGGTTCGGACACGAAAAAAAGATGTGCAGAAGAGATCTTTTGTGTCAATTTCTGCGTTAATGATCTCGACACTCAAAGTTGCATATCTTCGCTTCTAATTGACATACATGCATCATCTTGGTACCATTAGATTCGGTTTCTCAAGGCCTATCTTTTGGTGGTCGTCCCATTAGAAAATACTCAAATTTAAAAATCTGATGGTTCACCCTAGTATAAACAAAGTGTCTATTCATAGGGCCCTATGTATAAACTCTCCCTTATTGTATTATATTATAGTAAACCAGGAATACCTTTAAAGTATGACATTGCATCGATTTCGTCAACAATAAAATTATATAACTATATTAACATACTAAATACCTGAATATCTGCGGTGATGTCTGAAGTGTCTCTTCCTTCCACAGTCCGTCTGTGTCTCTCACACGCTCGCTCACGTCGTCGTGTCTGGCAATTGTTCACTTCAATAGTTATTAATTATAGTCTTCAAACTATTTTATTTTGTTTATTTAATGTTCGACTCCGTTATAATAGAAGTATATTTGTCAAGATGTCGATGAACAAAAAAAAAAAATCCGTGCTATAAGATTGAGACCAGTGAATGAACAAACGATCAAACCCCAGCTGATATTTCTAAAGCCAGAAAACTTCCATGTTGCTAACAGCGCAGTCGACGGTTGGCGAAACGAAAGTCCCGTCCGACTTTTTACATCGTTCGGCATATGGACGTTTCGAATTCTACCTCAGTTTACTCGCAGGAGCGACAAACAAAATGTTGCCCGATTTATTGCCCGGCATATTTCGCTGCATTTCATCCGGTGTATAGTGCAGCGTTATATACGATATGAAGCGAATAAATGAATAATACTTTAGCTGAAACAGTTAAAACACATAGTCACAGGTATTATTTGAGTGTGGAGTTTTGTAATTTCCAATGTATTTAAATTTACTAGATGGATCTCCGGAGGCTGTGGGTTCGATTCCGGGCTACGTCTTTCAGTTCACGAGTGCAGTTTTCTCGGTTACTCCTAGGGATCATCGCTGCAGCTACGGAATTCGTACTTTGTTAGATGCTTTCGGCAGGCCGCCATGCGGAAAGAGACCGAGCCATATGGGATAAAACCTGGTGCAATGAAGTCGATACTCTCGACTTTTAAGACTTTTATTTAATGAATATTTGTTTTGAATTTATAAAAAGTTACTTATATAACCTTTTACAGGACGTCGCATTCAACACCAGCATTTTTTTTGACTGTTGTGATCTCTTGGCAAGTTTACGTTCAGTAGTTTGCCATTGCTTTCTGAACGACCGGCACCCATACCATTTTCGTTAAAAAAAAACAACGTAAGGCGGTCTGCTGCTAAATCGCATGCAGCTGTGTTTCAAATGCGAGTATGTGGGATTACAAACTGCGTCCGGAAGCTCTTCGCTAAGGAGCTGGTTTTTGAACTTAGGCCTATAGCTAAGTTTTTTTTGTTGTTTTTTTGCGCTCGCTCGCTTTGAACTCAAGTGTAGTCCGTACACACTTCTTCTAGTAGTGCTGGTGTGCATTTTGCGTGTGGATTGGCTTTACCTTTTAACAGTGTCCCATCAGACGAACCCACTCCGATTTCAGAGGTACTTGTAATTAATTTTGGTGTCGTTAGCCGCTACACGCTGCTGGATTTGCTGAGGAGGGGATCCGAGCACTTATGGACTGTATGGTTCGATGTGCAATGACGATGATCTGTCGACTAACTAACTAACCAAAGTCAAGGACGATAGGTCAACATTTTAGTCCAACTGTCGGGTGTAGGGGTTGAACCCCTTACCTCGGCATCAGCACATCGGATGTTGAAGACCACGCGTTTTTATCCATTCGGCCATGCTGACATATATACCTAAGTATTATCCCCGGGATCTTATTTCCGATTCTTCTTCTTCTTCTTCTTCTTCTTCTTCTTCTTCTTCTTCTTCTTCTTCTTCTTCTTCTTCTTAAGGAGTCTCCGTGGCAAAGTGGTCAAGCCATCTGCCTCGTGCTCTGAAGGTTGTGGGTTCAATTCCCGGCTAGGTCTTTCTGTTCATGGGTGCATTTTTCTCGGAGACTCCTGGGGGTCGTCGCAGGAGCTTCGGAGTTCGTGCTTTGTGCGATGCTTTCGGCAGGTCATCCTGCCAAAAGGAGACTGAGCCACATGGGATAAAACCCGGGGCAATGAAGTCAATCCTCTAGACTTTTAAGACTTCTTCTTCTTGTTCTTCTTTCTTTCTTGTTCTTATTCTTGTTCTTGTTCTTGTTCTTGTTCTTGTTCTTCTTCTTCTTCTTCTTATTATTATTATTATTATTATTATTATTATTATGCAATCGATGTACGTCTCTATTCCAGCACGGGTCACAAACAGACTGGTTGGCTTGAGGTCTTCCCTGGTCCCCCTGAGTTGTTCTAGAAGGACGGCTCCAGTTGGCCAGATTTCCTCCCTCAGTTCGGCCAAGTCAGGGCAGTCTTGTAGAACAAGTTCTGGGGTTTGTTTAAGTTCTCCACATCAGCAAGAAGCAGAGTCATTGAGATCCATTCTGTAGAGGGGTGCTCTGGGTCCACAAGGTCCCGTTCTGAGCCCGCAGATTTTGGACCCACTCCTGGAGGGAAGCGCGGTAGCCCAGTGTCTCGGTCGACCGGCCTAAAATGGGTAGGCCTACTGAGAAATTTATTGAGAAGTCAAGGCGATCGGTGTGACACAGACCATATCACCTACCGAGTGCGAGTGGTATACAAACATGGGTTTACATAAATAAACACACGTAGTATTTTTTGGCGCTCACAGAGGTGAGAAGAAAGAAGTAGAGACTAGAGGACGCACTAGACAACAAAATTTGAAAGCTATATTTACCGACCGGGATTCGAAACTGTCCCTCCAAATGGCGACAACGCCTCGCTGCAGGAACAGGCGTACTTCGACACATGACCAACTAGACACTCCAAAAAAGTGTCTTCATTAGTCATGTCTATCATACACACATGAACCTACAACTATGGAATACGGACATAATTCGTATCAAACCATTTAGATAACACCATAGGTCTCATAATTTATATTAACCCAGCATAGGTCAATTAACAAACACATCGGACCGAAATGCTGTGTCCAGCATATTAACAAACATTTAAAGAAGAGAAATGATTAGTTAGTTAGTTAGTCACGGTTCCAACTTCACGGCAACGGGTCGTCCCCATATTGCTCCGTTCCTGTGCCAGTGAATATCACAAAAAATGCTCCTCACTGCCCTATGTGAACAATGGAATAGACAGGAGTGTCGGCAAGCCAACAGCCCGCACAGGTACACTGTGAATAATGCAGCCGCCAGAATGCCAACACTAAAGTCCTCCACGAAAAATGCATTTCATCGTCGATGATTGGTCGGTTCTAATGCTGTACACGTAATACACACAGGAAATCAATTTGGGAACCAGTTGAGGCCACTGAAACAGTTACATAAATAAACACACGTAGTAGGATATATGTAACTGTTTCAGTGGCCTCAACTGGTTCCCAAAGATGGGGTTAACACGTTATGCTTGTTGGCATTTGTTGTTTAGGGGATAGTGACATACCCCGTCGAGGTTTCGAAATAATTTTAGACAATTTGGAAGCACATCGCTGTGCGTAGATTTTGATGGTATGAGCGCCGACTGCTCATACAAACTTAGTTAGTTACATATCTTTTACAGGCCGTCGCAGTCAACACCAGCATTTTTTGCTTTTGTGATCTCTTGGCAAGTTTAGGTTCAGTAGTTTGCCATTGCTTTCCGAACCACCGGCACCCATACCATTTCGTAAAAAACCAACGCAAAGCGGTCTGCTGCCAAATCGTCCGCAGCTGTGTTTTGAAACCGGGTATGCGGGAATACGAACTGCGTCCGTAACACCCATCGCCACAGAGCCGAAACACAAACTGTTGAACGTAACATTGTCTTGTAAATCACAAATAACCAATTTGCTGCTGGGGTTGATTTTAACATCCTGTAAAAGCATTTGCAACTAACTTTAACCATTTGTTCAGTACACCAGAAGGCGCGTGAAAAGGTCCTTAAAGTAACAACTACCGGTGCTCTTTTGCCAGATTTGCGTTCGCTGTAATGTATGTACACTGCGTCTCTGTTTATTATCTCTCACATTGTCGCAGCAGCCACACACAACTGTTTTCAGGTTGTATTCCTATCCCTGAATGCTTTTGGAATTTATTATGACACCTGGGAGACAGCAGCCAGAGACCGAAATTCGTGGCGTGCAACATTGCGCAAGGGTGCAGTCACTTGTGAGGCAACCAGGACTTCAAGAGCTGTGAAGAAAAGACAGAATATAAAACCACTGCAGAAAATCCTCCTCCAGAAACGTCAAGCATTCTTTGTCCACATTGTTAAAGAACATTTCGAACCAAAATAGGCCTTATCAGCCATCTTAGAACTCACGGCTGCATACTTTCAAAACCCACTGGTGAAATGAAGGGTCATCATCATTCTTGATGGACAAACAACACACACACATTCCTATCCATTGACCTGTACGGACACGGAGACTCTACCAGTAGCCCCGCTACCGTCGACAGAGCTTCTGTGGTCATTAGAACACGTAAATCCATCAACTACTTCAAGTTGGAGACAGAAAGGGCGGATATAAAAATTGTATACCCGTGACTTCGCTGACAATCGTAAATGGATTAGAGAAATTAGACGTAGACAGTCAATTTTTTTGGACACGCTATGAAAAGAAATAAATTGGAGAACTTTGTAACAACTGGCAAGATCGAGGGTGAGAGAACAAGGGGAAGACAGAGAAGTAAATATCTGGATGGCTTGACCACGTGGCATGATCGAGTCAGGAACACTGAACTGACTCTGGTGATCGAGTGAAATGGCGAATCATGACCGCCCATGCTCTCCGGCATGGCACATGATGGATGGATGTAGGTTATATGGTAGATTACAGTCTTACTGACTGTACTGTTGTGTTATATATTATTATGTTACTATACTGTTGGGTTATTATACTGTTGTGTTACTACTGTTGTGTACTATACTTTTGGGTTACTATACTGTAGTTTTACTATAATGTAGTGTCGCACGACTATAGTGTTATAATATTGTAGTGTTAGTATCTGTTGTGTTATAATAATGTAGTGTTACTATACTGTACTTATTACTATACTGTTGTTTTGCTATTCTGATCTCGCCTTTTGGGCAATGTTAATAAATGGTCAAATAAGGAATCTAACAGTCAGGGAAATACTGAATTATTCCCCTTTTCTGTACCGCATATATAAGAAAAATAAAAACGCCGTACAGGGAGGCCCCCGCTATACGTCGCTTATATTTACGTCTTTTCGCTGTAACGTCGTTGTCATATAGGGGAAATAACTTCCCTTTAAGTCCCTACGTTCCGCCATAACGTCGTCACCTGGCTTGTGTAACAGAAATGTTATTCCAGGAATGGCTAACTGTTTATACTAATCATGCTCTAAGGGAATACTGTGCTAGAGAAAACCTAGCATATAAGATATTGCTGCTATTGAAGATGGAGATTCAGAATGCTCTTAACCATATGAAATCTGGCAAGACCCCCGAACCAGACAGCATAACAACAGAAATGATTAATGCTTTAGAAGAATATGGAATAGATAAAGTTACCAGCCTGCTGAATACAATAATTGATACTGGAAATATACCCCATGAATTATGTAACTCTGTATTTATTGCAATCCCAAAGAAATCAGGAGCCTTGGAATGTGATCAACATAGAACAATTAGTATATTGAGCCACATCACGAAGATTTTGCTAAGAATTATCATGCAAAGAGTAAGGAAGAAAATACAACGTGAAATAGGAGAAAAACAATGTGGGCTTGTAGAAGGCAAGGGTACAGTAAATGCTGTGAATATACTGAGAACAGTGATTGAACGTTCTATAGAAGTAAACAAAGATCTACACCTTTGCTTTATTGACTACACAAAGGCTTTCGATAAAGTGAGACATGTTCGACATGATAAGGATGCTTGAAGATCTACACATTGATGGACAAGACCTTAGACTTGTAAAAAGATATTTTGGAATCAACAAGTTGCAATAAGAATTGATAATGAAGTAGGTCAATATCAGCCTATTAAGAGAGGTGTGAGACAGGGATGTGTAATGTCTCCAGATCTTTTTTTCGCTGTACAGTGAAAATATTTTCAGAAATATAGAAGATATGGAAGGAATCAACATTGGGGGACGATGCGTCAATAACATTAGATATGCAGATGGTACAGTCTTGATTGCAGACAATGAACAGGACCTGCAACATTTTGTAGATGAGGTTGTTGCACACAGTGAACAACTAGGGTTAGAATTAATTGTAAGAAGACACAGATTATGGTCGTCACTGGAAGAAGGAAATACCACAATGTAATATACAAGTAAATGGGCATATTCTTAAACAAGTGAATCGGTACAGTTATCTCGGAACAGTCATAACATCTGATGGGAGATGCCTTGAAGAAATTAGAACAAGAATTGCCATTGCGAAGGTAGCCTTTTGCAAGATGAAAAACATACTGACCAATAAAAAGATATCAATTGAAACGAGAAAAAGAGTGTTGAAGTGCTACATAGAACTTATACTTTTGTACGGATGTGAAGCGTGGGCAATGAGCAGACAAGCTGAAAAACATCTGATGGCTGTGGAAATGTGGCTTCTGAGGAAAATGCAAAGAATACCATGGACAGACAGAAAAACTAATGAACAAGTCCTTCAAGAAACAAATGAAGATTGTAAACTGATTAGAGTCATTAGACCGAGAAGTAAATACCTGGATGGCTTGGCCACGTGGCATGGTCGAGACAGAAACACGCAGCTGTTCCACGACTCTGGTGATCGAGTGAGACGGCAAAACATGACCGCCCACGCTTATCGGCATGGCTCATGATGGATGATGGATGGATGGCTATTGGATAACGCCACTGGTCATCCAGTCAATCTGACGACTTGTCCGAGAACGTCAGGTTCGTATTTATAACACCAAACACGACTTCATTGATCCAGCCAATGGACAAAGGTGTAATTGTAACTTTCAAAAGTTATTATTTACGTCAAACCTCCTCACAACTCATCAAGGCTACGGACGGTAAAGGTAAGCCTACCATTAAGGGATTCTGGCAAGATTACAACATCCTCAAGGTCATTGACAACATTGCGGATTCATGGAGTGAGGTAACGCCAGCATGCATGAATGCTGAGTGGCAAAAACTGTGGCCAGAATGTGTGCACGACTTTTGTGAATTTGACGACGTTTATGCTATTCGACAACAGATCGCTAACATAGCCACTAAAGCTGGCTTTGAAGGGATGGAAGAAGCTGACATTGATGAGTTGCTTGCATTAAATGGAGAAAAGTAACATCTTGTCATGTTAGCAAGAGACACAGTAACATCTTGTAGTTTTAACAAGAGACACAGTAACATCTTGTGGTGTTAGCAAGAGACACGGTAACGTCTTGTGGTGTTAGCAAGAGACACAGTAACATCTTATGGTGTTAGCAAGAGACACAGTAACATCTTGTGGTGTTAGCAAAAGACACAGTAAGATCTTACGGTGTTAGCAAGAGACACAGTAACATATTGTTGTGTTAGCAAGAGACACAGTAAAATTGTATGATGTTAGCAAGAGAAATAGTAACATCTTGTGGAGTTAGCAAGAGAAACAGTAACATCTTGTGATGTTAGCAAGAGAAACAGTAACATCTTGTGATGTTAGCAAGAGACACAGTCACAACTTGTGATGTTAGCTAGAGACAAAGTAACATCTTGTGATGTTAGCAAGAGAAACAGTAACATCTTGTGATGTTAGCAAGAGACACAGTAACATCTTGTGATGTTAGAAAGAAAAACAGTAACATCTTGTGTTGTTAGCCAGAGACACAGTAACATCTTGTTGTGTTAGCAAGAGACAGTAAAATTTTGTGGTGTTAACAAGAGACACAGTAACATCTTATGGTGTTAGCAAGAGACACAGTAACATCTTGTGGTGTTAGCAAGAGACACAATAAGATCTTGTGGGGTTAACAAGAGACACAGCAACATATTGTTGTGTTAGCAAGAGACACAGTAAAATTGTATGGTGTTAGCAAGAGAAATAGTAACATTTTGTAGTGTTAGCAAGAGAAACAGTAACCTCTTGTGGTGTTAGCAAGAGAAACAGCAACATCTTGTGGTGTTAGCAAAGGACACAGTAAGATCTTACGGTGTTAGCAAGAGACAGAGTAACATATTGTTGTGTTAGGAAGAGACACAGTAACATTATATGGTGTTAGCAAGAGACATAGTAACATCTTGTGATGTTAGCAAGAGAAACAGTAACATCTTGTGATGTTAGCAAGAGAAACAGTAGTATCTTGTGATGTTAGCAAGAGAAACAGCAACATCTTGTAATGTTAATAAGAGAAACAATAACATCTTGTGATGTTAGCAAGAGAAACAGTAGCATATTGTGATGTTAGCAAGAGACACAGTAACATCTTGTGATGTTAGAAAGAGACACAGTAACAACTTGTGATGTTAGCTAGAAACAAAGTAACATCTTGTGATGTTAGCAAAAGAAACAGTAACATCATGAGATGTTAGAAAGAGAAACAGTAACATCTTGTGATGTTAGCAAGAGACCCAGTAACATCTTGTGATGTTAGAAAGAGACACAGTAACATTTTATGGTGTTAGCAAGAGAAATAGTATCATATTGTGGTGTTAGCAAGAGAAACAGTAACATCTTGTGATATTAGCAAGAGAAACAATAACATCCTGTGAAGTTAGTAAGAGAAACTATAACATATTGTGATGTTAGCAAGAGAAACAGTAAGATCTTGTGATGTTAGCAAGAGACACAGTAACATCTTGTGATGTTAGAAAGAGACACAGTAACAACTTGTGATGTTAGCAAGAGAAACAGTAACATCTTGTGATGTTAGCAAGAGACACAGTAACATCTTGTTATGTTAGCAAGAGAATTAGTAACATCTTGTGGTGTTAGCAAGAGACACAGTAACATCTTGTGGTGTCAACAAAAATACAGTAACATCTTGTGGTGTTAAAAAGAGACACCATAACATCTTGTGGTGTTAGCAAAAGACACAGTAAGATCTTACGGTGTTAGCAAGAGACACAGCAACATATTGTTGTGTTAGGAAGAGACACAGTAACATTATATGGTGTTAGCAAGAGACATAGTAACATCTTGTGGTGTTAGCAAGAGAAACAGTAACATCTTGTGATGTTAGCAAGAGAAACAGTAACATCTTGTGATGTTAGCAAGAGGTACAGTAATATCTTGTGGTGTTAGCAAGAGACACAGTAACATCTTGTGGTGTTAGCAAGAGACACAGTAACATATTGTGATGTTAGGAAGAGATTCGGTAACATCTTCTAGTATTAGAAATAGATAAAGTACCACCAGCACAAGTTAGGGATATGTAAAGTAACAATTGCTGATGTTAGCAAGAGACTCTGTAACATTTTATGGTGTTAACAAGAGACACAGTAACATCTTTGGTGTTAGCAAGCGACGCAGTAACATCGTCTTGTATCAGAAAGAGAAAAAGTAACATCAGATAGTGTTAGAGAGAAATAAAGTAACATATGTTCGTGTTACACAGAGATAAAATAACATTTACTGGTGTTAAAGAGACACAGTAACATTTACTGGTGTTAGAAAGAAATAAAGTAAAAGCGCTAAAGTAATAACTGCTAGTGGTAGAAAGAACTAAAGTAACAACTGCTAGTGATAGAAAGAGATAAAGTAACAACTGCTGGTGGTAGATAGCGCTAAAGTAATAACTGCTAGGGGTAGGAAGGGATAAAGTAACAACTGGTGGTGGTAGAAAGAGATAAAGTATCAACTGCTGGTGATAGAAAGAGATAAAGTAACAACTGCTGGAGGTATAAAGAGATAAAGTAACGACTGCTGGTGATAGAAAGAGATAAAGTAACAATTGCTGGTGGTAGATAGAGGTAAAGTAACATCTGCTGGTGGTAGAAAGAGGTAAAGTAACATCTGCTGGTGGTAGAAAGAGATAAAGTAACATCTGCTGGTGGTAGAAAGAGATAAAGTAACGACTGCTGGTGGTAGAAAGAGATAAAGTAACAACTGCTGGTGTAGAAAGAGATAAAGTAACAACTGCTGGTGATAGAAAGAGATAAAGTAACAATTGCTGGTGGTAGATAGAGGTAAAGTAACATCTGCTGGTGGTAGAAAGAGATAAAGTAACAATTGCTGGTGGTAGATAGAGATAAAGTAACATGTGCTGGTGGTAGAAAACGCTAAAGTGACAACTGCTGGTGGTAGAAATAGATAAAGTAACAACTGCTGGTGGTAGAAAGAGATAAAGTAACAATTGCTGGTGGTAGATAGAGGTAAAGTAACATCTGCTGGTGGTAGAAAGAGATAAAGTAACAACTGCTGGTGGTAGATAGAGATAAAGTAACATGTGCTGGTGGTAGAAAACGCTAAAGTGACAACTGCTGGTGGTAGAAATAGATAAAGTAACAACTGCTGGTGGTAGAAAGAGATAAAGTAACAATTGCTGGTGGTAGATAGAGGTAAAGTAACATCTGCTGGTGTAGAAAGAGATAAAGTAACAATTGCTGGTGGTAGATAGAGGTAAAGTAACATCTGCTGGTGGTAGAAATAGATAAAGTAACATCTGCTGGTGGTAGAAAGAGATAAAGTAACAACTGCTGGTGGTAGATAGAGATAAAGTAACATGTGCTGGTGGTAGAAAACGCTAAAGTGACAACTGCTGGTGGTAGAAATAGATAAAGTAACAACTGCTGGTGGTAGAAAGAGATAAAGTAACAATTGCTGGTGGTAGATAGAGGTAAAGTAACATCTGCTGGTGGTAGAAAGAGATAAAGTAACAATTGCTGGTGGTAGATAGAGGTAAAGTAACATCTGCTGGTTGTAGAAATAGATAAAGTAACATCTGCTGGTGGTAGAAAGAGATAAAGTAACAACTGCTGGTGGTAGATAGAGATAAAGTAACATGTGCTGGTGGTAGAAAACGCTAAAGTGACAACTGCTGGTGGTAGAAATAGATAAAGTAACAACTGCTGGTGGTAGAAAGAGATAAAGTAACAATTGCTGGTGGTAGATAGAGGTAAAGTAACAACTGCTGGTGGTAGAAAGAGGTAAAGTAACATCTGCTGGTGGTAGAAAGAGGTAAAGTAACAACTGCTGGTGGTAGAAAACGCTAAAGTGACGACTGCTGGTGGTAGAAATAGATAAAGTAACATCTGTTGGTGCTGCAACGAAGTAAACCAACAACCCCTCTGGAACAGAAATAATTCGGTAGCAATAGTTGAACTGACTGACGTGAAAAGCGAAAAGAGGCCAAATCTGGAAGTCCCGGAAAAAGCGGGACGTCTGGAAACGCTAAAACCAGCCACAGATAGAAGTAGAAGAAAGAAACAAGGTGGGAAACGATCCGCTGCCAGGCCCGTCTGGCGATACTAGGCGCTGGATGTTGAGGAGAGGAATTCGGCGAGGACCACGGAGAGGTCTCACATCCAGCTGCAGCCGTGACATTACGTCTCTCTCCATGAATGAAAGCGCGTGTACTGGAATCTGAGAACTGGGTTAAGGTCGGTGGGGTCAGGTTTTGTTCGTCTTTTGCTTACGCTGAAGTTTTATTCCGTTTCTTTGGTTCCCGACTTTGGCATTCGCTATTTGAGATGAGTTGAGTCAAGAACCGACATCACGGCTCTCGAGACATTCCCGTAAGTGCTCCGGCCTCATCTTCAACAGCCAGGGAAGAGTCCAACTGGTTGATAGTAAAGGGTGACTTTCACTGCAGTTGGGTATTTCTATGAGACATGAGTGCCTCGGTCTCCTCATTCTGATAATGTATGGAGAATAATAATAGATAGCATGTATTTCATAGCAACCGCGAATAACGGAATCAAATACGTTATAGATAATCTGATGTAGGTCTTTAAAACACAGTCTTAAAAGTCGAGAGGATCTACTTCATTGCCCCGCCGAAGGCATTGCACGAACTCCATCGCTCCAGCAAAGATGTAGCCCGGAATCGAACTCACAAGCGGGGGTTGTGTGGGGAATATAACACGGAACTACTGGAGTGGAGAATATAACACGGAACTACTGGAGTGGGGAATATAACACGGAACTACTGGAGTGGGGAATATAACACGGAACTACTGGAGTGGGGAGTATAACACGGAACTATTGGAGTGGGGAATATAACACGGAACTGTTGGAGTGGGGAATATAACACGGAACTATTGGAGTGGGGAATGTAACACGGAACTATTTGAGTGGGGAATATAACACGGAACTATTGTAGTGGGGAATATAACACGGAACTGTTGGAGTGGGGAATATAACACGGAACTGTTGGAGTGGGGAATATAACACGGAACTGTTGGAGTGGGGAATATAACACGGAACTGTTGGAGTGGGGAATAAAACATGGAACTGTTGGAGTGGGGAATGAAACATGGAACCGTTGGAGTGAGGAATCAAGTATGGAACTTTTGGAGTGGGGAATCAAGTAAGGAACTGTTGGAGTGGGGAATCAAACATGGAACTGTTGGAGTGGGGAATCAAGTATGAAACTGTTGGAGTGGGGAATCTAGTAAGGAACTTCTGGAGTGGGGAACCAAGTATGAAACTGTTGGGATCAAGTATGGAACTTTTGGAGTGGGGAACCAATTATGGAACTGTTGGAGTGGGGGATCAAACATGGAACTATTGGAGTGGGTAACCAAGTATGAAACTGTTGAAGTGGGGAACCTAGTATGGAACTGTTGGAGTGGGGAATCAAGTATGGAACTGTTGGAGTGGGGAACCAAGTATGGAATTGTTGGAGTGTGGGATCAAGTATGGAATTGTTGGAGTGGGGAACCAAGTATGGAACTGTTGGAGTGGGGAATCTAGTATGGAACTGTTGGAGTGGGGAACCAAGTATGGAATTGTTGGATTGGGGGATCAAGTATGGAACTGTTGGAGTGGGGAACCAATTATGGAATTGTTGGAGTGGGGGATCAAACATGGAACTGTTGGAGTGGGTAACCAAGTATGAAATTGTTGAAGTGGGGAACGTAGCATGGAACTGTTGGAGTGGGGAATCAAGTATGGAACTGTTGGAGTGGGGAACCAAGTATTTAAATAAGGAACTGTTGGAGTGGGGAATATAACACGGAACTGTTGGAGTGGGGAATATAACACAGGAACTGTTGGAGTGGGGAATCTAGAATGGAACTGTTGGAGTGGGGAATAAAACATGGAACTGTTGGAGTGGGGAATGAAACATGGAACTGTTGGAGTGGGGAATCAAGTATGGAACTTTTGGGTGGGGAATCAAGTATGGAACTGTTGGAGTGGGGAATCAAACATGGAACTGTTGGAGTGGGGAATCAAGTATGGAACTGTTGGAGTGGGGAATCAAGTATGGAACTGTTGGAGTGGGGAATCTAGTATAGAACTGTTGGAGTGGGGAACCAAGTATGGAATTGTTGGAGTGTGGGATCAAGTATGGAACTTTTGGAGTGGGGAACCAATTATGGAACTGTTGGAGTGGGGGATCAAACATGGAACTGTTGGAGTGGGTAACCAAGTATGAAACTGTTGAAGTGGGGAACCTAGTATGGAACTGTTGGAGTGGGGAATCAAGTATGGAACTGTTGGAGTGGGGAACCAAGTATGGAATTGTTGGAGTGTGGGATCAAGTATGGAATTGTTGGAGTGGGGAACCAAGTATGGAACTGTTGGAGTGGGGAATCTAGTATGGAACTGTTGGAGTGGGGAACCAAGTATGGAATTGTTGGATTGGGGGATCAAGTATGGAACTGTTGGAGTGGGGAACCAATTATGGAATTGATGGAGTGGGGGATCAAACATGGAACTGTTGGAGTGGGTAACCAAGTATGAAACTGTTGAAGTGGGGAACGTAGTATGGAACTGTTGGAGTGGGGAATCAAGTATGGAACTGTTGGAGTGGGGAACCAAGTATTTAAATAAGGAACTGTTGGAGCGGGGAATATAACACGGAACTGTTGGAGTGGGGAATATAACACGGAACTGTTGGAGTGGGGAATCTAGAATGGAACTGTTGGAGTGGGAATAAAACATGGAACTGTTGGAGTGGGGAATGAAACATGGAACTGTTGGAGTGGGGAATCAAGTATGGAACTTTTGGAGTGGGAATCAAGTATGGTACTGTTGGAGTGGGGAATCAAACATGGAACTGTTGGAGTTGGGAATCAAGTATGGAACTGTTGGAGTGGGGAATCAAGTATGGAACTGTTGGAATGGGGAATCTAGTAAGGAACTTCTGGAGTGGGGAACCAAGTATGAAACTGTTGGAGTGGGGAATCTAGTATAGAACTGTTGGAGTGGGGAACCAAGTATGGAATTGTTGGAGTGTGGGATCAAGTATGGAACTTTTGGAGTGGGGAACCAATTATGGAACTGTTGGAGTGGGGGATCAAACATGGAACTGTTGGAGTGGGTAACCAAGTATGAAACTGTTGAAGTGGGGAACCTAGTATGGAACTGTTGGAGTGGGGAATCAAGTATGGAACTGTTGGAGTGGGGAACCAAGTATGGAACTGTTGGAGTTGGTAACCAAGTATGAAACTGTTGAAGTGGGGAACGTAGTATGGAACTGTTGGAGTGGGGAATCAAGTATGGAACTGTTGGAGTGGGGAACCAAGTATGGAATTGTTGGAGTGTGGGATCAAGTATGGAATTGTTGGAGTGGGGAACCAAGTATGGAACTGTTGGAGTGGGGAATCTAGTATGGAACTGTTGGAGTGGGGAACCAAGTATGGAATTGTTGGATTGGGGGATCAAGTATGGAACTGTTGGAGTGGGGAACCAATTATGGAATTGTTGGAGTGGGGGATCAAACATGGAACTGTTGGAGTGGGTAACCAAGTATGAAACTGTTGAAGTGGGGAACGTAGTATGGAACTGTTGGAGTGGGGAACCAAGTATGAAACTGTTGGAGTGGGGTATCAACTAGGGACTGTTGAAGTGGGGAACCAAGTATTTAACTGTTGGAGTGGGGAACCAAGTATGGAACTGTTGAAGTGGGGGAACCAAGTATGGAACTGTTGGAGTGGGGAACCAAGTGTTGAGTTGTTTGAGTGGCGAACTAAGCAATGCACTATTGGAGTGGGGAATCGATTTTGTAATCTGTAATGATCAGTTCTCTGACGAAAGACGGTAGTTTGACATTTACTTTATAGAGTTGGTGAACTGAGTCCAATCTCTTGTCCATTTTGTATTTTCCTTTGCCTAGGGATGTATTGATTGGGGACGCTAACGTGTGCTTCCCTGCATGGCAGCGGGTGGCTGAACTGTTCCATTCGGCTGCCAATTTTCCCACAAGGCATCAGCTCTATCATTTCAGGTAAAACCCAAGCGGGAAGGTGCCCACTGGAGGGCATGAGATGTGGATCTTTGCGCGCTGGTGAGCTTTGGTCTTACTTCACGTGGCAGAAGTTTATGCTTAGTGTTTCGCGCGGGAACTAGGAGTGATCTGCGGTCCTTGAAGAACACTATCTTGCCTGACCGTGTTGATCTGAAGATTCTCAATGTATGCAGCAGTGCAACCGATTCTGCTCCGAAGGTGACTGCTGTCTTTATATCTGGAACAGATAATCTTGGAAGTGTTGTATATTATGAAGTAGCCAGCTCTTCCATTCTTGACTGCCCCAACTGTTGACCCACCTGGGTAAACATGGCTCAGTTCCACCGGCTGTATTTTGTCCCCAGCCATCAGTTTAAATTACAGGTAGTTGAATTGATCTTTTCTCTATTTATTCCCAGGATCTCTGTACAATGGACATGTTTGTGTGGCAACAACCAGGCCCATAAATAACAGTAATAATAGTAATGATTATATTTTTTTCTTCTTCCTTTTCTTCTTTGTTCTCTTCACTTAATTCCCATTGGGAAAAAGGGTGTCCGCTAAGAAGATGCTGGTTGTTGGGACAGCAACCTCTGGCATTATTTACTCTGTTGTTGGTCAGTGGCAAACCTTGGAATATTTCTTTGCCGGGTTTTGTGTGATAGAATAACTTCACACGCCCTGGCTGGAAATATATTGACGCGCCACCAATGATACTATTTACGTGGCGCTTCGTTTATTTCTGTAGAGATGCTTAATCGTGATCTCGTCGACATCTCTCCTTCCACTTCTAACGGCCGGTTAGCCTTTCCAGCTTGGACAGGCTATATTCGTTAACTACTTAGACTGAACTCAACGTAGCTTGTATAAAATGACACTGGTATAGTTTTTTCACATTCTGCTTTACTAAGGCTATACACTGAACACTGTCGATAGTACAACCATTTGCTCTACACAAGATTCACAAATATACAAAACAGTGCCTAAACAATAACTATTCTAAAAGAGCAGCATAATGATAGCCATGCTCTATCAACAAGAACTAACTCCAACGCTGACCGTAGCTCCAGTCCAACTGATTGAAGGTGACGTTTTGCCCGTGCGCAAAACTTCCTACCCACTTTTCATGCTTTTGTGACCATGCCGTGGTAGGTCACTTGGCACGGTCTCCTCATGCAGACAGTCCTTGTTACTAGCTCATGCCATGATTCAACCTGTACAAACTAGCCCATGGCACTCTCAACCAACTCACACAAAGCCGTCCTATCTTTTGCTGTCTCCTGCAGCTGCCTCCATGTCTCTCTCCCCCCCCCCCCCTAAATGATCCATGTCTCCTTAGGTTACAGGAGACAACTGAAACACGCACTGTCTTCATCATGGACTCACGGACTATGTTTAGTAAGGTGGAGAAAGGAATGTTTCGTGTGGAATGGCTCACCTCGCTTCAGAGGTCACACAGATTGTGGGAATTGTATGGATTTTTTTGCCCTGGCCGTGCGGGAGTGCGGGGGATGAACAGGCTGATAGGCTGGTAGGGAATGCACCTCTTGGTGATCAATTATCTAAGGACAAGGGGGAGGTAGTCGTGCGCCTGTGGAAACAGGTGGAGAAGGTGGAGGAACAGACTGAGAACCCGTATGTGGAAAGGATACGATTGCGGGGCCCCTGTGATGTGTCTCCACCATGCCGCGGTAGAGGGACTTGCGTGTCCCAAGAGCCCCAAGAGCTATGCCAACGGAAGTACAACTATGTATCAGACAGGACTTGGGTTAGGGACCAGACCAAGAGAGACACAATCTGTTGCTCTGCAGGCAGACTGAGGATAGCAGTCAAAAGTTCAAATCAGGAGCACGATGCCAGTAATTATGGGTCCGGACACATACTCTAAGGCTCTCAGCTGAGGGATACGGCTGAACGCCTCTAAGCCATTAATCCTCGGATGTGAGAGCCGGGCCAATAATCACATACTGAAAAATGGAGGTGAGATGCTGAGCACGCTATATGCTTAGTTCAGATATCTGCTCGAAGGTTCTCAGTTGGGGGATATGAGGGAACCCCGGATGAGAGGGCCTGGCCGTTACTCGCTCACTGTCGCACGGAGGTAAGGTGCTGAGCCTACAAAACATGTAGCCTACCTCGTGAGCGGGTACTAAATGTGGAAAAAAGCCCCAGTCACACAAAATGGTTACGATGAAAGTCTGTATCTATGCTCATAGAGTGAGCGTAGTCAAAGGTGGAACGTCTAAAAAAAAAACCCACGAAATGGAACGCTTGGCTAGCTAATCCATTACGTGGAAGTCCGAAGCGAAAGCTTGATAAATGCATGTCGTCGACTGATCTGTCCGTCCCTGGTTTGTGTGTGGAGCGAGCAATGGCAAACGAAATGCCCAATACACGGAAGTGTGGAATTAAAGCAGCCATGAGCAGGAAGTGACGACTCCTCAGGTGAGCCTAGTCTCAGAACACTATGTACCGGCTCTGCATTTATGGAAGCCTCCTTGGATAGCGGGGGAGTGCCCATTGATCTGCCCCTGCCTTCCCTTGAGGGATTGATCCGTGATGTCTTTGACCGTTCTACCTTGACCAGCTGAGATGTGGGCGACACCACAGCAGTAAGTGTCTAACGTCCCTTGAAACCCCGGGAAGGCAAACCCGTAAAAACGCCCGCTGAAGTCGGATGTGCTGGCCTAAGGACGCAAATAAATCAGGCACAACGCATAAACGTCCGAGTGAAATGTCCTTCGTGCTCGGAACAGCTCTGACTAATTAGTCTTCCGAATGTCCTTCGCAACCGGAACAGCTCTGACTAGCTAGTTTTCGGATTGTCCCTCATGCTCGGAACAGCTCAGACTATCTAGACTTCCGAATGACCCTCATGTCCGGAACAGCTCTGACTAGCTAGTTTTCCGAATGTCCATCGTGCCCGGAACAGCTCTATTTTGTTTTCCGGGCACAGCGACTAGCACATGTCCAAATCGAAAGCTCGCTGAGTGGATCCCGTCTGCAGTCCGACCGTCCCTGGTTTGTGCAGGGGAGCGGCAAGTAGCGAACAAAAGGCCCAATACATTGAAGTGAGGGATTAAAGCAACCATGAGCAGGACGTGGCGATTCCCCCGGTAAGCCCAGCACCAGAGCGCGATGTGTCGGCTCTGCAATTATGGAAGCAGCCCTGGATGGCGGATAATGCTATGGACTGCCCCTGCCTTCCCTTGAGGGTTGATCGTGAAGTATTCTTCTTCTTCTTCTTCTTCTTCTTCTGCGTTCATCCAGAGTTTTTTTCGGACGTGATTGCAGCCTGTTTACAGCAGAGCTGCGTTCTTGCGCCGTTAGGCCGACACATCCGACTTCTGCGGGCATTTGTTGACCGGGTTAACCTTCCCGGGTGAAGTATTCGACCGTTCTAACTTGACCAGCTGGGATGTGGACGGCACCACAAAAATGAAAGTCCCCCAGGAATGCTAACCTGGTAAAAAAATGCACGCTAAAGTCGGATGTGATGGTCTAAGGGTTTCGGCCTAAGGGTGCCAAACCAGACACCGCAATTACGTCTGAAAAAAAAAAAAAACACACACACACACTCCGGATGAACGAAGAAGAATAAGAAGATTGCGGGGGATTGGCAGGGGTTCTGGTAGAATCTCAAAACAGAGGGAAGACCAGGAGAACTTTCATTCAGATAGCGGTGGGAACGATTAGTAGTATGACTCTTCGCTGGCTGTTGAACGAGGGGAAGGAGCGCGTAAGGGTATTTCCTGAGTACAGTGATGTCAGTTCCTAACTCAACAACAACTATTCATGTCTCTAATTCTCTTCTCCGTGTATTTATGACCTCCCACTAGTTCGTTCGCCCCGTGGTTTCCAGACAAGGTGTGTCTAGTTGTACTATCCTCGGGTTTTCTCAATGGGTGTCAGTTTCAGCGACAGAGTCTTTTCCTCCCCTTCCAATTCATTGAGATGTGTCTAGTTCTCTCCATGAGCAAGCTCTACATTGGTGATTGTCATCCCATTGTATTCCCACTATTTCGCACAGACATCAGTTAATGAACGTTTGTTGTTGATTAGTCATTCATTGAGTCCATCTCTTTGTTGCAGTCCTGATTTAACATTGGAGTTTAATATTCCACGTTTGGTGCTCAGTTTAATTTCTTTTCTTTACATTGGAGTTAGTTAGTTAGTTAGTTAGTCACGGTTACAACTTCACAGCTACGGGTCGTCCCCATTATGCTCCGTTCCTGTGCCAGTGAATATCACATAAAACGCTCCCCACTGCCCAATGTGAAAAGTGGAAAAGACAGGAGTCTCGACAAACAACAGCCCGCACAGATACAATGTGAATAATGCCGCCGCCAGAATGTCAACATTGGAGTTAAGTTGTACTACATTGATTTACTAGTGTTTCATATGTTGTACTTCATGTTCATGTACTAGTGGTCTATGTTCATGTGCTGGTAGTCTATGTTCTTGTGCTCTATGTCCATGTGCTGGTGGTCTATGTCCATGTGCTGGTGGTCTGTGTCCATGTGCTGGTGGTCCGTGTCCATGTGCTGGTGGTCCGTGTCCATGTGCTGGTGGTCCGTGTCCATGTGCTGGTGGTCCGTGTCCATGTGCTGGTGGTCTGTGTCCATGTGCTGGTGGTCTGTGTCCATGTGCTGGTGGTCTGTGTTCATGTGCTGGTGGTCTGTGTTCATGTGCTGGTGGTCTGTGTTCATGTGCTGGTGGTCTGTGTTCATGGGCTGGTGGTCTGTGTTCATGTGCTGGTGGTCTGTGTCCATGTGCTGGTGGTCTGTGTTCATGTGCTGGTGGTCTGTGTCCATGTGCTGGTGGTCTGTGTCCATGTGCTGGTGGTCTCTGTTCATGTGCTGGTGGTCTATGTCCATGTGCTGGTGGTCTATGTCCATGTGCTGGTGGTCTATGTCCATGTGCTGGTGGTCTGTGTTCATGTGCTGGTGGTCTGTGTTCATGTGCTGGTGGTCTATGTTCATGTACTGGTGGTCTATGTTCATGTACTGGTGGTCTATGTTCTAGTGCAGTGGTTCTCAACCGGTGGGGAATTCCCCCCCCCCCCCAGGGGGGAATTTTAGGGATTCCGGGGGGGGGGGGGGGGGGGGGGGGAATGAAGACCATTTCAAGATCGCGTTAATACAAGAACCGATTACTTGATATTGTTTTTCCCTTCATACTTTACAGTTATGTACTGTCTCATCCTTCTAAAATTCATTTTATAAAGTAAGTAGACCCACAAATCATGTTTTATGTGGATGTCTAGACTTGTTTTAGTATATGCTATTAAATTTACCTTCCATTTTTACGTATACTGTGTAGGGGTGGGGGATTTTTAGATAGGAAATATGAAAGGGGGGGGGGGATGACGTTCTGAAAATATGGTGAAGGTGGGCACGGGCCAAAAAAGGTTGAGAATCACTGTTCTAGTGCTTTTACTAGTGCTAGTACTCTTCTTTATGGCAGTGAAACCTGGACAACTTACTCACACCAAGAGACACGTTTAAACAGCTTTCATATGCGGTGTCAGCGAAGAATTCTTGGTATTAAGTGGCAAGACAAAATCACAAATACTGAAGTATTGGAAAGATCTGGTTGTGTGACGGTTTATTCCATGCAGTCTTCATAGACTTAGATGGATAGGACATCTTAGGAGGATGGATGATGGTAGAATACCAAAGGACATCTTTTTGGTGAATTACAGATGGGTAAGAGATCTCAGGGTCGGCCTCTACTACGATACAAAGATGTGTGTAAGCGGGACATGATTGATACAGGCATTGATAATGCACATTGGGAGCAAGTCGCCGCTGAACGTGTTGCATGGAGGGCAAACATCAGAAATGGAATAAAGACAAAGGAGAAATTATTGCAGATAAGTCACACTCCGAGCGTTTGAGACGTAAGATGGTGCATGATGGTGGAAATGACCACATGTTCACATGCACCCACTGTGAACGAACATTTACAGCGCGAATTGGCCTTATCAGTCACATTCGCTACTGCCATGGGTAAAAGTTATTATGCCTTTTTGAAGCACAAACTATCGTCTGTCAAGACGGCAAGGTGCCAATGGAATGTTCTAGTACTGGTGGTCTAGTACTGGAACAGTTACTCAAATGTCCAGTATGACCAACGCTGCCATAACCGTTACATGTATTAAAGTACTAAAGTAAAAAAAGCAGTGGACTTCACTGTCTTGAGTTTGACCCCATTTGGTTTGGTCTCTCTCCACAAAACTGTTAAATGCTTACGATGGGCATTGTACAAAGCACAAACTCTCTAGCTCCAGCGATCAACCCCGGAAGTCTCCCCGGAACATTTGGACTCGTGGTCTGAAAGACGCCGTCCGGGTAACAAACCTGTGACCTTCAAAGTGCGAGGAAGAAGGCATAAACCACTCGGCCACAGGAGAACTCCAAACATGTGGTACGTAAAATACAGCTCTAGACAAATGACAAAGCTGTTGTTTAAAGAAAAAACTAACATTTATTAATGATAATAACAACGGAAATAATGATTGACAATAGAGGAGGGTGTATGGTGTGTGATGTCGACATGAATGGTGGATTCCAGGTTTATCACATTCTAAATACAGTAACAACAAATGCCTTATATTTCTTATGTACATACAGAATCCATGTGGAGGTGTGTGGGTTATGTACAGATGAGTATGGGTGCTATTGTTGTAAACAGTGGAGCTGTGGGTGCAAATGTTGAGGAGAGTAGACATAGAAAGCTGATCATGTCAACAGTATACAGAAGTTCTTATATGAAGGTGAAAAGATATGAAAGACACGAACAGAAGATGAACATCAAAGCTGCTTAACAGATTCTGTCTCCTAGTTTTTACTTAACTAACTCTATTCTGATTATGGTTACCTGTTTTGTCTGTTGTTTCACTAACTGCAGAAACCAGACAATTTGTTACACAAAATTAGGTGGTGATGATAAAACGAGACATATGTCTAAGAGCTGAGAAATTGCTATATAACATGTGAATCACTGCTGTAACACTGTTATAAAACTTGTGAAACACTAGTAAAACACATGAAATACTGCTGTAACACAAGTGAAACAGTGTAGTAAAACATGTGAAGCACTGAAGTACAACATGTGAAACACTAGTAAAACAATGTATTACAGTATGTGAAACACCAGCAAAACATGTGAACAACTGTAGTACAATATGTGAAAAATTGTAGTACAATATATGAAACACTAGTAAAACAGGCAAAGACTAGCGAAACACTGTAGTAAGACATGTGAAACACTGTGGTAAAACACATGAAGCACTGTGGTAAAACACATGAAGCACTGGTAAAACACATGAAGCACTGTGGTAAAACACATGAAGCACTGTGGTAAAACACATGAAGCACTGTGGTAAAACACATGAAAAGTGGCTATAAAACATGTGAAACACTAATACAGAGCATGTGAAGATTTAGAATATCAGTTGGAGTCAAGAGGTTGAGGAAATGAGAGTTCAAACACTAGAGGGCTTCCAATTAATTCCTTAAATGTGTTTTTTTAGGGAGTGAATATATTCTGAAAAAGTAAAGAACAAATGCATCATTTTTCAATGTAGTCACTATGCGTTCAATGCAAGTTCCCCAGCGCCGATACAGTGCTTGGATTCCTGTAGACAAAAATTCTCTTAGTTACGTGTAAGTAGTAACGCACTACCTCCTAGCCGAATGAAATTAAGAATGCACCACCGGCTGTACCTCTTCATTGGACCGAAACACTTGTGAAACTTCCTATTCCACTCATACACTTGCTGGACTGACAGGCATGCATCACCACACTGGACCTTCATTCACTGATGAATTTCTATAGGTTTCATAGACAATTACAATAACCATGCTACTGTCTTGTAACCTGTCAATATTATTAAGGATGCCAAGAGTGTTCAGCATATGACATCACAGTGCAGAAAAACACAGTGGTGTCATAAGGCCAGTTTAAAAATGGCCGCCCCCTTTTGACATGCACCAAAGAGCAGCAGCATTCTGTTATCCGATTTTGTTCTCAGTGAAGGGGTGAAACCCATAGACATTCATCAAAGAATGAAGGTCCAGTATGGTGATACATGCCTGTCAATCCAGCAAGTGTATGTGTGGAGTAGGAAGTTTCACAACGGCGTGACTTCTGTGACAGATTGTTCACGATTGGTTCTCGCACAACGAGTAGTGACTCCAGAGTCAATATTTTCTACAGGAATCCAAGCACGATATCGGCACTGGAGGACTTGCATTGAACGCAATGGTGACTACATAGAAAAATGATACATTTCTTCTTTACCTTTTCAGAATATATTCAAACAAACAAAAAACATTTAAGGTTTTAACTTGTAGCTCCCTCATATTATATGGGACAAGTAAGAATGAAGGAAACTGAACTGGCGAATACCTGATGTCTAGTGTGTGTAAACAACTTTTAAAATATAGTTTAATCAATAAATGTCACAACTCAACAACACACATTCAAGTAGTTTCTGCAGGCTGGATGAAATACTGAAACAGCACAGGTTTATGTAGCTTCTACAGGCTGGGTGAAATACTGAAACAGCACAGGTTTATGTAGCTTCTACAGGCTGGGTGAAATACTGAAACAGCACAGGTTGATGTGGCTTCTACAGGCTGGGTGAAATACTGAAACAGCACAGGTTGATGTGGCTTCTACAGGCTGGGTGAAATACTGAAACAGCACAGGTGTATGTAGCTTCTACAGGCTGGGTGAAATACTGAAACAGCACAGGTTGATGTAGCTTCTACAGGCTGGGTGAAATACTGAAACAGCACAGGTTTATGTAGCGTCTACAGCTGGGTGAAATACTGAAACAGCACAGGTTTATGTAGCTTCTACACGCTGGGTGAAATACTGAAACAGCACAGCTTGATGTAGTGTCTACAGGCTGGGTGAAATAGTGAAACAGCACAGGTTTATGTAGCTTTTACAGGCTGGGTGAAATACTGAAACAGCACAGGTTTATGTAGCTTCTACAGGCTGGGTGAAATACTGAAACAGCACAGGTTTATGTAGCTTCTACAGGCTGGGTGAAATACTAAAACAGCACAGGTTTATGTAGCTTCTACAGGCTGGGTGAAATACTGAAACAGCACAGGTTTATGTAGCTTCTACAGGCTGGGTGAAATACTGAAACAGCACAGGTTTATGTAACTTCTACAGGCTGGGTGAAATACTGAAACAGCACAGGTGTATGTAGCTTCTACAGGCGGGGTGAAATAGTGAAACAAAACAGGTTGATGTAGTGTCTACAGGCTGGGTGAAATACTGACACAGCACAAGTTTATGTAGCTTCTACAGGCTGCGTGAAATACTGAAACAAAACAGGTTGATGTAGTGTCTACAGGCTGGGTGAAATACTGAAACAGCACAAGTTTATGTAGCTTCTACAGGCTGGGTGAAATAGTGAAACAAAACAGGTTTATGTAGCTTGTACAGGCTGGGTGAAATACTGAAACAGCACAAGGTTTATGTAGCTTGTACAGGCTGGGTGAAATACTGAAACAAGCACAGGTTTATGTAGCTTGCTACAGGCTGGGTGAAATACTGAAACAGCACAGGTTTATGTAGCTTCTACAGGCTGGGTGAAATAGCTGAAACAGCACAGGTTTATGTAGCTTCTACAGGCTGGGTGAAATACTGAAACAGCACAGGTTTATGTAAGCTTCTACAGGCTGGGTGAAATACTGAAACAGCACAGGTGTATGTAGCTTCTACAGGCGGGGTGAAATAGTGAAACAAAACAGGTTGATGTAGTGTCTACAGGCTGGGTGAAATACTGACACAGCACAAGTTTATGTAGCTTCTACAGGCTGGGTGAAATACTGAAACAAAACAGGTTGATGTAGTGTCTAAAAGCTGGGTGAAATACTGAAACAGCACAAGTTTATGTAAGCTTCTACAGGCTGGGTGAAATACTGAAACAAAACAGGTTGATGTAGTGTCTACAGGCTGGTGTGACAATACTGAAACCAGCACAGCTTTATGTAGCTTCTACAGGCTGGGTGAAAATAGTGAACAAAACAGTTGATGTATTGTTACAGGCAGGGTGAAATACTGAAACAGCACAATTTATGTAGCTTCTACAGGCTGGTGGTGAAATCCTTAAAACAAAACAGGTTGATGTAGCTTTCTAACGCGTGAAATACCTGCAAACAGCACAAGTTATGTAGCTTCTACATGCTGTGTGAAATTGAAATAAAACAGTTTGATGTAGTTCTACAGGCTGGGTGAAAAACTGAAACAGCAACAAGTAGTAGCTTCTACAGGCTGGGGTGAAATAGTGAAACAAAACAGGTTGGTAGCTTCTACACCGCTGGGTGGAAAATACGAAACAGCACAGGTATGTAGCTTCTACACGCTGGGTGAAATACTGAAACAGCACAGCTTGATGTAGTGTCTACAGGCTGGGTGAAATAGTGAAACAAAACAGGTTGATGTAGTGTCTACAGGCTGGGTGAAAATAGTGAAACAAAACAGGTTGATGTAGTGTCTACAGGCTGGGTGAATAGTGAAACAGCACAAGTTTAGTAGAATCTACAGGTGGGGTGAAATACTGAAACAGCAACGGTTGATGTAGCATCTACAGGTGGGGTGAAATAGTGATGAAACAGCACACACTGACAGTAAGTAAGGCTGACTACATGATACCTGTGATGGTACAACCTATTTCAGTCTAATCTGGTGTTTCCATTCACAGAAACAGGACATACTTTCTCATGACAAAACTAGTACAGATCCCTTTAACAAACCCAAAGCCCATGAGACAGAGCACATGTGGCCTAGACCAACAGCACCCAGGGGCTGATGTGGCCAGTGTCAACGCTGGATGCCTATACTTTCCCATGATCAATCCTTTTATCCATTTTAGCCTGGGCCAACCTGGCAGCCCAGGTACATTTTTAAAATTTGAATCTGCCATGGATGTGGATGTGGATGGAACAGAAGACCACAAGTACTGCAGGCAGGAGCCAAGCCTGTATGCTACTTCGGATACCCTACCAATTTTGGTGTTTTCATTCACATAAGTTTAGTTTAGTTTAGTCGTTGGATCAACATCACAGCACACGGTTTAACCCATAAGTGCTCCGTTTTCCTCCTAACTCAAACCTGAGTCTGGAGAAACTCAGCTCAATGCACGAACTCCGCTGCATCGGCGGGGATCCTGAAATACTTTAGGTAGATTTTTAACTCGAAATTTTGCCTGGGCAGCGCCGTTAGGCTACTCTTTTTCGATTTCCAACTGCCAAGGGATATTTTACGTGCGCAACAATACACACGGACGTCCGATCTCACTACCCAGAGACCAGGGGAAATTTTATTACTGGAAGTCCAGGTGGATTTTTAAAATAAATCCCGGTCCTCACCGGGGCCTGAAGCCGGGACCTCCAGCACTCGAGGCGGACACCATACCTCGAGACCACTCAGCCCCCTAATCATATCATTCACATAAACAGATTTAGACCCTCATACTGTGTGCTACTGATGGTACTGTCATAACTGTCTGGGGTTGTGCAGACAGGCAGCACACGTCAGAGATAGAATACATTTACAGGGTTTTAGTTGAATTCACTGTTGCAGGATGTGATGGCTTTCCCTTGTTGTTGAAGGAATGCCCCCCCCCCCCAAGCTTGCATATGGTGTCCACTATTGTTCTGTTCAGCAATAAGATCTTCTTCTTATCCTTCTTCTTCTCTTCCACATTCAGATATCAAGGTGAATATATTTTCAGAAAACAGCACTCAACCTGAGCTGGTGCAATGAGTGTCAGTGTATGGCCGCTTGCCTGAGCAGTTGCTGTGTAGTGTACAAGTCACGATTTGTACAATCCTAGATTACACCTCTTGGCCAGATGCTCCTATGCAGCAGAAGTGATAAAACAAGTGCCAAAGTTGTGTTGCTTCATTGTCTCACAAATGAACTGTCCCTCCTGGTGTGAAATAAAGAGAGTTCTTCTTCTTCTTCTTCGTTCATCCGGAGTTTTTTTCCGGACGTGATTGCGTTGTGCCTGTTTACAGCAGAGCTGCGTTCTTGCGCCGTTAGGCCGACACATCCGACTTCTGCGGGCATTTGTTGACCGGGTTAACCTTCCCGGGGGAAAGAGAGTTCTAATACAAGCTCTATTGTTGACTTCACACATGGTCTTCATCTTCTTCTGCATCTCTTGTGGGGGGAGGTTTGCTGTGTCTTTCTCTTAAATCTAAGTGATATTGCTTTCTGTGGAGGAATGCTGCTTGTTGGTGATTGTGACCTATGACCAAATCATTCTGCTATGTTCTGCTATGAAATCTGAAACGAGTGTTGTATCAGCCTACTTCCTGATATCACCATTCTGATGTTGATTTAAGAATGGAAACATGATGACAATACGAGGTGTATGTACTGTTGTGTGTAATGATGAACATAGTCATTCAGAAAATTAGAACAAGAAAAAGTATTAGGGAAAACTGAACAGATGTTTCAAACAAAACTGACTAAAATGAAGTTGTATCTAAATAGTATTTACAAAGTCAAAAATAATTTATACACAAGTGTTAATGAGCTATAAAAAAAAAACAAATGAGATTTATCGCCGCCATTTATACTGGCCATACATAAATAATGCCATTTATTTAAGTGTCAACAACAAAACAAACTCAGAGGGTCAATCACTCTGATCACATGTTCTAATAATTCTAGTGAGTGACCTCCCTTGCCCATTTATTTTACAGTAGTTTATATTTTATAGTCCATTTTGGATTGAAGTTTAACCAGAATAATCCTGGTCATATCACTGTATATTAACATACATTGTATTCTAATGGCCCTACCAATACATACAAATTATAACCATGTTTGACAGACAAAGACACACATTCAACAGCAAGAATATCTAGCTTCAGATCACCAGTCACATAAACTAGTTGTCTGAAATGAATGGGGATGATAAATGCATAATGTTAAGACCAGGTGTGTGCAAGTATGGGTGGGTAGGATGATAAATGTCTAATATTAAGTTCAGGTGTTGGCATGTATGGGTGGGTAGGATGATAAATGTCTAACATTAAGTTCAGGTGTTTGCAAGTTTTAGTGGGTGGGATGAAAAATTTATAACATTAAGACATAATATATGGGTGGGTGGAACGATATATGTATAACAATAAGACCAGGTGTCTGCATGTGTTGGTGAGCGGGATGATAAATGCATAATATTAAAACCAGATGTGTGCAAGTATGGGTGGGTGGGATGATAAATGTCTAATATTAAGACGTGGTGTTTGCATGTATGGGTGGGTGAGATGATAAATGTCTAACATTAAGTTCAGGTGTTTGCAAGTATTAGTGGGTGGGATGAAAAATGTATAACATTAAGACATAATATATGGGTGGGTGGTATGATACATGTCTAACATTTATATGTGATATATGGGTGGGTGGGATGATAAATGCATAACATTAAGACCAGGTGTCTGCATGTATGGGCGGGAGGAATGATAAATATATAACATTAAGACCTAATGTCTGCATGTCAGGTGAGTGGGTTGATACATGTCTAGCATTTAGACCTGGTGTCTGGATGTTAAGCATATGCTAGAGATACAATAATAAATGTCTAACTTTAAGACCTGGTGTCTGAACCGCTGGGAGGACAGGAGAAGGAGTGTGACCTGTTTCACATTTGTAACAAGATCATCATACATTATATGAACTACGCATTAAAGACGTGACTATATTAACAATGCCAGAAAACCAACATCATCATCAAACCAACCAGTGTACTATTAAACAAAATGTACCTTATTTACACAACACAAAACATGTTAATATCTCTGGCCCTGACATTTTCTGTACATACGCCCTGTAAAACAATGGAAAAAAAAAAGTGACACTTCGACACTGCTGCACATTAACAAAAGTAGATGACAGATGACATATCACCTGATAGTTCATTCATTTGGGGGAAGTCGCTGATTTGACCTGGTTTGGCACCAGTCAACTTATGTTGAAACAAAAACATTATGGATATAAATGGAAACAAATTTCTAAATGGAAAAACCAATCTTTGAAAAAACTGTTAATAATAGAATGTCCATTTCTTAAACATCTTGTGTGCTTATGCTGAGGTCAGGGGTTCAACCCCTACACCGGACAGTTGGACTAATATGTGGACTTCTCGTCCTTGACGTAAATTTCAAGTACCTCTAAAGTCAGAGTGGGTTCACCTGATGGCGAGGGACACTGGTAAAAGGGTAAGCTAATCCCCACGCAAAATTCAGTCCAGTAAATAGAAGCAGTAGCATGCGTATGAACTATGCTTGAGTTCAAAGTGAGCACCAAACAAATTAAAAACAAGAATGTCCAGAACTTGTTGATTACAGAAATAAGGAATGTCATCTCCACAGTCAGGATGCTGCTGTTCTACCCAATGTCAGGATGCTGTTCTACCCAATGTCAGATGCTGTTCTACCAATTTTCAGGATGCGTGTTCTACCCAATGTCAGGATGCTGTTCTACCCAATGTCAGGATGCTGTTCTACCCAATGTCAGGATGCTGTTCTCCTTTCTGTTGTTTACCTTATTGGCTAGAGTGCTGTTCTCCCTATAGCTAGAGTGCTGTTCTCCCTATAGCTAGAGTGCTGTTCTCCCTATAGCTAGAGTACTGTTCTCCCTATAGCTAGAGTGCTGTTCTCCCTAAAGCTAGAGTACTGTTCTCCCTATAGCTAGAGTGCTGTTCTCCCTATAGCTAGAGTGCTGTTCTCCCTATAGCTAGAGTGCTGTTCTCCCTATAGCTAGAGTGCTGTTCTCCCTATAGCTAGAGTACTGTTCTCCCTATAGCTAGAGTACTGTTCTCCCTATAGCTAGAATACTGTTCTCCCTATAACTAGAGTACTGTTCTCCCTATAGCTAGAGTACTGTTCTTCCTTATAACTAGAGTGCTGTTCTCCCTATAGCTAGAATACTGTTCTCCCTATAGCTAGAGTACTGTTCCATAACGCTAGACATAGCGAACGACTAAATATACTTCATGTCCCTAAACCTAGGATAGACTTATATAAAACAAGCTTAGCATACTCTGCCGCTCAGTTGTGGAACAATCTTCCACAAGAAATCAAAGACACCACCAATCATGATACATACATTCGCAACCTGTTTGAACACTACCTTAGTACAGACTACATGCCCCCATAACAAATAACACAAAAAAGACAATAATGGTAACTTATCTCAAACGACAACTAGCCAAAAAACATTCCCTTATGTATGGCACGTTACACCCTCCTTAGGTATTTATAATGCCCATGTTAAACACTGCCTCAGTGAGTCATTTGTTATTGATTATTTTTCATGCGTTTTAATGTTCTTTTGTTGTCAAAAGTTGCTTCATAAGTGATGTTGAATGAAAGAATGTATGAGAGGAAATAGAGAAGAAGGGCAGAATGTCAGACGGGCCTGCGTGCCCAATTCTTAACCCTTTGAAAATAAAGACTTATTATTATTATTATTATTATTATTATTCTCCCTATAACTAGAGTACTGTTCTTCCTATAGCTAGAGTGCTGTTCTCCCTATAGCTAGAGTGCTGTTCTCCCTATAGCTAGAGTACTGTTCTCCCTATAACTAGAGTACTGTTCTCCCTATAGCTAGAGTGCTGTTCTCCCTATAGCTAGAGTACTGTTCTCCCTATACCTAGAGTACTGTTCTCCCTATAGCTAGAGTACTGTTCTCCCTATAGCTAGAGTGCTGTTCTCCCTATAGCTAGAGTACTGTTCTCCCTATTCATCATCATCACCGTCTAGTGTCTTGCCGGCTGGCGTAGGCGGTCATGCTTCTCCACAAATTGCGATCTCAGACGATGTCGCCCTATTACAGAACACTATTTATCTATATTACCACAACACTGTACTGAATGTTTCCAGGTTGCTGTTTTGTACAAACAGTGTATCCACCGGTTTCTGACAGTGGTTATCAAACTGTGCACCCACCAGTCTCTGGCAGTGGTTATCAAATTGTGCACCCACCAGGCCCTGGCAGTGGTTATCAAACTGTGTACCCACCAGGCCCTGGCAGTGGTTATCAAACTGTGTACCCACCAGTCTCTGGCAGTGGTTATCAAACTGTGCACCCACCAGTCTCTGGCAGTGGTTACCAGACTGTGTATCCACCAGTCTCTGGCAGTGGTTAGCAAACTGTGCACCCACCAGTCTCTGGCAGTGGTTACCAAACTGTGTACCCACCAGTCTCTGGTAGTGGTTACCAAACTGTGCACCCACCAGTCTCTGGCAGTGGTTACCAAACTGTGTACCCACCAGTCTCTGGCAGTGGTTACCAAACTGTGCACCCACCAGTCTCTGGCAGGGGTTACCAAACTGTGTACCCACCAGTCTCTGGCAGTGGTTATCAAACTGTGCAATCACCAGTCTCTGGCAGTGGTTACCAGACTGTGTATCCACCAGTCTTTGGCAGTGGTTAGCAAACTGTGCACCCACCAGTCTCTGGCAGTGGTTATCAAACTGTGCACCCACCAGTCTCTGGCAGGGTTACCAGACTGTGTATCCACCAGTCTCTGGCAGTGGTTAGCAAACTGTGCACCCACCAGTCTCTGGCAGTGGTTACCAAACTGTGTACCCACCAGTCTCTGGTAGTGGTTACCAAACTGTGTACCCACCAGTCTCTGGCAGTGGTTACCAAACTGTGCACCCACCAGTCTCTGGCAGGGGTTACCAAACTGTGTACCCACCAGTCTCTGGCAGTGGTTACCAAACTGTGCACCCACCAGTCTCTGGCAGGGGTTACCAAACTGTGTACCCACCAGTCTCTGGCAGTGGTTATCAAACTGTGCACCCACCAGTCTCTGGCAGTGGTTACCAGACTGTGTATCCACCAGTCTCTGGCAGTGGTTAGCAAACTGTGCACCCACCAGTCTCTGGCAGTGGTTACCAAACTGTGTACCCACCAGTCTCTGGTAGTGGTTACCAAACTGTGTACCCACCAGTCTCTGGCAGTGGTTACCAAACTGTGCACCCACCAGTCTCTGGCAGGGGTTACCAAACTGTGTACCCACCAGTCTCTGGCAGTGGTTACCAAACTGTGCACCCACCAGTCTCTGGCAGGGGTTACCAAACTGTGTACCCACCAGTCTCTGGCAGGGGTTACCAAACTGTGCACCCACCAGTCTCTGGCAGGGGTTACCAAACTGTGTATCCACCAGTCTCTGGCAGGGGTTACCAAACTGTGCACCCACCAGTCTCTGGCAGGGGTTACCAAATTGTGTACCCACCAGTCTCTGGCAGTGGTTACCAGACTGTGTATCCACCAGTCTCTGGCAGTGGTTAGCAAACTGTGCACCCACCAGTCTCTGGCAGTGGTTACCAAACTGTGTACCCACCAGTCTCTGGTAGTGGTTACCAAACTGTGTACCCACCAGTCTCTGGCAGGGGTTACCAAACTGTGTACCCACCAGTCTCTGGCAGTGGTTACCAAACTGTGCACCCACCAGTCTCTGGCAGTGGTTACCAAACTGTGCACCCACCAGTCTCTGGCAGTGGTTACCAAACTGTGCACCCACCAGTCTCTGGCAGTGGTTACCAAACTGTGCACCCACCAGTCTCTGGCAGTGGTTACCAACTGTGCACCCACCAGTCTCTGGCAGGGGTTACCAAACTGTGCATCCACCAATCTCTGGCAGGGGTTACCAAACTGTGTACCCACCAGTTTCTGGCAGTGGTTACCAAACAGTGGATATGACACTGGTGTAGCACACACAGCAAGCAGGTTTCCCAGACAACCATGGATTTTGAAACTTTTACAAAAATAAATATGGAGGCCATTTAAAAACTAAATTTCTGACATGTATGATGATCACATTTTCGTCTGATGAGCATGTCGATACTTTTTTGTCCTTTATAAAGAAATGGTGGACAAATGGGACTATTACAGAACTTTTCGTGCAGGTCCGCATGGCTGAATGGATAAGAATGCGTGTTCTTAAAGATCCAGTGTGCTGATGCCGAGGTAAGCGGTTCAACCCCTACACCGGACAGCTGTACTAAATTGTTGACCTGTCGTCCTTGACTTGGGGGACAATTATAAGTACCTCTGAAGTTGGAGCGGGTTTGCCTGATGGCGAGGGACACTGTTAATAGGGAAAACTAACCCACACGCAAATTCAGTCCATCACTACTATAAAACAGTGTGTATAACCCAGGAAGGTTAACCCGGTCAACAAATGCCAGCAGAAGTCGGATGTGTCAGCCTAACGGCACAAGAACGCAGCTCTGCTGTAAACAGGCACAATGCAATCACATAAAAAAAAAAACAACTCTCCGGATAAATGCAGAAGAAGGAGAAGAAGAAATAGTGTGCATTGACTATGCTTGAGTAGAAATAGTGTGCATTGACTATGCTTGAGTTACAAGCGAGAGAAAGCAAAAAGAAAAAGAACATTTCACTTGGGTGTTCTGTTATACATACTATATGGATATTTGTAGACAAATATTTTTCATTTTGAAACTGCCAGGGCAGTGTCAAAACTGGCCTACTCTTGACTACCTCCAAACACGAGGCCTACCCTCTGTTGTCACAACCCACAGATGGGGGTGGGGGCCTGACATCATGGACTTCCTCCACACAACCCAGAGATGAGGGTGGGGGGCCTGACATCATGGACTTCCTCCACACAACCCAGAGATGAGGGTGGGGCCTGACATCATGGACTCCCTCCACACAACCCAGAGATGAAGGTGGGGCCTGACATCATGGACTTCCTCCACACAACCCAGAGATGAGGGTGGGGCCTGACATCATGGACTTCCTCCACACAACCCAGAGATGAGGGTGGGGGGCCTGACATCATGGACTTCCTCCACACAACCCAGAGATGAGGGTGGGGGGGCCTGACATCATGGACTTCCTCCACACAACCCAGAGATGAGGGTGGGGGGCCTGACATCGTGGACTCCCTCCACACAACCCAGAGATGAGGGTGGGGGGCCTGACATCATGGACTTCCTCCACACAACCCACAGATGAGGGTGGGGGGGCCTGACATCATGGACTTCCTCCACACAACCCAGAGATGAGGGTGGGGGGCCTGACATCGTGGACTCCCTCCACACAACCCAGAGATGAGGGTGGGGGGCCTGACATCGTGGACTCCCTCCACACAACCAGAGATGAGGGTGGGGGCCTGACATCATGGACTTCCTCCACACAACCCAGAGATGAGGGTGGGGGCCTGACATCATGGACTTCCTCCACACAACCCAGAGATGAGGGTGGGGGGCCTGACATCGTGTACTTCCTCCACACAACCCAGAGATGAGGGTGGGGGGCCTGACATCGTGGACTTCCTCCACACAACCCAGAGATGAGGGTGGGGGGCCTGACATCGTGGACTTCCTCCACACAACCAGAGATGAGGGTGGGGGGGCTGACATCGTGGACTCCCTCCACACAACCCAGAGATGAGGATGGGGCCTGACATCATGGACTTTCTCCACACAACCCAGAGATGAGGGTGGGGCCTGACATCATGGACTCCCTCCACACAACCCAGAGATGAGGGTGGGGCCTGACATCATGGACTTCCTCCACACAACCCAGAGATGAGGGTGGGGGGCCTGACATCGTGGACTCCCTCCACACAACCCAGAGATGAAGGTGGGGCCTGACATTATGGACTTCCTCCACACAACTCAGAGATGAGGGTGGGGGGCCTGACATCATGGACTTCCTCCACACAACCCAGAGATGAAGGTGGGGGGCCTGACATCGTGGACTTCCTCCACACAGAAAAGACTGTCCATCATGATCATGTGCCATGCCGATGAGTGTGGGCGGTCATGTTTTGCCATTCTTGGTCAGCTCAATGTTCTTGTCTCTATCATGCCATGTTGATAAAGATAATTACTTCTCTGCCTTCTCCTTGTTTTTTTTTCCCCTCTCTATCTTGCCAGCTGTCATCAAGGTCGCTAGTGTATTTCTTCTCATAACGTGTCCACAAAATTGTGGCTGTCTACATCTAATTTCTCTAATCAGTTTACGGATTTAATCTGCCTGTTGTAGGACTTGCCATTGGTGTTTCTGTCTGTCCATGGTATTCTTTGCATGTTCCTCAGAAACACAATTCCACTGCCATGAGATGTTTGTCAGCTTGTCTGCTCATTGTGTACACTGTCCATAACTGGATCCTAACCTGGTACTCATTGAGTCAGAAATGACTGCTATAGTCTCTAAGCCACGCCTAGCTCCCACAATAACACTGTCAAGGAGTTCTCTCGCAATCAATCCCAACATTTTCTGAATATGGTTTCCTAGGCAATTTGATGTTCACTAGTTTGCCATTGCTGTCTGAACAGTCAACACTCACACCTTTGTGAACACTCACACCTTTGTGAACACTCATACCTTTGTGAACACTCATACCTTTGTGAACACTCATACCTTTGTGAACACTCATACCTTTGTGAACACTCATACCTTTGTCAACACTCTACCTTTGTGAACACTCATACCTTTGTGAACACTCATACCTTTGTGACAACACACAGCAGTCTGCTACATAATGGCCTGCAGTTGACAAATGTATGTGAGTGAAAAACACCAGTGGTGGTGTTTGTACAACTATGGTTCACTTCATTGCACCGAGTGTTGTCCCATATGTCTCGGTCTCTCTTCACAGAGCAGCCATCCGCTATCCCAGAGCATCACACAAAGCCCAAACTTAACAGCTTCAGCGATGACCCCCCCAGGAGTCTCCATAAAAAACTGCACTCATGTTCTGAATGAATTAACCACAACCTTCAAACTCCAAGCAGAGGGCTTAACCATTCGCCACACGGAGAGGTCCCCCCACCTCCAAACTATATGAAAATATATATTTTACAGGAGAACTTGATTGTTCATTTGTGGCAACTGCTTGCTGGGAAAACCATCAAGGACAAAACAAACACACAGTTCAGTGAGAACAAGAACCTGCAATGTCATCTGGATCACCCCCACTGTAAATGTCAATCAGGAATGGAATCTAAATAGGATATAACCTTTGTGGTGTGAGTGCCCCCCTGGCATATAGCACAAACATGAAACTGGTTTTCTACTAGAGGGGCTCAGCCACTGGGAGGGTGGGGAGAGTGAACGGTCTATGGCAGGAGGACAATGAGGGGAGAGGGAGGACAATGAGGGGAGAGTGGAGACAAACACATTCCAGGGCTGGTAACAACATTTCCCTGGCAGAGAGCCTGAATCTCTGGTGACATGTGACATGTAGCTCCATGGTTTAAAAAATGGGCCCTAGTTTTGGCTAAACATAGCATGTGCGTTTATCTCAATCCTTCTGTTATATGTTCATTCATTACTGAACGGTTTTACCTTAGAAATGCATATAAGTACACAATAATTACATACAACTGTACTATTAGCAAGCACACACGCACACGTACACACATACATATATATATACACAAGTTTTTGCACACATTTTCTGGGAATTCTGCTGTTTCATTGGCTTGAGATTCAGTCTTTGTGAAGCCACACATCCTCCAATGATATATTTTCAATCTTTGTATGATGTAATCTGCAATCTTTAGGACAGCTATGATCCTCTTCCGATCGTCTCATGATGTTAGCTTTGATCTGTGAAAGGCATGAACTGAGATGATCCGAAGGATCAGCTGAGATGATCCCAAGGATCAGCTAGAATCCTCACAAATGCATCAACTACAGCAGCCTTTACCCAGACCTCAGTGAAGACTTTCAGGAAGATTCCAGCCATGGCTTTCACAAAGACGTCTGTTCAATGTTTGTGAAGATGGCAGCTACGATCTTCGACTTGGAACAGTCATCAAAAACAAGAAAATATCGTTATGACCCCCATAAGCAGCTATGTGCAAAGGGTTCCATCCGTCCCTGTTGGCCAGTCGGACATCCGCACCAAAGCGCACCAAGAGTTTAACAAGTTCAAGGTTACCCTTAAAGCAGCTGTGGTGCAGTGCTGTCTGTCCCTCCTTGTCAAAGAGGTTAACATTGATCTTACCCTCCCTCTCCTCCAAGATCCGCTGGAGCTCCATGGTGTCCCCATTCTGAACTGCTTCCCTGAATATCACCTGACAGGGTGAGAAGAGAGTGGGTGGTGTTGGTGGCGGGGTCAACGGTGAGCCTGAAGCCGATGCTGACTGCAAAGAGGGTGATGCTGAAGATGACGAGTGTGAAGAAGTGTCGTCCACTAGAATTGAAGATGGAAACCTGGAAGAGTCTGCACTGGTTGCGGAGGGGGACTGGTGAAACCTCTTGTCATTCATCGTCCCTTTCACCTGAACTGAGAAACCACTGGTCCAGCGTGCCTCGAGTGACATCTAAACTGAGTGGCTACATAACTGGGGCACGATGCAGACACCACAATATCCGATCTAGGAATATCAAACCTTCCAGGCACTGCTCTGTCCTCACGGAATTATTTCATGCTCAGAAATAATTTGTGTGAAAAGCAAACATAACAGCAATGAGAGAATCTTGTGAAACCACCGTGTCAGCAAATGTCAGAGGTCAGTAGTGGCACATCTGATGATGAATGAACTGGGTCAGCAATATTAAACCTGGGGAAGAGAGCAATAAATACACGTCAGTCATCAAAGAATATGTATACCAATTGTGTAAATACATAGGTAATGGTAGAGAAGTGCAGAATATGTTATGCATGCAATAATTCATGTACAAAGAAGGATTAAATACTAATGCTCAATACATGAACACAAACAATACAGTGTATATACACAGGGATAAACAAACACAATGACAACATATGTACATAGATGGATCAAAGATTAAATTAATACCACAGTTGATGTGCATACATTGACCAAACACTAATACAACAGTACAGACACACAGATGGGTAAACATACAACATGTACACACAAGATGGATCAAACATTAAATTAATACCACAGTTGATGTGCATACATTGACCAAACACTAATACAACAGTACAGACACACAGATGGGTAAACATACAACATGCACACACAAGATGGATAAACACTAATACAACAGTATAGACACACAGATGGGTAAACATACAACATGTACACACAAGATGGATAAACACTAATACAACAGTATAGACACACAGATGGGTAAACATACAACATGCACACACAAGATGGATAAACACTAATACAACAGTACAGACACACAGATGGGTAAACATACAACATGTACACACAAGATGGATAAACACTAATACAACAGTATAGACACACAGATGGGTAAACATACAACATGTACACACAAGATGGATAAACACTAATACAACAGTACAGACACACAGATGGGTAAACATACAACATGCACACACAAGATGGATAAACACTAATACAACAGTATAGACACACAGATGGGTAAACATACAACATGTACACACAAGATGGATAAACACTAATACAACAGTACAGACACACAGATGGGTAAACATACAACATGTACACACAAGATGGATAAACACTGATACAACAGTATAGACACACAGATGGGTAAACATACAACATGTACACACAAGATGGATAAACACTAATACAACAGTATAGACACACAGATGGGTAAACATACAACATGCACACACAAGATGGATAAACACTAATACAACAGTACAGACACACAGATGGGTAAACATACAACATGTACACACAAGATGGATAAACACTAATACAACAGTATAGACACACAGATGGGTAAACATACAACATGTACACACAAGATGGATAAACACTAATACAACAGTACAGACACACAGATGGGTAACATACAACATGTACACACAAGATGGATAAACACTAATACAACAGTACAGACACACAGATGGGTAAACATACAACATGTACACACAAGATGGATAAACACTAATACAAGAGAACAAAAGTATATATCACTCATAACCCAATCACATACCACAGTGGTACCATGTTGGAAGCATCAACTCTCAGTGTAAACCAACCTTCAAGTACTTCACAATACATCTACCCAACTCCTCCTCACATATACTACAAATATTATGCTTCACCATTAATTTACAGAAGCTAATGTGCAAACAGAAAGGCATGATAGTCAGTCTAAAATTACCGTGGTAGACAATTGGAATTATTGTGTGGATATGTGCACTGTATATTTCAGCTTGAAGGATCTATCTAATTACTTTAATTTATCTTGTGTGATTTCTGCAGTAGGTTCCTGACGAGATGCAGTGAAATATGGCAGGCCGTAAATTGTGAAATCTATTGTTTGCGTCTTTGATATTCAAATTTACTACAGGAAAACATGTGTTGAAATATGATGTGGGTCACAGGTACAGGTGGCAGATACTGCAGCTGGGCTGTGTGATGCTAGGGCCTGGCATACCAGGTGAGGTGGCCAGATTGCTTCCTCATGAACTTCCCTTCCCTGGCTGTTGCCAGAACATTCTTACAATGATGTGGTATCCGTGTGAGGGGGCTGGGTGGTACCCGTGTGAGGGGGTTGAGTGGTACCCATGTGAGGGGGCTGGTTTGAGCCCATAGCCCTGCTGACTGGCACACATCATCCTGCCTCTGCAGGGCATTAAACCTGAAAGTGTCCTGCCGGGTTAGTGCACTAACCACTCTGTCACCACTCCTCCCTGTTGAGGGTAGGTTTTCCAATTCTTTAAACTTAGCCTGTACAACGGCCCATTCAGCCTACTCATTTTTAAAAAAAAACTGTCATTTACTGCCTACAGTACCTTGCGGTGTAGGACAGGGGGGGGGGGGGGGGGGTCTTGAGCCTGAGGAATGTGAACTGTACAGGTTAGAGATTTCTTTCATACACTTTTATACTTGTATACTCTTATACTGAGCGTATTCTACACAATTCAATAGTGCCCATCGGGTGAAGGTCGAGCACTGTTTGTATAGATGGGTCAAATCATTTTAGAACATACATACATAAAATAACACAAAATATCTACATGGATGTATCACAAGGTGACACAAAATATCTACACTGGTGTATCATAAGGTAAAACAAAATATCTACACAAATGCAACACAAGGTGACACAAAATATCTACACTGGTGTATCATAAGGTAAAACAAAATATCTACACAAATGCAACACAAGGTGACACAAAATATCTACACCGGTGTATCATAAGGTAAAACATATCTACACAAATGTATCACAAGGTGACACATAATATCCACACAAGTGTATCACCAAGGTGACATAAAACATCTACACTGATGTATCACAAGACACAAAATATCTACATGAATGTATCACAAGGTGACACAAAATATCTACACTGATGTATCACAAGGTGACACAAAATATCTACATGAATGTATCACAAGGTGACACAAAATATCTACATGGATGTATCACAAGGTGACACAAAATATCTACACAAATATATCACAAGGGGACACAAAATATCTACATGAATGTATCACAAGGTGACACAAAATATCTACACAAATGTATCACAAGGGGACACAAAATATCTACATGAATGTATCACAAGGTGACACAAAATATCTACACAAATGTATCATAAGGTGACACAAAATATCTACATGAATGTATCACAAGGTGACACAAAATATCTACACAAATGTATCACAAGGTGACACAAAATATCTACATGAATGTAACACAAGACACAAAATATCTACACAGATGTAACACAAGGTGACACAAAATATCTACATGGATGTAACACACGACACAAAATAACTACATGAATGTAACACAAGGTGACACAAAATATATACATGGATGTAACACAAGACACAAAATATCTACACGGATGTATAAAGGTGACACAAAATATCTACATGGATGTAACACAAGACACAAAATATCTACACGGATGTATCAAGGTGACACAAAATATCTACATGGATGTAACACAAGACTCAAAATATCTACACGGATGTAACACAAGATGACACAAAATATCTACACAGATGTAACACATATACATAAATAAAATATCTATAATAGTATATAAATATATACATGGATGTATTAAGGTGACACAAAATATCTAGACGAATGTATCACAAGGTGACACAAAATATCTGCAAGGATGTATCACAAGGTGACACAAAATATCTACACGAATGTATCACAAGGTGATACAAAATATCTACATGGATGTATCACAAGGCGGCACAAAATATCTACATGAATGTATCACAAGGTGATACAAAATATCTACATGGATGTATCGCAAGGCGGCACCAAATATCTACATGAATGTATCACAAGGTGACACAAAATATCTACATGGATGTATCACAAGGCGGCACAAAATATCTACACGAATGTATCACAAGGTGATACAAAATATCTACATGGATGTATCGCAAGGCGGCACCAAATATCTACATGAATGTATCACAAGGTGACACAAAATATCTACATGAATGTATCACAAGGTGACACAAAATATCTACATGAATGTATCACAAGGTGACACAAAATATCTACATGAATGTATCACAAGGTGACACAAAATATCTACATGAATGTATCACAAGGTGACACAAAATATCTACATGAATGTATCGCAAGGTAACACAAAATACCTACTGGTGCACATCATACTATGTCTGCTTATCCCAGACAATAGCCAGAACATTCTTACAATGATGTGGTACCCGTGTGAGGGGGCTGGGTGGTACCCATGTGAGGGGGCTGGTTTGAACCCATAGCCCTGCCGACTGGCACAAATCATCCTGCCTCTGCAGGGCATTAAACCTGAAAGTAACTGACTCAGAAAGCATGCTGAGGAAGGTGAGGACAGGCAAGCTTCGGGCAGAGTGGCTTGCTTCGCTTCGGAGGTCATGGGAGGCAAGTATTGCCTGGATCTTTTCTCCGGGGCATGCCAGTGTGCTGGGGAATGAACAGGCGGACAGATTGGCTGGCTCAGCAAAACTTGGCGGAGCATTGATGCATGACAAGGCAGATGTGGTTGCGGCCTTGTGGGAGCACGTGCACACCTCGGAGGAGCAAATGGATCACCATGGTCTGGCAAGAATGAGACAGCGAGGAGTGACGATGGGATCTGGCCAACGCTCGACGCTCAGAGGAAAGGTGAGACAGACATATAATTAGATTGCTACTGGTACTATTGGTGTTGGAACTCTTCGCTGGCTGCTGGGGATAGGGACGGAGTGCTAATGGGAATGCCCCAAATGCTGTGATGTCGGTTCCTAAATCAATCAATCAATCATTCAATCCTGACCCAGTAGCCTGGGGCACACCATATGTGGTGTGCCTGGCTGGGCAGATGTGCCAGTGCAGGAATGCTGATTGTTGTCATGGCACACTGATTTTGTGAATACAGCTACATTATCCCTGCCTGCCATCTTGACTGCTGGTGCCACCAGTGATGCCAAATGTCAAGTGTGACTCATAAACCTCTGTGTCAGCCTGCAGTCACTTGTCAATATGTCATCTGGGGGTTT
>JACEFZ010027737.1:0-37500 GCA_014155875.1 Cepaea nemoralis
TTCTTAGAATGACTGATTTACATCACTGATCGTAGAAATTAGACGCACACAGTCACAATGTTTGTGTGCACACGTTATGAGAAGAAATGAACTAAAGACTTGACTGACAGCTGTAGAATGAAGGGAATAGAACAACGGGAAGCAGAGAAGTACGCCCACTCTTCTCGATATGGTAGCGTGATGATGATGATCACGACAATGTTGATGATGATGATGATAATATATTCAGCGTGAGGAAAGCCGTGTGATGTTGCTAGCTTATATACGATGAGAACATATGATATTAGTACGTGTGCTAGAAGAATACCATGTGATAATTACTAACATTATTTAGCATAGAACCATTATGGTAAGTAGTATCTTGCTCAAGTAGAAAGCATTGTGATTGTTCCAGCTTATGCATGCATAGACCTTACAGACGTTGCTGTCAACATCAGCATCTTCACGCTGCTATGATGTACTAGCCAGACTTACGAGCGACCGGCTCAGCATACCCTGTAAGTTACCAACGCGGCGAGACCGCTACCGATTCTCGCGCAGTTACATTACTCACGAGAATATACGATTACGGAGAAAGCGGTTAACCTCCTAGGCCAGGGAGACAGCTATACATATAAACCTATAATCGTTTAACCGTTTATAATATTAGTACTTTGTGCAAGTAGACAACCATTGTGATAGTTACAGCTTATATACATTGAAACCTTATGATAATTAGTACGTTTTGTGCAGAGCAGAATGCCTTGTGATCGTTACCAGTTTTATTACACCTAACCATTATGATAAGATAGTACTTTTGTGCAAATAGAAAGCTTGTGATAGTTACCAGCTTATATACACAGAATATTTATGATAATTAGTACGTGCGCCAAGAAGAGAGCATGTGCTATAGTTATATGCAGTAGATGTGAACGAGGCCGTGGATATAACGCACTTGAGCTTAAACTTCGAGTGCGCTGACGCTGGTAGTTTTTTATATAACGGTCAGTTGACTTAAAATTTGAACTTCTTGTTCAGAAAGAAATGGCAAACTCAGTGATTGATTGATTGATTGATTGATTGATTGATTGATTGATTGATTCATTCATTCATTCATTCATTCAGTAGCATGCCCTTTGACGAACCTCGCTCCCATAACAACCTTCCGAAAACCTCTCGATCATAAGCAAGATGTCCCGCGTCCGGTACACCCATCAGTAGATCGTCCCGCCGCATCCTGCGCTTATCTTCTCTTTGGCAAACTACTGAATGCAAAAAACTGCTTAGAACATCAATCTGAAGTTGGGGATGATCATAAAGTCTCTGCAAAGGACATGCAAACATTCTTTTATATATACAGTAGAAAGATTATGGTAGTAGTTTATACACATTCGTATATGATAGTTTGTTGTGCATGGAAGAGCAAAGAAGTATGGTAGTATATTTTAAAAAGTAGGAAGTTTATGAAAGGATTATAATGCTACTTTATGCACGTGGAAGGTATCACAATAGTTTATTGTTTATGAAAGTAGACAGGGATTATAATAGTAATTCATTCAAGTAGAAAGGATTATCATAGTTTGTCATCATCATCATGTGTCATGCCGATGAGCGTAGCCGGTCATGTTTCGCCATCTCACACGATCACCAGAGTCGTGGATCAGCTCTGTGTTCTAGTCTAGACCATACCACATGTGTGAAACCATGCAGGTAGTTACTTCTCTGCCTTCCCCTATCCTCTTCCTCTCAATCCTGCCAGTTGTCACAAGCTCTCCAATTTATTTGTTCTCATAGTTGGTGAAAATTAACAGGATTATTGTAGTAGTTTAAGCAAGTATCAAAGATTATGATTGTTAGTGCTTTATATTAGTTAGTTGCATGTTCTTGTGCAGGACATCGCATTCAACCCTAGAATTTCTAGGCGAATTAATGTTCAATAGATTGCCATTGATTTCTGAACGTCTGATGTTCAGATCGATTGTGAAAATCAACGAAAAAACGATCTGCATCCAAACCGGCTGCAGTTGATTTCGAGCCAGGTATTTTCCGATTGCTGGTGTCCGTGGCGAAGGCGTTACGAATGCGGTTTCGTAATTCCGCTATAACTGCGTTGGAAACACAGCAATTTGTGATTTCAAATGAAATTTCCTCTTCCACAATGATTGATGATGGTGTGATATGGCAAACGTTGAGCACCCACACGTATCAGCCTGGCAGCATGGCACGTCATGTGTGGTTAAGGTCTTGCGGACGCGATTCGTGAGCCCGATACCTGCGTTCAACACACAGCTGCGACCGATTTGACAGCCACGTCGCGCTGAGTTTCAACGTGTTGGTATGGGAGCTGGTCGTTCAGAAAGCAATGGCAAACTACTGAACGTAAACTTCCCAACACAACACAACAGCAGTAAATGCTGTGGTTGACAGCGAATCCTGTAAATAGGATATTCAAAATAAAAAACAAAAAAGGTTCCAATTAGGAAACTGCGTTCACTACCCTCAAGTCACAGATTGTACAGTTGCGGGATTCATGCTAAAATTTGTGAGGGGGAAAAAAAAGGGGGGTGGGGTTGTCGGTTACTGAGTGTGGGATAGCGTGTGTACTTGACTTAAAACTGGTTTGTGAACTACACGTGGTGGGAAGGGAGGGGAGATATTGCCGTATGCCTACACCCGGTCGTAACCTGACTCACCTTGTCTGTAGCAGGAACAGGAACATGGGATTACCCAACCTAGATCTGGGGGAGGGGTATGGGTGGGGGAGTGTCTGGGCTAGAGGAAACATGCTCAAAAAGTACGAGGTAAAATGGAACGCAATTTGTGACTTCAGATGTAGTCTCGCTTTTACACAATAGTAATGTTGGTCTCAAACTCGCTGATGCGTGGAACATTTGTGTTTGCTGTGTGTGGTTGCGTGTGGGTATGAGAGACTTGCAGGTATAGTGTGCTATACGTGTGTGAGTGTGTGTAGTGGTGTGTGTGTGTGTGTGTGTGTGTGTGTGTGTGTGTGTTGCTTTTGCTGGTATTAGGTCATGTATTTGCTTTTTGCATAGTGTATTTTCATCCGTTCGTTATTCATCATTATATTTCTCGCAATGTGCAAACTCCCTATGCCATTTTTCTAGACCATGAAACGACAGACTAGCGTATGCTTTACTCTAGGTTTGGCAAATAAAAACGACGATTTCTTATTCAACTGCACAAACTGCAGTCATCATCATGCCGTGCCAGGCCGATACGCGTGGGTGCTCAATGTTCGCCATGTCACATGATCATCAATCCCTATGAGTCTGAGTTCTTGTCACTGGTTAAGCCATCCAGGTTTTTATCTCTTTGTCTCCCCCCTGCTCTTTTCCCAGCATATTAGCATGTTGTCTTCGTGTTTATTTCTCCACATAAAATTCCCCCTCCACCACGTCACCCCTGAAAAAAATTTACACTGTCTATGTTTAATTTAATCAATTTATAGTTTTCATTTCTTTCCGAAACAACTGCCTTCATTGTTTTTATGTCCGTCTACGGCTAGACTACATTTCAAATAAAATTATGAAACTTATGAAAGTTTAGTTAGTGTCTTCTAAATAGGACTATATGTACAAAGAGACATGTAAAACAACATAATTTATATTTTAATATTCAAGAGTATTTTATTAAAACAAAGTTTAATCTAAATATGACAATTCAGTGTCATTCTGACACTCTCATTCTGTTTCTGAGTCACTCTGCTCATTCAGCACATTATCAATTTTCCTATTTCTAACACTTCTGTTACTCCAGGTAATCCCTGAACCATTTTCACAATTGTCATCTTACATGCAATCTGATATACACAGAGTTTATACGAGAGCTGGTAACATCCGTTTTCGTAACTTACTCAACAACAATCCAGCTTTACTAACTTAGCGCTCTACTGCCGCTGAGGACACTGGTATGGCTAAAATAATTTTCGCACTTTGCTTTTAGCAGTGGAAACCTATGTTCATTTTTCCAATAATTTAATGGTCGTGAAGGTTCATATCCTTTACAGGACATCGCTGTCAACAGCAGCATCTTTCAGCTGTCTGTTGATTTCTTGGCAAGATTACGCTCAGTAGTTTGCCATTGATTTCTGAGCGGCCGGCTCAGTATCCCGCAAGTCACCAGCGGGGGTCGAAACCGCTCCCATTCTCTCCCGCTACGAGACTCTGCGTGATAAACGGGATTATGGAGAAAGTGTTGTAACCCCTCGGCCAGAGAGACCGGCGGTTGTGAAGTTGGTTGCCGTAATTTTTGAAACATGGTGACTTCATCCTCAAGGAATTTGTTTATGGGGTCATCAAACTTAAGTGCTTTGTTTGGTGGAGGATAAAAATATAAGTCAAAATCACTTTTCGGCTTTGTTCTACAATTCCTGCTACTTCACATACAGCAGATGATTCAGAAGAAAGATTTAAAATCTTTGATGAATGAAATAACAGTTGGAACAACAGACTTAGAAAAAGCGATCCAATCATTGGCCCATTTATTGGTGTCCACATTCCCTTTCTTCTTAGTAACAACTTACTTGACCATGTCTTCTATTTTGGCTTTAATGTCAACTGCAGTAAGGAATGCTGCAGTAACTGCCAAAGAACCGCCGCAATATGGCCAAAGTTTTTCTCCAATAATTTTCTGATAAGTCTGACAATATTTCTTCACTATGCTGCTGGAAGTTTGTTCGTCAATATCACCAATAACTTTGTACAACTGATAGTCTAGGAGGAAGTATAACAGCAAAATTAAGTGAGATGTAGCACCATAAATTTCTAGTTTGTCAAAAAAATTTTGAATTTCTCACGTATATTCAGCATTCCTTTAATTTGTACAATATTCTTAATGTGGTTTAAGAATTCTTCATCATCTTCAGTAAAGTAATGCGAGTAATTTTTAAATGGGCATTGAACCGTTGGTAATATGATCGCATGCGCGCATTTATTAATTTATCCGGTGTCGCACCACGAGATAAATAATTGATACAAGTATATAAAGAAAAAGGAAGGATAAAAGGGTTTAAAAAGGTTAAAATGAAAGTTGCCATGACATGGCTACTGTCCTATGTGTCCCAATGGAAATACAAATGTTTGCTGTCCCGTCCCATCCCATCCCATGGGATTTCCCCCATTGACAAGCCTATCTATGTATCTATGTATCTATGTATCTATCTATCTATCTATCTATCTATCTATCTATCTATCTATCTATCGTCCGTCGTCCGTCCGTGGGATGGGTAGTTAGGATGTGTGAGTGTGGGTGGGTAGATAGGAGATGTATGTGTTGATGAGTGGGTAAGGGATGTGTGGGTGTTAGTGGTTGATGGATAAGTACGTGTGTCTAGGGATGTGTGAGGGGATGAATGTATGGGTTGTGTGTGCGTGGATGGGAGGTGTGTGTTTGTGAATGGGGAATGTGTTGGTGGGTGGGGATGTGTGCGAGGGATGTTTGTACGAACGAACGAACGAACAAACTTTATTTTCAAGGGTTAAGAATTGGGCACGCAGGCCCGTCTAACATTCTGCCCTTCTCTCACTCTCTTTCATACATTATTTCATTCACACATCATTCAAGGCTAACAGAGAACAGCAACAATAAAAAGATATGCATTATAAAGGCATGGGCAAAATGTGAACATCAAAACTACACGACACAGTAAAATTAGATAATGGTCTGACACTTGTTATTAGCCATGTGGAATATACTGGCCTACCAAAAGGGGACTGGCTGTTATACTAGGGTTTTGTTATTATTATTATTATCTCTATTATTAAGGGGGAAGATAATCCGTACTGAGATAGTGTTCGAGTAATTTGCGATTATATGAATAGGGATTGGTGATGTCTTTGATTTCTTTGGAAGATTGTTCCACAGCTGAGCTGCAGAGTACGTTAAGCTTGTTTTGTATAAGTCAATCCTAGGCTTCGGAATGTGTAATATATTTAAACGTTTACTGTGTCTAGCATTATATTTAAACAATGGCCAAAGGTAATTTGGGGGCATTCCGAGTGCAGGATTTTGTGAATTAGTTTAGCTTTATTGAAAAGCAGGCGTTTGCGGAGTGTAGTAACTGAAGGCGTTTATACAGGCTAGGATTGTCAGATAAATGTTTGTTATAAATTAGACTCATGGCCCGTTTCTGGAGTGAGTAAAGTCGCTTGGTGTTTGAATTAGAACAACCGTCCCAGATTGTAGAGCAGTAGTCAAAGTGGGTCTGTATATGAGAAGTATAGAATAGTTTCCTTGTGTCCTCATCAAGGAAGTTTTTAATTTTGGCGAGTTGGTAGACTTTTTTCGCTGTTTGTTTAATAAGCGCTTGAACGTGAGAATTAAAGGTTAGGTTTCTATCAATGATTATGCCTAATGTTTTGTGCTCAATTACACTTTCTACTGGCATGTTATCGATGTGAAGTTGAAGTGATGTGTGTGAGCTTAGAGTTTGAAGTCTTTGTCTGGTTGTTAGTAACATTGATTTTGTTTTAGTGATGTTAATTTGCATACGGTTTGAATAGCTCCACCTAACTACATTATTTAATTCTTGTTGTAAAGACGACTCCAATAAAATACAGTTTTCAGCATTTGTGTACACTGTACAGTCGTCTGCAAATAGATCGCAGGACGACGAAAGATGTAAAGGTAGATCGTTAATATATATGGCAAACAATAGAGGGCCAAGAATAGAGCCTTGCGGTACTCCAATATTGAAGGTAGTGGTATGAGACAGACATTTATTATGTGATACTACTTGCTTTCTGTTTGATAGAAAAAATGATATTAGAGTGACTACATTAGGGCCAATTTTCATTGTCTGAAGCTTTTTAATTAAATAACATGGTCTATCATATCAAATGCTTTCTTGAAATCAATAAACACAGTTCCACATAGACTGTTGTTGTTTATATTCTGGTGCCAATTTTCTATCATGTTTGTTAGGGCCGTATGGCAAGAATATTTTGGTCGAAATCCTGATTGGTTGTCAACAATAAGCTTGTTGCGAACTAAATACTGTAATGTTACTTTATGGATGTGTTTTTCTAGTGGCTTAGATAGTGATGATAGTAAGGAAATGGGTCTGTAATTGTTCGGGAGATCATTGTCCAATGAACCAGATTTAAGAAGAGGGTACACTTTAGCGCTTTTGAGAGCTGATGGAAAGTGGCCTTTGGTGAGACACTGATTATATACATAGGTTAGTGATATACAGATCACTGGCGCAGCACAACGGAGAATCCGGTTGCTGATTCCATCTAACCCAGATGAGGTTGTGTTTTTTAGGTTACTGAGGTAAGTGGATACCTCAGTGATTGTCATTAGGGGAGATTGTGCGTGGGTGGGGATGTGTGTCTATATGGGTAGGGGTGTGTGGTTAAGGGATGTGTGGCTGGGGGAATGGGTGGATGGAGGATGTGTGGTTGGGTGGAGGATGTGTGGTTGGGTAGAGGATGTGTGGGTGGGTGATTGTATATGAGTAAGGGTGTGTGGTTAAGGGATGTTGGGTTGGGGGATGGGTGGGTAGAGGATGTGTGGGTGGGTTAGAGGATATGTGGGGGGTGAGTGTGTGCAGGTTAGGAGATGGTGGGGGATGTTTGCAGGTGTGGGCTCGGGATCTAGTGAGTGGGCTGGGGGAGATGGGAGATTATGTGGGTGAGTGCGGAATTGTGTGTGGGGTAGGTGCGGAATATGTGAGTGACGGGGAGATGTGTGTGTGGCTGAGGAATATGTGTTTGGTTGAGTGGTTGGAGGTGTGTGGGTGGAGGAGGATATTGGATGAGTGATTGTTGGTGGGAAATGGGACGGGTAGAGGATATGTGAGTGGGTGGGGAGATGTGTGTAGGTGGGGGATGTGTGGGTTATTGAATGTATGTGTGCTTGGGGTGTGGGTGGATGGGATGTGTGGTGGTGAGAGGTGTGTGTGGGCGGGGAGATGTGTAGGTGTAGGGATGTGGTGGATGGGTGGGGGAATGTATTTATGTGTGTGTGGTTGGGTGGGGGAGTTGGAGTGAATGGGGGATGTGTGGTGTGGGTGGTGGATGTGTCTCATAACATAGTAATATGCATTGTTTATGTTTACAAAATTCATGTGACAATGTTTTTTTCCTATGCACTGTTGATGAAAGAAAGATGAGTGATTGGAAGGGCCGAATGTAAGACGGGCCTGCGTGCCCAATTTGTTACCCTTTGAAAATAAAGTCTGTTCGTTCGTTCTATCTATCTATCTATCTATCTATCTATCTATCTATCTATCTATCTATCTATCTATCTATCTATCTATCTATCTATCTATCTATCTATCTATCTATCTATCTATCTATCTATCTATCTATCTATCTATCTATCTATCTATCTATCTATCTATCTATCTATATATCTATCTATCTGCCTGTCTGTTTGTCTGTCTGTCTGTCCGTCCGTCCGTCCGTCCGTCGTCCGTCCGTCCGTCTGTCTGTCTGTCTGTCTGTCTGTCTGTCTGTCTGTCTGTCTGTCCGTCCGTCCGTCCGTCCGTCCGTCCGTCCGTCCTCCCGTCCGCCAGCCCACGGGTCTCTCTGTCTCTCTCTCTCTGTCTCTCTGTCTCTCTCTCTCTCTCTCTCTCTCTCTCTCTCTGTCGGTCGGTAGCTCGGTCATTCTAAAGAACATACAGATCTAGTTTTATTGTTCTTGATGTTTGTTTGACCTGTAATTGAACATGTATTTTGCCTATATCCATTCTAGACTGGTACAATGTTGGCGACTTTGAAAACATTTCAAAACATTCTGTCGATGAAGATGTAGCGAGTTTGGTTTCTGGTCTTGTTGTCAGAATTCTTCCACGTCCATGTATGCTCTGATGTGTTGATACCAGGCCTTTCCAACAATCATGTGGGGTTTTCCCTCAATCTGCTGGTCTTGCCTCCTCATTCTTTTTTGCGTTGTTCTAGAACCTTCTCGTTGTCTAATTGTAGCATTAGTCACCCAGTATGATTTTTATTTCTGTTTGCATTTCTTTAAGACATTGCCCAGGTCACTATAAAACTTTTCAATGCTGCTTTCACGGCTTTCTGCTATCGGGACATTTGCAATCAAAGGGTCAGTCATTTACACAGCCCAGTAATAATAAATCTGACACAGCCGAGTTTCCTTTAATAGTAGTAGTAGCAGCAGCAGTAACAATAGCGGCAGTAAAATAAGCAATAGTTTCAGTGCCTGTATTGGTAGTGGTTCTAATGGCAGTAACAAGTAGTAGTAGTAGTAGTAGTAGTAGTAGTAGTAGTAGTAGTAGTAGTAGTAGTAGTAGTAGTAGTAGTAGTAGTAACAGAAGTAGCAGTAGTAGATGTTTTTACTGTAGGATAAGTAGTAGTTAGGGGTTAATGTCTTTCTCCGTAATCCGTATATCCACATGAGGAATGTAACCTGCCCGAGAATCGGTAGCGGTACTCGCCGCGTTGGTAAACTTAGGGGTATGTGAGCCGGTCGCTTAGAAAGCATAGCAAACTACTGAGCGTAATCTTGCCAAGGAATCAACAATCACCTACAAGATGCTGATGTTGACAGCGATGCCCTGTAAAGGATATGCAAAAAATGTAGTAGTAGAAGTAGTAGTAGTAGTAGTAGTAGTAATAGTAGTAGTAGTAGTAGTAGTAGTAGTAGTAGTAGTAGTAGTAGTAGTAGTAGTAGTAGTAGTAGTAGTAGTAGTAGCAGCAGCAGCAGCAGCAGCAGGAGTACTAGTACTAGTAATTTTAGTAGCTGTAGTAGATGTTATTCTAGTAGTAATATCAGCTGTGGCAGCAGTAGTAGTAGTAGTAGTAGTAGTAGTAGTAGTAGTAGTAGTAGTAGTAGTAGTAGTAGTAGTAGTAGTAGTAGTAGTAGTAACACTAGTAGCAGTCGTAGATGTTTTTACTGTACGATAAGTAGTAGTTAGGGGTTAATGTCTTTCTCCGTAATCCGTATATCCACATGAGGAATGTAACCTGCCCGAGAATCGGTAGCGGTTCTCGCCGCGTTGGTAACTTAGGGGTATGTGAGCCGGTCGCGTAGAAAGCAGTGGCAAACTACTGAGCGTAATCTTGCCGAGGAATCAACAATCAGCTAAAAGATGCTGATGTTGACAGCGATGTCCTGTAAAGGATATGCAAAAAATGTAGTAGTAGTAGTAGTAGTAGTAGTAGTAGTAGTAGTAGTAGTAGTAGTAGTAGTAGTAGTAGTAGTAGTAGTAGTAGTAGTAGTAGTAGTAGTAGTAGTAGTAGCAGCAGCAGCAGTAACAATAGCTGCATTAAAAGAAGCAATGGGTTCTGTGCCTGTAGTAGGAATGGTGGTAAAGGCAGTACAATGTAGTAGTAGTAGTAGTAGTAGTAGTAGTAGTAGTAGTAGTAGTAGTAGTAGTAGTAGTAGTAGTAGTAGTAGTAGTAGTGGTAGTAGTAGTGGTAGTAGTGGTAGTAGTAGTAGTAGTAGTAGTGGTAGTGGTAGTAGTAGTAGTAGTAGTAGTAGTAGTAGTAGTAGTAGTAGTAGTAGTAGTAGTGGTAGTAGTAGTGGTAGTGGTAGTAGTAGTAGTAGTAGTAGTGGTAGTAGTAGTAGTAGTAGTAGTAGTAGTAGTAGTAGTAGTAGTAGTAGTAGTAGTAGTAGTAGTAGTAGTAGTAGTAGTAGTAGTAGTAGTAGTAGTAGTGGTAGTAGTAGTAGTAGTAGTAGTAGTAGTAGTAGTAGTAGTAGTAGTAGTAGTAGTAGTAGTAGTAGTAGTGGTAGTAGTAGTAGTAGTAGTAGTAGTAGTAGTAGTAGTAGTAGTAGTAGTAGTAGTAGTAGTAGTAGTAGTAGTAGTAGTAGTAGTGGTAGTAGTAGTAGTCTTAATAGCAACAACAACAGCAGTAGTAAAAGAAGAAATAGATTCAGTGACTGTATCGGTAGTGGTTAGTAACGGCAAAAAAGTGTCATTTTGTGGACCTGGTTTTGTGACTTTAGTGCAAACAGTGGGGATTTGAGGGAGCGGGTGCTTAACGGGGAAAGTCTAACCAGTGTCCTATGGAGGTTAAGAAAAGACCCAACCGCCCTCTAGATAGGGGAAGGAAAGGGGGTTGGGAGCGCAGAAGACGAGTTGCGTAGCAGAATCAATGAAATTTACTGGCACTTGTCAACAATGAGAGTGTTGATTGGACGCCTGTGGGGTATCAAATGTCCGTACGTCATTCTCCGGTAGCCATCCTGCCTCACTCTGGGGCGCGAGTATTTAAACGCTCGGACTTTATTTTAACATTGGCAATAAAGAAAGCCATAGAGGTTTTATTACTGGGTTACGGTATGTGAATCCGTCCGCTGGAGATCGTTCTGTTACCCTATTCACTGAAGCCATTGATAATTTTCTGTTTTATTTAAGCAAGGTATACAGCCAACGGTTATTTCTGCTGTTTGAAAATCTGTTCGGTAATAGTCAGGACCAGGTGTTCACAGAAGTACCATCGAAGGTGAGGAATATGATTTCAAAATATGTACTTGCCTGAACATGTTCACGATAGATTTGTATAAATGTGAAAGATAGGTGAGGATAGAGGGTGTGTATATTTTACACACACACACACACATACACACACACACACACACACACATAAGGAGGAGGTGAAGAATGAGAGAGAGAGAGTGAGGGGGAGAGTGTGTCAGAGAGTGAGAGAGAGAGTAAGAGAGAAAGAGAGAGAGAGAATGAGAGAGTGTGTGAGAGAATGAACGAGAGTGAGAAAGAAAGAGAGAGAAAGTAATGTATCTTGGCACAATATATGAGCACTTGTCTTCCATAATTAACTTCCGAATTTAACCAAAATATCGTGTAAGAATGATATTATTGTCATTTTCTTTCAGCAAGAAGTGGTTATATAATTATAGCTGTTGTTAACGTTCAGTAGAATGCTCTTAAAATATTTCAAACATTTAGATAAATTTGTGGAGTATTTTTATCTCTTTTCCCACGCTCGCAAAGTATGTAGCTTTCGCAGCTCTTAGTATATACAAACAAAACAAAAAAGTCAGTCCACGTAAACAGAACAATTACCATAAAAAAGGGAGTGGGGTGGGGACAAATACAAATAATGTAATAATATACAGAAAAATCTAAAGAAGTATCAATACAATAAGTGTGGATAAAACAAGAACAAGACAACTTTTCGACTTTTCGATAGTCATTACCTTTCTCGAGAACGAAACAAACATAAATATAAGACAATTTTAGTAGACCGTGGGCCACTTGAAGTAGCCCAAATGTAGGTAGCCAAGCCATCCATGTGTCTATCGCTTTGTCTTCATCTTGTTCTTTTTCCCTTCATGTATGCCAATTATTACCAAGTTTATAAGTTTATTTCTCGTCATAACATCTTGACTCTGGGCACATAACATTTCTGGAACCAATTTAGAGTTTCCATTTATGTTTGGTAGGATGCTCCCATTAGCTTTTCAGTCTGGCCGTGGTACTCTACATATTCCTTTGAAACGACATTCCTATTTCTATTAGACGTTTCAAAGTTTGTCTACCTGATGCCCATGTTTCATATACATACAAGAATATACGCTATATATATAACACTTCACAACTCTTTTAATAACCACAAATCACAGGCTTTTATTGGCAAGTTGCAAAAGACTACCATATCTATAATGATTCTTGTTCTAATATGTACAAAACATCTTCCATCAGATTTTATGTCTATTATGAGGTGCGGTATTGATTCACTTGTTAAAGAATTTAAACTAGAACTCTATAGAGTACAGATTCAACAAAGCAAGAATGAAAACAATATATAGTTCGTATTCCAATCCAGTATTTCTACAAGTCACCCTCTGAATAACTGTATATAGATAACGTGTGGAATGCTTAGTTGTAAATCTATCTTCTCTTTCTTCTGCGTTAGTCCGGAACATTGTTTTTGACGTAAATGAGATGTGCCTGTTTACTGCAGAACTGCGATATTTGAACCTTTCGGTAGACACATCCGATTTCTTCAGGCATTTGTTGGCCTGGTTACATTCCCGAGGTAAATCGATCTGAAACAATGAGTTTAAAGTTACTATTACTGTCAAAAATAACGAATAGTTTGTAAAAATAGGCAATATTTGATTGCATGCACTAAGAGTGAATGTGCCTCTGATTTTCGTTTATCTACTGATAGCAGGGATAACTCATTTATTGACTGAAAGGGTAATTCAGGATCCGTCGTATCACTGAGTTTTAAATCCTATGTGTGATACATTTATCTATATGGGACATCTGATCTCTATAGGGGGGACAACATTTATCAGGCTGCGGTCGGTATAGTGATTTTCCTCGTGACCTGGTACTGAAGTCCCATGATGAATTTGTTGAAGAACTTTCCTTCTTTTCAGGCTGAGAAACGAGCTGCGAATAGTATTACAATGCAATGGAGAACAAACAGATCTATCTCTCAATAACTCAATAGCAAAGAAGATTGGTTATTAAGATAAATCAAACTGAAGAAAATGAATATGACATGACACAAATGTCTGGAAAGACAGTCGGTGGTGAGTAAGTTGACCAGGCTTCACTGACATAAAGAAGGGTACTAAGGACACAGGCTTGATATACCAGGACTTTTATTTTGGCAGTAGACTTCCTGTTCTCTCAGACTCTTTTTGTTAACCTGTTCATTTCTGTTACTGCTTTACCAATCCTGAAGTTGATTTCATGATCTTGGGATAATGTACTGTTTACCTCAGATCCTAGACGTGTAAATGATCTACTATCTCCATTTCGGCGTCCATACAGGCAAGAAGGGTATAATCAAGTTTTATGATACAACTTTAGAAGAGTATGAAATCAAGAGTGGACTTAAGCAAAGTTATGTACTTGCTCCCACCCCTCCTTGGAATATACTTTTCACATGTATTGAAATATTCCTTTCCTGATCAGGATGGTGGTATATACATTCACTCACGCTCAGATGGCGGCTCTTACAATGCTCAAAGATTGAAGGTCAAGACCAAAATTAGGAGGGTACTGATCAGAGAGTTGCTTTTCTAGATCATGCTGCAATTACTCTGAGGAAGAATTAAACTACTGTCTGCATTCTCTAATGCTAGTTATGGATTTGGTTTAAAAATTAGCAAAAAGAAGACACATATTATATAGAACCTATACCACTAAATGCAGTCTCCCTGGTGAAGGAGTTAAGGTCGCTATTCGAAATCCCGAATACTCACGTACGAAACACAGCTGCGCGAGACTCGGCAGCGGATCGCGTCGCGTTGGTTTCTTACGAAAAGGTATGTAAGCAGATAGCTCAGAATGCAATGGCAAACTACTGAATGTAACACTTGCCAAGACATTAACAACAACTGAAAAATTCTGGTGTTGACTGCAATGTCCTGTAAATAGGATATGCAGGGAACACTATATATAACACGGACAGTGAGGAGCATGTTTGTGATATTTACTAGCACAGGAACGGAGCATTATGGGGTGAACCTTTGCCATGAATTTGTAACAGCGACTAATGGCTGACTAACCAAAACATGGTCATTGAGCAGACAAGCTGAAAAACATCTAATGACAGTGGAAATATGGTTTCTGGGGCAAATGCTAAGAATACCATGAAGGGACAGAAAACCAATAATCGATCCTTCAAGAAACAATTGAAAACCATAAATGTATTAAGAAATTCAACAAAGTCAGGATATTTCGGTACGCAATAAGGAGGAATAAACTTGAACACTGTGTGACAACTGGCAGACTTCACAGGAAAAGAGCAAGGGGTAGACACAGTGGTAAATACTTGGACTGCTTGATCACATGACAGAATCAGGAAAACAATTACAGACATAATCAGAGACCCATGACCACCAAAACTTATCGGCATGGTTCGCGTTGAGGATTATATATGTTTATGTAACGTTTTATTAATATATAATTGTCCTATTAAGTATTTACCATGTCTGTTCTGCATGCTACGAACATTTAGCACCTTTAAAACAAGGTTGCACACGAGTTTATCGTCTGCTTTTAACTGATCTTACTCCTCAGGAAATCATCTTTTGTCATCACGATGTTACACAAGCGTTTATCAGCTGTTTTTAATTGATCTTACTCCTCAGGAAATAGCCAAACAAAGAAAATGCGGGACCTGGAGGAAGCATGGAACTCGACGCTGGGGAAGAACGTGACATCTATCATCGAAAGAATTGATCTTCTGGAACATGAGCTCAACCAAACATTTCTGATCATTATGGGTGTGCTGATGATGTGTAAGTGAAGCTTGTGTGTTGACACAACTTGATGATGCATAGATCATTACTTTCTCTGTCGCTTCTTATTTTTAGTCACATTTTGCAGGTTAACAACCTTGTCTAGGTGGTTTAAGAATAAAGTTAGTTGCAAGTCATTTGCATGGACATCGCAATCAACCCCAGCATATTTGCTGTTTGTGACTTCCTATGAAATGTTACTTATAACTGTTTTTGATATATATTCCATCTGTTGTTATCTAAGTGCCCAATACTTAGCTACATTGGCTTATTTAAGAAATGGTTTTAGATTGGTAGTTGTTGCAGTCATCGTTAGTCGTCATCGTTTTCGTACTAGTAGTAGTAGTAGCAATAATAATAGTAGTAGTAGTAGTAGTAGTAGTAGTAGTAGTAGTAGTAGTAGTAGTAGTAGTAGTAGTAGTAGTAGTAGTAGTAGTAGTAGTAGTAGTAGTAGTAGTAGTAGAACAGTAATATCAGTAGTAGTAACATTAGTAGTAGTAGCAATAGATAATTCACAGCACACTAAAAATAGATTATCACTTCATCTTCTTCTTCTTCGTTTTCTTCTTTGGTCCTACTGTATTTGCCGAGAAACGATGCAGAGAGGAGGTAGATGTCATTTTATGCCTTTCTTTGTCTTGTTTGTATAATTGATTTCTTCCTTGTATCTTTTACTACATCTAGCCAACCCTTCCCGCGTCATCCTCCTGCCAAGTATCCCTATGTTCTCACTTTGAACGCTCTTAACCATGTAATTCTTTGGTGTTCTATAATGTCTGTAATAGGTGATATCCCTAAACTTGATCTTAGATTCTAATTTTCTCTACAGTTTTCTCTGTTTTTCCAACGGCGTTTCTTATGCATCTCATCTCACATGATGTGATCTTACGCTAATATGGTTCTCGAACTGTCTATATGTGGTATTGGTAACACAATTCTGAGAGAACAAGGCGTCTCTCAGCTTTTGTGTGTTTGTACGCATGTTGATATTTGGATGTTTTAGAATATGTGATATTTGATAGTTGATATTGTTTGCTTTCTGTATTCTTGCTTCTATTTCCATCCTCTGTGAACACACTACCTAGATACTTATACTCTCTAACACATTTTAATTATTTTCCATTAATATTAACGTATATTTCACTGGTGTTCGTAGAATTGCAAAAAATTCTGAGTTATCGAAGTTAATTTTTTCATACCAAAATTCTAACAGATAGACCATCACGGCACTACAATGTCACTTCATTAAAGTAGATATATCATGTAGAAAATGATAGTTGCAGTGGTTGTTAAAAGTCAAAAATTGACCTTATGTTGAATACTAAAAATACAGATGTCGTGGTAATACAAGTAAACAGATCCTGCATAGATGTGCAATTAAAGCAAATGATAGCTGATATGGGGGGAGGTGCATAAATTCAAATACGAAGTCACAAGGCTAACATCAAATAGAAGATGCATCACAGAGATGTAAAAAAAAAGTAATAGGACACCCAAAACCTGCATATTTGTAAAGAAGAACGTTTTATGCAATATGTCGTTGTCATTGACAGTAATAAAAAAAGAATTATTTCATGTTACATAGGACCCGTTTTAACATATGGTTGTGAATCCTTGACAATTAGTAAATAAACGAAACAACATGTAGAAGCCTAGGAGTTGTGGTTTTATAGAAGAATGTTGAAAACTACTTGGATAGTCAACAGATTAATCTGGACATTTTGAGACAGGCCAAGTCGCAATGACAACTTATCACAAGCATCAAACAGAAGAGGTCATATGTGCCACATTATGAGAAGGTAAAATCAGGAACACGTTGTGACAACTGAAGCGATTCGTGGAAAGAGAGCTAGAGGAAGACAGCTAGAAAAAACTGCTTGTGTCATGGCACAGAAGGTAGTGAACACATTAATTGATCCATGCCGTCAGAAATCACGTGTCGTCGTAGATCGCATGATATGGAGGAGGGTGATCGCCATCTCTTCGTGCCCCCTTTCTTTTCTTTATTCTTCTTCCCCCCCTCCCCCCCCCCCCCTTCTCCTTTCCCCTTTCTCCCCCTTCTCTCTCCTTTTCCCCCCTCTCCCCCCTCTCCCTCTCCCCTCCCCCTTCTTTCTTAGTTCACTCGCCTCTCTTTGCAGGTTTTGTAAACACTTGGTTCAGTGAGCAACCGCAATCCTTTTGCGGGAGGCATTCGCTGCCTACCTAACAATGGGATGTTTCTTCTTGACCAACCATGGGCATAATTCTTCAAAATGAATTGCTTTGTTTAATTCTACCAAACCTGTTAATGTTTCTTTTTTGATTCTCTAATAAAGCCATTGGAACGGGTTTCAAATGAAACGACCTTATGCTTTAATATTACTTTGATGTTTCTACTTTTGTATTACCTGATGTATCTACTTTAGTAGCACATTGATATTATCTACTATAATAGTGCCGTGAAGTAACTACTTTTAGTATTACTTGATGTATTCAACTATTTTTATTGCCTTGATGTATCTACTTTTTTTTATTAGCACCTTGATTTTCTACTTTTGTACTACGGATGTGTAACAGCTTTCGTATACCACGAAATTGCTAACTTTGGTAGTGCCCGAATGTATCTATTGTTGTAATGCCTTGTGTGTATCTACTTTAGTTATTATTCGCGATTATGTACTTTAGTATTACCATTGTTGTGTCTTACTATGGTAGTGCCGTGATGGTATCTACATTGTATTACTTGATGTGTTCTACATGAGTATCCTAGGTTTCTACATTATTTACAGTATTACCTTGATATATCTACTTTGGTATTGCTTTTGTATCATCATCATCATCATTCAAATACCTTGCCGACTAGCATGGGCGATCACCCTCCTCCATATTCATGCGATCTAGACGACTACGTGATTTCTGCGGCATGGATCAATTAATGTGTTCACGTACCTTCTTGTGCCATGACACAAGCAGTTAGTTTTTTTTTTCTAGCTGTCTTCCTCTAGCTCTCTTTTCCACGAATCGCTTCAGTTGTCACAACGTTTCTGATTTTACCTTCTCATAATGTGGCACAAAAAAAAAAAAAAAAATATGACCTCTTATTTTTGATGGCTTGTTGTGAATAAGGTTGTCATTGCCGACTTGGCCTGTCTCAAAATGTTTCCAGATTAATCTGTGGACTATCAAGTAGTTTTCAAACATTCTTTCTTAAACCACAACTTAGGCTTCTCATGTTGTTTCGTATGTATAAAATTGTTCAAGGAATTCACAACAATATGTTTAAAACGGGGTCCTATTTGTAAATGAAAATAATTTTCTTTTTTTGTTTATTACTGTCAAATGACAACGAAATTTGCATAAACTCGTTTCTTCTACAAATAGTTTGCAGGTTTTTTGGTTTTTTTTTTGGTCCTATTTACTTTTTTTTTTACGTCTCTGTGATGCATCTTCTATTTGGATTGTAAGCCTTGTGACTTCGTATTTATTTGAATTTCATTTGCACCTACCCCCATATACCCCACCCCCCCAAAAAAAAAAACTTCCCCCCAAAAAAAAACAAAAAAAGCCATCATTGCTGTAATTGCACATCTATTGGAAGGATACTGTTTACTTGTATTACCACGACAAGACATCTGTATTTTTTAGTATTCCAACATAAGGTCAATATTTTTGACTTTTTAACACCATGAACTATCCATTTTCCTACAGATATATTCCACTTTAATGAAGTGACCAGTGTAGTGCGTGATGGTACTATCTGTTAGGGTAGAATTTGGTATGAAAAAAGTCACTTCGATAACTAAGATTTTTTGCATTCTACTAAAACACCAGTTGAAGTGAAATATACGTTAATTATTAATGGAAAAATAATTTTTTAATATAATGAAAAAATAATTTAAAAATGTCGTCTAGAGAGTATTAAGGATTAGGTATGTGTGTTCACAGAGGTATGGAAATAGAAAAGCAAGAATACATGTACTCCCAAACAAATACAACTATTCAAATATTAACATTTTCTAAAAAATTCCAAATATCAACATGGGTACAAAAAACAAAAAAGTTGAGGGACGGATTGTTTATCTCAGAATTGTGTTACCAATACCATAGATAGACAGTGGCGGAGTAAAAAAGATATTAGCGAAGATCACATCATGTGAGAGTGAGATGCATAAGAAACGCCGTTGGAAAAAAAAACAGAGAAAAGAAAAATGTAGAGAAAATTAGAATTGATAAGATCAAGTTTAGGGGACTATCACCATTACAGACATTATAGAACCAAAAGGTATTACATGGTAAGAGCGTTCAAAGTGAGAACATAGGGGATACTAATGGCGGAGGATGACGCGGGAAGGGTTGGCTAGATGTAGTAAAAGATACAAGGAAGAAAGCAATGATACACAACAAGACAAAGAAAGGCAATAAAATGACATCTACCTCCTCTCTGCATACGTTTCTCGGCAAATACAGTAGGGACCAAAGAACGGGGAAAAGGGAAAGAAACGAAAACGAGAAGAAGAAGATGAAGTGATATCTATTTTTAGTGTGCTGGGACATTATCTTTTATTATATTCTCTTTGTGCTACTATACTATACTGTTACTACTACTGATATACTGTTCTACTACTACTACTAATACTGACTACTACTACTACTTACTACTACTACTACTACTACTACTACTATACGTACTAATACGACTACTACTACTACTACTACTACTACCTACTACTACTACTACTATTATTATTGCTAGCTCTACTACTAGTACGAAAACGATGACGACTAACGATGACTGCAACAACTACAATCTAAAAACCATTTCTTATTAAATAAGCCAATGTACGCTAAGTATTTGGGCGCTTAGATAACAACAGATGGAATTATATATCATATCAAAACAGATTAAAGTAAACATTCCTAGGAAGTCACAAACAGCAAATATGCTGGGGTTGTGATTGCGATTTGTCCATGCAAATGACTGCAACTAACTTGCTTTAGTCTTAAAACACCTAGACAAGTTGTTAACCTGCAAATCGTGACCTAAAAATTCTAAGAAGCGACAGAGAAAGTAAGTAATGTTCTTTGCATCATATTTTAATGATATATGCATCATCAAGTTGTGGTCAACACCACAAGCTCACTTACACATCATCAGCACACCCCTTATGATCTCAGAACTGTTTGGTTGAGCTCATGTTCCAGAAGATCAATTCTTTCGATGATAGGATGGCCCACGTTCTTCCCAGCGTCGACGAGCGAGTTCCATGCTTCATCCAGGTCCCGCATGTTCTTTGTTTGGCTATTCCTGAGGAGTAAAGTAAGATCAATTAAAAAACAGACTGATAAACGCATTGGGTAACATCGTGATGACCAAAAAAGATGGATTTCGCTGAGGAGTAGATCAGTTAAAAGCAGACGATAAAACTCTAGTGTGCAACCTTGTTTTAAAGGTGCTAAATGTTTCGTAGCATGACAGAACAGACATGGTAAATACTAATAGGACATCGCTTTTCCTTTTTCCCCATATATATTAATAAAACGTTACATAACATATATATCCTCAACGCGAACCATGCGTATAGTTTTGGTGGTCTGGGTCTCTGCTTAGGTCTGTAATGTTTTCCGGATCTCGTCATGTGATCGAAGCAGTCCAGGTATTACCACTGTGTCTACCCCTTGCTCTTGTCTGTGAGGTCTGCCAGTTGTCACACATGTGTTCAAGTTATTCCTCCTTATGCGTACCGAAATATCCTGTCCTCTGACATTTGTTGAATTCTTAATACATTTATGGTTTTCAATTGTTCTTGAAGGATCGATGATGGGTTTCTGTCCCTCATGGTATCTTAGCATTGCCCAGAGAAACCATATTTCACACTGTCAGTAGATGTTTTGTCAGACTTGTCCTGCTCATGACCATGTTTTGAGTTAGTCAGCCATAGTCGCTGTTACAATGTCATGGCAACAGGTTCACCCCATCAATGCTCCGTTCCTGTGCTAGTAAATATATCACAAACATGCTCCTCACACTGTCGTGTTATATATAGTGGTCCCTTTGCATATCTATTTACAGGACATTGCAGTCAACACCAGAATTTTCAGTTGTTGTTAATTGTCTTGGCAAGTGTACATCAGTAGTTTGCCATTGCATTCTGAGCTATCTACTGCTACATACCTTTCGTAAGAAAACCAACGCGAACGCGATCCGCTGCCGAGTCTCGCGCAGCTGTGTTCGTACGTGAGTATTCGGATTTCGAATAGCGACCTTAACTCCTTCACAGGAGACTGCATTTTAGTGGTATAGGTTATATAATATGTGTCTTCTTTTTGCTAATTTTTAAACCAAATCCATAACTAGCATATAGAGAATGCAGACAGAGTTTAATTCTTCTCAGAGTATATGCGCATGATCTAGAAAAGCAACTCTCTGATCAGTACCTCCTATTTGGTCTTGACCTTCAATCTTTGAGCATTGTAGAGCCGCCATCTGAGCGTCGATGAATGTATATACCACATCCTGATCAGGAAAGGAATATTTCAATACATGTGAAAAGTATATCAAGGAGGGTGGAGCAAGGAGCAAGTACATAACTTTGCTTAAGTCCACTATTGATTCATTACTCTTCTAAAGTTGTATCATAAAACTTGATTATACCCTTCTTGCCTGTTGTGGATGCCGAACTGGAGATAGTAGGACCATTTACATAACACGGATCTGAGGTGATCGTACATTATCCCGAGATCAGGAAATCACCTCAGTATTGGTAAGGCAGCAGCAACAGAAATGAACAGCTTAACAAAAACAGTCTGATTGAGAACAGGAAGCTCTACTGCAAAATAAAAGTCCTGGTATATCAAGCCGTGTCCTTAGTACCCTTCTCTTATGATCAGTGAGCCTGGTCAACTACTCACCCACGACTGTCTTTCCAGACATTTGTGTCATGTCATATTCATTTTCTTCAGTTTTGATTATCTTAATAACCAATCTTCTTGCTATTGAGTTATTGAGAGATAGATCTGTTTGTTCTTCCATGCATTGTAATACTATTCGCAGCTCGTTTCTCAGCCTGAAAAGAAGGAAAAGTTCTGTCAACAAATTCATCATGGGACTTCAGTACCAGGTCACGAGGAAAATAACTATACCGACCGCAGCCTGATAAATGTTGTCCCCCTATAGAGATCAGACTGTCCCATTAGAGTAAATGTTATCACACATAGGATTTAAAACTCAGTGATACGACGGATACTGAATTACCCTTCAGTCAATAAATGAGTATCCCTGCTATCAGTAGATAAACGAAAAATCAGAGGCACATTCACTCTTAGTGCATGCAATAAATATTGCCTATTTTTACAAACTATTCGTATTTTTGACAGTAATAGTAAACTTTTAAAACTCATGTTTCAGATCGATTTACGCGGGAATGTAACCAGGCCAACAAATGCCTGAGAAATCGGATGTGTCTACCGAAAGGTTCAAATATCGCAGTTCTGCAGTAAACAGGCACCATATCATTTACGTCAAAAACAATGTTCGGACTAACGCAGAAGAAAAGAGAAGATAGATTTACAAACTAAGCATTCCACACGTTATCTATATACAGTTATTCAGAGGGGACTTGTAGAACATACTGGATGGAATACGAACTATATATTGTTTCATTCTGCTTTGTTGAATCTGTACTCTATAGAGTTCTAGTTTAAATTCTTTAACAAGTGAATCAATACCGCACCTCATAATAGACATAAAATCTGATGAAAGATGTTTTGTACATATTAGAACAGAATCATTATAGATATGGTAGTCTTTTGCAAACTGCCAATAAAGCCTGTGATTTGTGGTTATTAAAAGAGTTGTGAAGTGTTATATATATAGCGTATATTCTTGTATGTATATGAAAACATGGGCATCAGGTAGACACACTTTTGAAACGTCTAATAGAAATAGAATGTCGTTTCAAAGGAATATGTAGAGTACCACGGCCAGACTGAAAAGCTAATGGGTGAGGGGCATACTACCAAACATAAATGGAAACTCTAAAATGGTCAGAAATGTTATGTGCCCAGAGTGCACAGATGTTATGACGAGAAATAAATTATAAACTTGGTAATAATTGCATTACATGAAGGAGAAAAAAGAACCAAGATGAAGACAAAGCGATAGACACATGGATGGCTTGGTCCCTACGGCTTGGATACATTGGGCTACTTCAAGTGGCCACGGTACTACTAAAATTGTCTTATATTTATGTTTGTTTCGTCTCGAGAAAGGTAATGACTATCGAAAAGTTCGAAAAGTTGTGTGTGTTGTTCTTGTGTGTTTAATTCACACTATTGTATTGATACTTCTTAGGTCTTTTTCCCTGTATATTATTACATTATTTGTATTTGTCCCCACCCACACTCCCTTTTTTATGGTAATTGTTCTGTTTATCGTGGGACTGACTTTTTGTTTTGTTGTATATACTAAGAGCTGCGAAAGCTACATACTTGCGAGCGTGGGAAAAGAGATAAAAATACTCCACAAATTTATCTAAATGTTTGAAATATTTTAAGAGCATTCTACTGAACGTTAACAACAGCTATATATTATATACCACTCTTGCTGAAAGAAAATGACAATAATATCATTCTTACACGATATTTTGGTTAAATTCGGAAGTTATTATGGAAGACAAGTGCTCATATATTGTGCCAAGATACATTACTTTCTCTCTCTTTCTTTCTCACTCTCGTTCATGTCTCTCACACACTCTCTCATTCTCTCTCTCTTTCTCTCTTCACTCTCTCTTCACTCTCTGACACACTCTCCCCTCCACTCTCTTCTCTCATTCTTCACCTCCTCCTTATGTGTGTGTGGTGGTGTGTGTATGTGTGTGTGTGTGTGTAAAATATACACACTCTATCCTCACTTACTTTCACATTATACAAATCTATCGTGAACATGTTCAGGCAAGTACATATTTTGAAATCATATTCCTCACCTTCGATGGTACTTCTCGTGAACACCTGGTCCTGACTATTACCGAACAGATTTTCAAACAGCAGAAATAACCGTTGGCTGTATACCTGCTTAAATAAAAACAGAAATTATTCAATGGCTCAGTGAATAGGTGTAACAGAACGATCTCCAGCGGACGGATTCACATACCGTAACCCAGTAATAAAACCTCTATGGCTTTCTTTATTGCCAATGTTAAAATAAAGTCCGAGCGTTTAATACTCGCGCCCAGAGTGAGGCAGGATGCGCTACCGAGAAGATCGTACGGACATTGATACCCCACAGGGCGTCCAATCAACACTCTCATGTTGACAAGTGCCAGTAAATTCATTGATTCTGCTACGCAACTCGTCTTCTGCGCTCCCAACCCCTTTCCTTCCCCTATCTAGAGGGCGGTTGGGTCTTTTCTAACCTCCATAGGACACTGGTTAGACTTTCCCGTAAGCACCCGCTCCCTCAAATCCCCACTGTTTGCACTAAAGTCACAAAACCAGGTCACAAAATGACACTTTTTGCCGTTATAACACTACCGATACAGTCACTGAATCTATTTCTTCTTTTACTACTGCTGTTGTTGTTGCTATTAAGATACTACTACTACCATACTACTACTACTACCTATTACTACTACTTATTACTACTATATTACTACTACTACTACTACTACTACTACTACTATTACTACTACTTACTACTACCTACTACTACTACTACTACTACTATCTACTACTACTACTACTACTACTACTACTACTACTACTACTACTACTACTACTACTACTACTACTACTACTACTACTACTACTACTACTACACTACTACTACTACTACTACTACTACTGCTACTACTACTACTACATACTACTACACTACCTATACTACTACTAATACTACTACTACTGACTACTACTACTCTACTACTACTACTACTACTACTACTACCCTACTACTACTACTATCCACTACCACTACTACTACTACTACTACTACTACCTACTACAACTACTACTACCACTACTACTAATACTACTACTACTACTACTACTACTACTACTACTACTACTACTACTACTACACTACTACTACTACTACTAACCATTTACTGCCTTTACCCACCATCTACTACAGGCACAGAACCCATTGCTTCTTTTAATGCAGCTATTGTTACTGCTGCTGCTGCTACTACTACTACTATACTACTACTACTACTACTACTACTACTACTACTACTATACTACTACTATACTACTATACTACTACTACTTACTACTACTACTAATACTACATTTTTTGCATATCCTTTACAGGACATCGCTGTCAACATCAGCATCTTTAGCTGATTGTTGATTCCTCGGCAAGATTACGATCAGTAGTTTGCCACTGCTTTCTACGCGACCGGCTCACATACCCTAGTTTACCAACGCGGCGAGAACCGCTACCGATGCTCGGGCAGGTTACATTCCTCATGTGGATATACGGATTACGGAGAAAGACATTAACCCTAACTACTACTTATCGTACAGTAAAAAACATCTACGACTGCTACTAGTGTTACTACTACTACTACTACTACTACTACTACTACTACTACTACTACTACTATACTACACTTACTTACTATACTACTACTACTACGCTGCCACAGCTGATATTACTACTAGAATAACATCACTACAGCTACTAAAAGTACTAGTACTAGTACTCCTGCTGCTGCTGCTGCTGCTGCTGCTACTACTACTTACTACTACTACTACTACTACTACTACTACTAACTACTACTACTAATATATACTACTTACTACTACTATACTAATACTACTACTACTACTTACTTCTACTACTACATTTTTTGCATATCCTTTACAGGGCATCGCTGTCACATCAGCATCTTGTAGGTGATGTGTTGATTCCTTGGCAAGATTACGCTCAGTAGTTGCTATTGCTTTCTAAGCGACGGCTCTACATACCCCTAAGTTACCAACGCGGCGAGTACGCTACCGATTCTCGGGCAGGTTACATTCCTCATGTGGATATACGGATTACGGAGGAAAGACATAACCCCTAACTACTACTTATCCTAACAGTAAAACATCTTACTACTGTACTCGTTATATACTATACTACTACTACTACTACTACTACTACTACTACTACTACTACTACTACTATACTACATACTACTACTTGTTAATGCCATAGAACCACTACCAATACAGGCACTGAAACTATTGCTTATTTTACTGCGCTATGTTACTGCTGCTGCTACTATACTTATAAAGGAAACTCGGCTGTGTCAGATTATTATTACTGGGCTGTGTAAATGACTGACCCTTTGATTGCCAAATGTCCCGATAGCAGAAAGCCGTGAAAGCAGCATTGAAAAGTTTATAGTGACCTGGGCAATGTCTAAAGAAATGCAAAGTCAGAAATAAAAATCATACTGGGTGACTAATGCTACAATTAGACAACGAGAGGTTCTAGAACAACGCAAAAAAGAATGAGGAGGCAAGACCAGCAGATTGAGGGAAACCCCACATGATTGTTGGAAAGCTGGTATCAACACATCAGAGCATACATGGACGTGGAAGAATTCTGACAACAAGACCAGAAACCAAACTCGCTACATCTTCATCGACAGAATGTTTTGAAATGTTTTCAAAGTCGCCAACATTGTACCAGTCTAGAATGGATATAGGCAAAATACATGTTCAATTACAGGTCAAACAAACATCAAGAACAATAAAACTAGATCTGTATGTTCTTTAGAATGACCGAGCTACCGACCGACAGAGAGAGAGAGAGAGAGAGAGATGAGAGAGGAGACAGAGAGACAGAGATGAGAGAGACAGAGAGACCCGTGGGCTGGCGGACGGGAGACGGACGGACGGACGGACGGGACGGACGGACGGACAGACAGACAGACAGACAGACAGACAGACAGACAGACAGACGGACGGACGGACGACGGACGGACGGACGGACGGACAGACAGGACAGACAAACAGACAGGCAGATAGATATGATATATAGATAGATAGATATAGATAGATAGATAGATAGATAGATAGATAGATAGAAAGATAGATAGATAGATAGATAGATAGATAGATAGATAGATAGAAAGATAGATAGATAGATAGATAGATAGATAGATAGATAGATAGATAGATAGATAGATAGAACGAACGAACAGACTTTATTTTCAAAGGGTAACAAATTGGGCACGCAGGCCCGTCTTACATTCGGGCCCTTCCAATCACTCATCTTTCTTTCATCAACAGTGCATAGGAAAAAAACATTGTCACGTGAATTTTGTAAACATAAACAATGCATATTACTATGTGAGAGACATATCCACCACCCACCCACACATCCCCCTTCACATCCAACTCCCCCACCCAAACCACACACACATAAAATAACATTCCCCCACCCATCCCCCACATCCCTACACCTACACATCTCCCCGCCCACCACACCTCTCACCCACCACACATCCCATCCACCCACACCCCAAGCACACATACATTCAATAACCACACAGTCCCCCACCTACACACATCTCCCCACCCATCACATATCCTCTACCCGTCCCATTTCCCACCAACAATCACTCATCCAATATCCTCCTCCACCCACACACCTCCAACCACTCAACCAAACACATATTCCTCAGCCACACACACATCTCCCCGTCAACTCACATATCCGCACCTACCCACACACAAATTCCGCACTCACCCACATAATCTCCCATCTCCCCCAGCCCACTCACAGATCCCGAGCCCACACCTGCAAACATCCCCCACCATCTCCTAACCTGCACACACTCACCACCAACATATCCTCTACCACCCACACATCCTCTACCCACCCATCCCCCAACCAACATCCCTTAACCACACACCTTACTCATATACAATCACCCACCCACACATCCTCTACCCAACACACACATCCTCCACCCAACCACACATCTCCATCCACCATTCCCCAGCCACACATCCCTTAACCACACACCCCTACCCATATAGACACACATCCCCACCCACGCACAATCTCCCCTAATGACAATCACTGAGGTATCCACTTACCTCAGTAACCTAAAAAACACAACTCATCTGGGTTAGATGGAATCAGCAACCGGATTCTACGTTGTGCTGCGCCAGTGATCTGTATATCACTAACCTATGTATATAATCAGTGTCCACCAAAGGCACTTTCCATCAGCTCTCAAAAGCGCTAAAGTGTACCCTCTTCTTAAATCTGGTTCATTGGACAATGATCTCCCGAACAATTACAGACCCATTTCCTTACTATCATCACTATCTAAGCCACTAGAAAAAACACATCCATAAAGTAACATTACAGTATTTAGTTCGCAACAAGCTTATTGTTTGACAACCAATCAGGATTTCGACCAAAATATTCTTGCCATACGGCCCTAACAAACATGATAGGAAAATTGGCACCAGAATATAAACAACAACAGTCTATGTGGAACTGTGTTTATTGATTTCAAGAAAGCATTTGATATGATAGACCATGTTATTTTAATTAAAAAGCTTCAGACAATGAAAATTGGCCCTAATGTAGTCACTCTAATATCATCTTTTTCTATCAAACAGAAAGCAAGTAGTATCACATAATAAATGTCTGTCTCATACCACTACCTTCAATATTGGAGTACCGCAAGGCTCTATTCTGGCCCTCTATTGTTTGCCATATATATTAAACGATCTACCTTTACATCTTTCGTCGTCCTGCGATCTATTTGCAGACGACTGTACAGTGTACACAAATGCTGAAAAACTGTATTTTATGGAGTCGTCTTTACAACAAGAATTAAATAATGTAGTTAGGTGGAGCTATTCAAACCGTATGCAAATTAACATCACTAAAACAAAATCAATGTTACTAACAACCAGACAAAGACTTCAAACTCTAAGCTCACACACATCACTTCAACTTCACATCGATAACATGCCAGTAGAAAGTGTAATTGAGCACAAAACATTAGGCATAATCATTGATAGAAACCTAACCTTTAATTCTCACGTTCAAGCGCTTATTAAACAAACAGCGAAAAAAGTCTACCAACTCGCCAAAATTAAAAACTTCCTTGATGAGGACACAAGGAAACTATTCTATACTTCTCATATACAGACCCACTTTGACTACTGCTCTACAATCTGGGACGGTTGTTCTAATTCAAACACCAAGCGACTTTACTCACTCCAGAAACGGGCCATGAGTCTAATTTATAACAAACATTTATCTGACAATCCTAGCCTGTATAAACGCCTTCAGTTACTACCACTCCGCAAACGCCTGCTTTTCAATAAAGCTAAACTAATTCACAAAATCCTGCATCGGAATGCCCCAAATTACCTTTGGCCATTGTTTAAATATAATGCTAGACACAGTAAACGTTTAAATATATTACACATTCCGAAGCCTAGGATTGACTTATACAAAACAAGCTTAACGTACTCTGCAGCTCAGCTGTGGAACAATCTTCCACAAGAAATCAAAGACATCACCAATCCCTATTCATATAATCGCAAATTACTCGAACACTATCTCAGTACGGATTATCTTCCCCCTTAATAATAGAGATAATAATAATAATAACAAAACCCTAGTATAACAGCCAGTCCCCTTTTGGTAGGCCAGTATATTCCACATGGCTAATAACAAGTGTCAGACCATTATCTAATTTTACTGTGTCGTGTAGTTTTGATGTTCACATTTTGCCCATGCCTTTATAATGCATATCTTTTTTATTGTTGCTGTTCTCTGTTAGCCTTGAATGATGTGTGAATGAAATAATGTATGAAAGAGAGTGAGAGAAGGGCAGAATGTTAGACGGGCCTGCGTGCCCAATTCTTAACCCTTTGAAAATAAAGTTTGTTCGTTCGTTCGTTCGTACAAACATCCCTCGCACACATCCCCACCCACCAACACATTCCCCATTCACAAACACACACCTCCCATCCACGCACACACAACCCATACATTCATCCCCTCACACATCCCTAGACACACGTACTTATCCATCAACCACTAACACCCACACATCCCTTACCCACTCATCAACACATACATCTCCTATCTACCCACCCACACTCACACATCCTAACTACCCATCCACGGACGACGACGGACGATAGATAGTAGATAGATAGATAGATAGATAGATAGATAGATAGATACATAGATACATAGATACATAGATAGGCTTGTCAATGGGGGAAATCCCATGGGATGGGATGGGACGGGACAGCAAACATTTGTATTTCCATTGGGACACATAGGACAGTAGCCATGTCATGGCAACTTTCATTTTAACCTTTTTAAACCCTTTTATCCTTCCTTTTTCTTTATATACTTGTATCAATTATTTATCTCGTGGTGCGACACCGGAATAAATTAATAAATGCGCGCATGCGATCATATTACCAACGGTTCAATTGCCCATTTAAAATTACTCGCATTACTTTACTGAAGATGATGAAGAATTCTTAAACCACATTAAGAATATTGTACCAATTAAAGGAATGCTGAATATACGTGAGAAATTCAAAATTTTTTTGACAACTAGAAATTTATGGTGCTACATCTCACTTAATTTTGCTGTTATACTTCCCTCCTAGACTATCAGTGTGTACAAAGTTATTGGTGATATTGACGAACAACTTCCAGCAGCATCGGTGAGAAATATTGTCAGACTTTTCAGAAATTATTGGAGAAAAACTTTGGCCATATTGCGGCGGTTCTTTGGCAGTTACTGCAGCATTCCTTACTGCAGTTGACATTAAAGCCAAAAATAGAAGACATGGTCAAGTCAGTTGTTACTAAGAAGAAAGGGAATGTGGACACCAATAAATGGGCCAATGATTGGATCGCTTTTTCTAAGTCTGTTGTTCCAACTGTTATTTCATTCATCAAAGATTTTAAATCTTTCTTCTGAATCATCTGCTGTATGTGAAGTAGCAGGAATTGTAGAACAAAAGCCGAAAAGTGATTTTGACTTATATTTTTATCCTCCACCAAACAAAGCACTTAAGTTTGATGACCCCATAAACAAATTTCCTTGAGGATGAAGTCACCATGTTTCAAAAATTACGGCAACCAACTTCAACAACCGCCGGTCTCTCTGGCTGAGGGGTTACAACACTTTCTCCATAATCCCGTTTATCACGCAGAGTCTCGTAGCGGGAGAGAACTGGGAGCGGTTCGACCTCCGCTGGTGTCTTGCGGGATACTGAGCCGGCCGCTCAGAAATCAATGGCAAACTACTGAGCGTAATCTTGCCAAGAATCAACAGACAGCTGAAAGATGCTGCTGTTGAACAGCGATGTCCTGTAAAGGATATGACCTTCACGACCATTAAATTATTGGAAAAAATGAACATAGGTTTCCACTGCTAAAAGCAAGTGCGAAAATTATTTTAGCCATACCAGTGTCCTCAGCGGCAGTAGAGCGCTAAGTTAGTAAAGCTGGATTGTTGTTGAGTAAGGTACGAAAACTGCATCGTTACAGCTCTCGTATAAAACTCTGTGTATATCAGATTTGCATGTAGATGACAATTGTGAAAATGGTTCAGGGATTACCTGGAGTAACAGAATTGTTAGAAATAGGAAATTGATAATGTGCTGAATGAGCAGAGTGACTCAGAAACAGAATGAGAGTGTACAGAATGACACTGAATTGTCATATTAGATTAAACTTTGTTTTAATAAAATACTCTTGAATATTAAAATTAATAAATTATGTTGTTTTACATGTCTCTTTGTACATATAGTCCTATTTAGAAGACACTAACTAAACTTTCATAAGTTTCATAATTTTATTTGAAATGTAGTCTAGCCGTAGACGGACATAAAAACAAATGAAGGCAGTTGTTTCGGAAAGAAATGAAAACTATAAATTGATTAAATTAAACATAGACAGTGTAAATTTTTTTCAGCGTGGTGGAGGGGGAATTTTATGTGGAGAAATAAACACGAAGACAACATGCTAATATGCTGGGAAAAGAGCAGGGGGGAGACAAAGAGATAAAAACCTGGATGGCTTAACCAGGTGACAAGAACTCAGACTTCATTAGGGATTGATGATCATGTGACATGGCGAACATTGAGCACCCACGCGTATCGGCCTGGCACGGCATGATGATGACTGCAGTTTGTGCAGTTGAATAAGAAATCGTCGTTTTTATTTGCCAAACCTAGATTAAAGCATGCGCTAGCCTGTCGTTTCATGGTCTAAAAAAATGCCATAGGAGTTTGCACATTGCGAGAAATATAATGATGAATAAAGAACGGATGGAAATACACTATGCAAAAAGCAAATACATGACCTAATACCAGCAAAAGCACACACACACACACACACACACACACACACACACACACATACACACACTCACACACGTATAGCACACTATACCTGCAAGTCTCTCATACCCACACGCAACCACACACAGCAAACACAAATGTTCCACGCATCAGCGAGTTTGAGACCAACATTACTATTGTGTAAAAGCAGACTACATCTGAAGTCACAATTGCGTTCCATTTTACCTCGTACTTTTTGAGCATGTTTCCTCTAGCCCAGACACTCCCCCACCCATACCCCTCCCCCAGATCTAGGTTGGGTAATCCCATGTTCCTGTTCCTGCTACAGACAAGGTGAGTCAGGTTACGACCGGGTGTAGGCATACGGCAATATCTCCCCTCCCTTCCCACCACGTGTAGTTCACAAACCAGTTTTAAGTCAAGTACACAGCTATCCCACACTCAGTAACCGACAACCCCCACCCCCTTTTTTTTTCCCCTCACAAATTTTAGCATGAATCCCGCAACTGTACAATCTGTGACTTGAGGGTAGTGAAAGCAGTTTCCTAATTGGAACCTTTTTTGTTTTTTATTTTGAATATTCTATTTACAGGAATTCGCTGTCAACACCAGCATTTTACTGCTGTTGTTGTGTTGGGAAGTTTACGTTCAGTAGTTTGCCATTGCTTTCTGAACGACCAGCTCCCATACCAACACGTTGAAACTCAGCGCGACGTGGCTGTCAAATCGGTCGCAGCTGTGTGTTGAACGCAGGTATCGGGCTCACGAATGGCGTCCGCAAGACCTTAGCCACACATGACGTGCCATGCTGCCAGGCTGATACGTGTGGGTGCTCAACGTTTGCCATATCACACCATCATCAATCACAGTGGAAGAGGAAACTTCATCTGAAATCACAAATTGCTGTGTTTCCAACGCAGTTTAGCGGAATTACGAAACGCATTCGTAACGCCTTCGCCACGGACACCAGCAATCGGAAAATACCTGGTTCGAAATCAACTGCAGCCGATTAGGGTGCAGATCGTTTTTTCGTTGATTTTCACAATTGATCTGAACATCAGCCGTTCAGAAATCAATGGCAATCTATTGAACATTAATTCGCCTAGAAATTATAGGGTTGAATGCGATGTCCTGCACAAGAACATGCAACTAACTAATATAAAGCACTAACAATCATAATCTTTGATACTTGCTTAAACTACTACAATAATCCTGTTAATTTTCACCAACTATAAGAACAAATAAATTGGAGAGCTTGGTGACAACTGGCAGGATTGAGAGGAAGAGGACTAGGGGAAGGCAGAGAAGTAACTACCTGCATGGTTTCACCATGTGGTATGGTCTAGACTAGAACACAGAGCTGATCCACGACTCTGGTGATCGTGTGAGATGGCGAAATGTGACCGGCTACGCTCATCGGCATGACACATGATGATGATGACAAACTATCATAATCCTTTCTACTTGAATGAATTACTATTATAATCCTGTCTACTTTCATAAACAATAAACTATTGTGATACCTTCCACGTGCATAAAGTAGCATTATAATCCTTTCATAAACTTCCTACTTTTATAAACTATAAACTACCATACTACTTAGTTCTTCCATGTACAACAAACTATCATACGAATGTGTATAAACTACTACCATAATCTTTTCCTACTGTATATATAAAAGAATGTTTGCATGTCCTTTGCAGGACTTTATGATCATCCCCAACTTCAGATTGATGTTCTAAGGCAGTTTTTGCATTCAGTAGTTTGCCAAAGAGAAGATAAGCGCAGGATGCTGCGGACGATCTACTGATGGTGTACCGGACGCGGGAACATCTTGCTTATGATCGAGAGGTTTTCCGGAAGGTTGTTATAGGGAGCGAGGTTCTGCAAAGGGCATGCTACTGAATATATGAATGAATGAATCAATCAATCAATCAATCAATCAATCAATCAATCAATCAATAATGAGTTTGCATTTCTTCTGAACAAGAAGTCAAATTTTAAGTTCAACTGACCGTTATATAAAAAACTACCCAGCCGGTCAGCGCACCTCGAGTTTAAGCTAAAGTGCGTTATATCCCACGGCCTCGTTCACATCTACTGCATATAACTATATCACAATGCTCGCTTCTTGCGCAACGTACTAATTACTCATAAATATTTTCTTGTGTATATAAGCTGGTAACTATCACAATGCTTTCTATTGCACAAAGTACTATTTATCATAATGGTTTATGTGTATATAACTGGTAACTATCACAATGCATTCTGCTTGCACAACGTACTAATTATCATAATGGTTTCAATGTATATAAGCTGGTAACTATCACAATGGTTTCTACTTGCACAAAGTACTAATATTATAACGGTTAAACTATTATAATGGTTTATATGTATAAGCAGTCTCCCTGGCCTAGGAGTTAACTCTTTCTCCGTAATCCCGTATATTCTCGTGAGTAATGTAACCTGCGCGAGAATCGGTAGCGGTTCTCGCCGCGTTGGTAACTTACAGGGTATGTGAGCCGGTCGCTCGTAATCTGGCCTAGTACATCATAGCAGCTGAAAGATGCTGATGTTGACAGCAACGTCCTGTAAGGTATATGCAAAAAAAAAATGCATAAGCTGGTAACAATCACAATGCTTTCTACTTGAGCAAGATACTAATTACCATAATGGGTTCTATGTAAATAAGTTAGTAATTATCACATGGTATTCTTCTAGCACAACGTACTAATTATCATAATGTTCTCTTCGTATATAAGCTAGCAACCATCACACTGCTTCCTCCCTGAATATATTATCATCATCATCATCAACATTGTCGTGATCATCATCATCACGTACCATATCGATAAGAGTGGGCGTACTTCTCTGCTTTCCCTTTGTTCTTTTCCCTTCATTCTTACCAGCTGTCGTCAAGTTCTTTAGTTCATTTCTTCTCATAACGTGTGCACACAAAATTGTGACTGGTGCGTCTAATTTCTCTGATCATGATGTAAATCAGTCAGTTCTAAGAAGTGTTGACATCGTCTGATTATGTCCCTCCGCTTGCTCCTATTCTCAGAAACTCACATCATCTCAGCCTAAGCCTGCACCAACGTCCTTTCTTGTATGCTTGTCAATTGTAGTTTTTTTTTCCCCTAGCGCATCTTGTATTAGTCTGCTGATGAAGACTTTCTAGCTTCAACGGCGATTCTGGCACTTGTGATTATGTTCTTGAAAAGTGTATCAATCCCCCTTTCTTGTATTTTATCTTTCGGTTTCCTTTCGAATAAACTAGTAACTAATATAATGCTTTATATCTGCAAAAGTTAGTTTGTTGTCTTCCATTTATTAGCGTTAAGCGTCGAGGGGAGAGTGATTGATGTGACTAGCGATTTTCTGCAAGTTGCCTCCGTAAGTAAGTTAGTAATTATGCTAATGGTGTGTACTTGTCTACAATATAAACTTTAATAATGGATCACGATTACATAAATGGGAAACTATGGCAACTCTTCAAACTTGCATAAACTTGTGACTACCTTAATGCTTGCTATTTACGTAAACTAGCGACTATCTTAATGTTTGCAACTTGTATAAACTTGTGACTATCTTAATGCTTGCTATTTACGTAAACTAGCGACTTTCTTAATGTTTGCAACTTGCATAAACTTGTGACTATCTTAACGCTTGCTATTTACGTAAACTAGCGACTATCTTAATGTTTGCAACTTGTATAAACTTGTGGCTATCTCAATACTTGCTACCTACAACACTAGTGAGTCTTCCTTCTTCACACGTGCATAAACTACAACCTACAGTATATAGTATACGTGCATCAATCAATCATGTGCCATGCCGGAAAGCGTGGGCGGTCATGACTCGCCATTTCACTCGATCACCAGAAACGTGGATCAGCTCAGTGTTCCTGTCTCGTCCATGCCATGTGGCCAAGCCATCCAGATATTTTCCTCTCGGTCTTCCTCTTGGTCTGTTCCCTTCGATCTTGCATTTTCCTCAGAAACCACATTTCTGCAGCCATCAGATGTTATTCAGCTTGACTGCACATTGTCCAAGTTTCACATCCATACAAAAGAACAGGCTCTATGCATCCCCTCAACACTCTTTTTCTCGTTTCAATTGACATATTTTTATTGGTCAGAATGTTTTTCATCTTTCTAAAGGCTACTTTCGCCATGGCGATTCTTGTTCTAATCTCTTCAAGGCATCTCCCATCAGATGTTATAACTGTTCCGCGATAATTTTACCGATTCATTTGTTGAAGAATATTCCCATTTACTAGCATATTACATTGTGGTACTTCATTCTTCCCAGTGACGACCATAACCTGTGTCTTCTTACAATTTAATTCCGACCCCAGCTGCTCACTGTGGACAACACCCGCATCTACTAATTGTTGCAGATCCTGTGCATTGTCTGCAATCAATACTGTATCATCTGCATATCTAATGTTATTTATGTTTAGTCCTCCAATGCTGATTCCATTTATGTCTTCTATATTTCTGAAAATATTTTCATTGTATAGGGAAAAAAGATCTGGAGACATTACACATCCCTGCCTAACACCTCTCTTAATAGGTTGATAAACCTTCCCACTTGCAGTAACTATAAATTACAATAATGCTTTCTATTTGCAAAACCATGTGATATTTTAATGGCTCCATCTTCAATAAATTTATGACTATCGTTCTTATTTTCTACTTGCATAAACTTGTGATTATCTTTCTTCTTTCCTACATACATAAACTTGTGACTACTTTCTATATACATAAACTTGTGACTACTTCCTACATGCATAAACTTGTGACTTCTTCCTATATGCATAAACTTGTGAATATCTTATTTCTTCCTACGTGTATAAACTTGTGACTATCTTATTTCTTCCTACGTGTATAAACTTGTGACTATCTTATTTCTTCCTACGTGTATAAACTTGTGACTATCTTATTTCTTCCTACGTGTATAAACTTG
>JACEFZ010027737.1:40000-227500 GCA_014155875.1 Cepaea nemoralis
GGTTGTGTGTGCGTGGATGGGAGGTGTGTGTTTGTGAATGGGGGATGTGTTGGTGGGTGGGATGTGTGTGAGGGATGTGTGTATGGGTGGGGAGATTGTGCGTGGGTGGCGATGTATGTTTATATGGGTAGGGGTGTGTGGTAAAGGGATGTGTGGCTGGGGGATGGGTGGGTGGAGGATGTGTGGTTGGGTAGAGGATGTGTGGGTGGGTGATTGTATATGAGTAAGGGTGTGTGCTTAAGGGATGTTTGGTTGGGGATGGATGGGTAGAGGATGTGTGGGTGGGTAGAGGATATGTGGGTGGGTGAGTGTATGTAGGTTAGGAGATGGTGAGGGATGTTTGTAGGGATGGGCTCGGGATCTGTGAGTGGACTGGGAGAGATGGGAGATTATGTGGGTGGGTGCGGAATTTGTGTGTGGGTAGGTGCGGGATATGTGAGTTGACGGGGAGATGTGTGGCTGAGGAATGTGTGTTTGGCTGGGTGGTTGGAGGTGTGTGGTTGGAGGAGGATATGTGGGTGAGTGATTGTTGGTGGGTAATGGGACGGGTAGAGGATATGTGAGTGGGTGGGGAGATGTGTGTAGGTGGGTGGATGTGTGTGGGTGGGGGATGTGTGGGTTGGGAAATTTATGTGTGCTTGGGGTGTGGGTGGATGGGATGTGTGGTGTGTGAGAGGTGTGTGTGGGTGGGGAGATGTGTAGGTGTAGGGATGTGGTGGATGGGTGGGGTCATATATCTGTCTGTCTGTCTGTCTGTCTCTCTGTCTGTCTCTCTGTCTGTCTGTCTGTCTACTAAAACAAAGTCTATGTTAATAGGGACCAGGCAAAACCTTCACACTCTAAACTCGCAGAGAACTCTTCAGCTGCACATTGGCAGCACGCATGTAGAAAGTGTCACCGAGCACAAAGCACTGGGTGTTATCATAGATCAAAATCTAACCTTTAACTGACATGTTCATGCTCTAGTTAAACAAATAGCCAAATAAGTATATCAACTTGCCAAAATTAAAAATTTCCTTGACGAAAACACAAGAAAGATATTCTATACTTCCCATATACAAACACATATTGATTACTGCTCCACAGTCTGGGATGGATGCTCCAAATCAATAACAAAACGCCTATATTCACTCCAGAAAAGGGCAGTGCGTTTAATTAATGGTGAAAAGCTTACCGACAATTCTAACCTACATAAACGTCTCCGGTTACTGCCACTCCACAAGCGCCTACTTTTTAATAAGGCCAAACTAATTCACAAAATCCTATTTCAAAATGCTCCAAGCTACCTTTGGCCATTGTTTAAATATAACGCTAGACATAGCGAACGACTAAATATACTTCATGTCCCTAAACCTAGGATAGACTTATATAAAACAAGCTTAGCATACTCTGCCGCTCAGTTGTGGAACAATCTTCCACAAGAAATCAAAGACACCACCAATCATTATACATACATTCGCAACCTGTTTGAACACTACCTTAGTACAGACTACATACCCCCATAAACAATAACACAAAAAGACAATAATGGTAACTTATCTCAAACGACAACTAGCCAAACACCATTCCCTTATGTATGGCACGTTACACCCTTCTTCTTCTTCTTCTTCTTCTTCTTCTTCTTCTTCTTCTTCTTCTTCTTCTTCTTCTTCTTCTTCTTCTTCTTCTTCTTCTTCTTCTTCTTCAGCGTTCCGAGCCATTGAGGTTCTTTGCTGCAGACACAATCCGTCTCCATTCGTCTCTCTGGTGGACCTTCTCTTGCCAGTCGTTGATTCCAAGTGCTTGTAGGTCTGTATATGTATTATCTCTCCACCGCCTTCTTGGTCTACCTCGGGGTCTACGGTCATATATTTCCTGAGCGTAAGCGAGTTTTTTTTCCCTATTATCTTCAATTCTTTCTATATGCCCCAGCCATTTTTATAATGCCCGTGTTAAAAACTGCCTCAATGAGTCATTTGTTATTGATTATTTTTCATGCGTTTTAATGCTATTGTTCTTTTGTTGTCAAAATTTGCTTCATAAGTGATGTTGAATGAAAGAATGTATGAGAGGAAATAGAGAAGAAGGGCAGAATGTCAGACGGGCCTGCGTGCCCAATTCTTAACCCTTTGAAAATAAAGACTTTCGTTTCTATCTATCTATCTATCTATCTATCTATCTATCTATCTATCTATCTATCTATCTATCTATCTATCTATCTATCTATCTGTCTGTCTGTCTGTCTGTCTGTCTGTCTGTCTGTCTGTCTGTCTGTCTGTCTGTCTGTCTGTCTGTCTGTCTGTCTGTCTTTCTGTCTGTCTGTCTGTCATTCTGTCTGTCTGTCTGTCTGTCTGTCCATCCAACTCCTATCTAAAATAGATGCATTATTTTTATGAAAACTTAAAAAATATAGATAGAATAGAAGAATAGATAGTTAGATTGATAGTAGAAAATATGATTGGAAGAGATCTATCTTCATTCCAATAACTAAAAAGGGCAACGTGAAAGTACTGAAAGTAAACTTACCAAGATATCACGAACAGCCAATAAATGGTGGGCGGTGGGTTGACTGCAGAGTACTGCAAAGGATATGCAACTAACTTTCTCTCACAAAAAATTACATTTTTTTTAACGAACGAAAATCTTTATTTTCAAAGGGTTAAGAATTGGGCACGCAGGCCCGTCTGACATTCTGCCCTTCTTCTCTATTTCCTCTCATACATTCTTTAATTCAACATCTCTTATGAAGCAATTCTTTGACAACAAAAGAACAATAAGCATTAAAACGCATGAAAAATAATCAATAATACATGACTCGTTGAGGCAATGTTTAACATGGGCATCATAAATACCCAACGTGGGTGTAACAATTACATTACATAGAAGAAAAAAAACATTTAATTTGATGTGGAAAAGAAAGAAAGAAGAGTAAAACATGCAATGTGCTGTCGAAGAGAAATAAAAAGAGTTAGAAAATTTTCACGTATTTAAAATAGATGCATTATTTTAATGAAAACTTTGAAAATGCCTTAAAGATTTAATCACTATATTATAACGCATATGCCAGTAGATAACTGCAGATAAACATTTTATAAAACTTTGAGAAAAATATAACAATTATTTAAATTACATAATATAGCAATGCTACTAAAAGTAATGTCCCTTGATATAACTTTTCTTAAGTTAAGTCCGCTTGCAATATTTTAATTAATGTAAATTTATTACGTAAATAGCTGTTTGTAAACTAACAAACTATGCCAGTTGGCTGCCAGGGAATGAGAAGAACGTCTGTAGAAAATTTCATCTCAATCGGATGGGCCGTTTGGGAACGCATAAAGGACACACAAGACACACACATTCTCTTATATATATATATATATATATATATATATATATATATATATATATATATATATATATATATATATATATATATATATATATTGCTTTCCATGATCTCTTTTATGCAAATATCAACACAATTCAATGAATACCTCCTATATCTATCTACATGGAACAGATAAATCGGGAGCTGAGGGTTACAGCTAGGAAGCTAAGGTGAACAACAAATGCATGTAAAATTATTGATTGATTGATTGATTGATTTAAGAACCGACATCACAGCATTCGGGGCATTCCCATAAGCGCTCCGTCCCCATCCTCAGCAGCCAGCGAAGAGTCCCAACACCAATAGTGCCAGTAGCAATCTGATTATATGTCCGTCACGTCTTTCCTCTGAGCGTCGAGCGTCTGCCAGAACCCCTCGTCACACCCCGCTGCTTAATTCTTGCCAGACCTTAGTGATCCATTTGTTCCTCCGAGGTGTGCACGTGCTCCTACAAGTCCGCAACCACGTCTGCCTTGTCATGCATCAATATTCCACCAAGTTTTGCACCAAGTTTTGTAGAGCGAGCCAATCAGTCCGCCTGTTCATTTCCCAGCACACCGGCATGCCCCGGAGAAAAGATCCAGGCGAGGCTTGCCACACGTGTCCTCCGAAGTGAGGCAAGCCACTCTGCACGAAGTATGCCTGTCATTACCTTCCTCATCATGCTTTCTGAGTCGGTTACAATCACGATGTGTGTGTGTGTGTGTCGTTTTCTCCATCCAGCAGAAAGCTGCAGTGACCGCCTCCACCTCCATTCTAAAGGTAGATGTAAAATGCATTTACAGTGTGTTTGGGAGGCTCATAACCCCCCCCCCCCCCCCCCTAAAAAAAAAAAAAAAAAATGCGGCACGAACAATATCGAACGATTTTTCACTGAACATAGAGAAAACTATATTTACCTCTGAATGGAAATGATACATCGGAGAAACGGCACAAATCCAATATCAATTAAGTGTTTCTCGTGCTTCTTGGAAATCCGCAGAGAGCAGTGGCTAGCTCGCCTGTTTGCTGGCCCAGTGTTCGTTATTTGGAATTCCAATCTTGGAGGATCATTTCAAATTATCCTGAGTTTCCCAGTCGACTCCTCCAAACATGAGTACCACGACATGTCTTGAGAAGTAAGGCAACCAGTGTGCTATTAACCCCATGACCTGTAGAGTGCCGATTGGTATATAAAAATGCTGTGCTATCACACATCTTCGGACGTGTGAAACGGTTATGTACCTTGCTTCTGTTTCCTTCTTGGTATTTGACTGTGAGATAAGATATTTATTTAGCTTTTCGCTATTCGTTGAAAATTAGCTTTAAATTGGAAAGTTCGTTGTGCATTTGTTATTGCGACACGATACTAATTATCCACATTTACAACCTAAATTAGTTTTAACTTATTTAAGAACATCATTACCTACAATTCGTCTGAAGCTTTCAGAAATGTCGTTTCATATTGTCATGCTCCCCATCAACAAACATGTGAATTACTAACATAAACATCTGCATTCGTGTAGACTGGACAACAACAAAAAACAGTGTACGTCATGAATAACTCAGCAAGAAATAAAATAGCCAATCCAGATAGCAGGAAAATTCAGCAAGAACAACCGTTGTAGAAATAGATATGTGAGGGCTGGTATACAATTTCGTAAACAATGTAGTTAGTCACATAGAATGAATACATGTATTAATGTTTAGAGAATCTTATTTCATCTCATTATGTTCTTCTTGTACCTTGCGGTGTTGAGGTGAAGCATAAACAGCGGGAGAGTGCCTGTTTATGGGCTTCATGTATCGAGATTCCCATGGACTCTGTAGTTCCCTCTGTAAATCGTTTACGTGACCGGCCTCGTCCTCTTCTTCCATTTGATATGTATATCATTGTTTGTTGTGGTATACTGTTAGTTGGTAATCTAGTTACATAGCCAAACCATTTAACCTGCTGTTTGTGATTAAGCCAAGCGCTGCTATAACACCTCCCCCCCCCCCCCCCCCCCATTCCCCCAGTTTACTCTCTTCTTCATGCATTGAATATTCTTCTCAGGAATAGCATTTCTGTTTTTATGATTTTTCTTTTCTCTTTTCCTGTCATTGTCCAGGTTTAGCATTGCTAGCATCGGTCTCTCTGGCCGAGGGGTTACAACACTTTCTCCGTAATCCCGTTTATCACGCAGAGTCTTGTAGCAGGCGAGAGCTAGAAGCGGTTCGACCCCCGCTGGTGACTTGCGGGATAACTGAGCCGGCTGCTCAGAAAGCAATGGCAAACGACTGAGCGTAATCTTGCCAAGAAATCAACAGACAGCTGAAAGATGCTGCTGTTGACAGAGATGTCCTGTAAAGGATATGCGAATTAAGAAAAAAAAAAGCATAGAGTTGGTAAGGCGATTGTGTTGTAGAGTGCTTTCTTAGTAATTATTGATACATGTTTGTTTTTCAGTATTGATGCCATGTGTCCAATGAGTTGGTTTGCCTTGTTGCATCTATTATCGATCTCGTCTTTTGATTTGCCATTTTATGATATTATACTTCCTAGTCTATGTTGTCACATATAGACAACATATGTAAAGAAACCATCCAAGCAGAGATAGCAAGAATACCGCATGACGAGAACACAGAAGAACCATCTGCAAATCTAATTATTAGAAAACTCCTGTACACTAATAGCAAAATCAGAAGCTGAATTACAAAACCACATGAATAGTCTAAACGAAATGTGTAGGGAACATAACACAAGCAAAACAAAGGTAATGACTATAACTAAAGAAAAACAAACAGATGTTGATTTGCACTACTTTTCTTTTTCTTTTTTACTTCTTTCTTTAATTTGGAATAATGACATGTTGAGAAACATGATCGACCAGCCGTTCGGCAAAGCATTTGATATAATATATATAAAGATGTGTGCATATCCTTTACAGGACATCGCTGTCAACATCAGCATCTTTCAACTGATTGTTGATTTCTTGGCAAGATTACGGTCAGTAGTTTGCTCTCTATATATATATATAAATATATATATACACACACACACACACACACACACACACACACACACACACACACACACACACACAGTCGAGTCCACTTAAGTCGAACTCAGATAAGTAGAATTTCGCATAAGTCGACTTTATTGGCTTGGTCCCGGCCGTTATCCTTCTTTATCTTTGTATAAAAATTCCTGATAAGTCGAATTCGGTTAACTCGAATTTTCGGATTAGTGGAACATAAAAATAAATACCAACTATATAAATGTCCACGTTTAATTCGAACTGTTCATTTCACACCCCCCCCCCCCCTCCCTCTCCCTCCCCACACACAAACAATGTGTTTCGCGAAAGAATTATTTTTAGTCAGCCCGGAAAACAATCTCGCACATACGATATGTTGCTACATGTCAACAATGGCCGCTAGTGGACGAAAGCTTAAAACTTTGACTTTAAAAAGAAAGATTGAGCTGATGGAAGAGGTTGAACATAGTGGGAAGAAGAAAGTGGATATAGCTAGAGAATTTGGTATTCCAACATCGACATTTTCCGGCATTTTAAAGCATAAAGACCGCTACAAACAATTATTTTTCGAATGTCAAATCGACAAGTGATAGGCAGAGTCAGAGAGCTAGAAGAACTGCTGCGTGTGATTTTGTTGATGCTACACTTTTAAAATGGTTCACTGCGATTAGATCGGCAAATGTACCAGTAAATGGGTCTTTACTTATTGCGAAAGCAGAAGAATTTGCACGTCTTGGTGGTCAGACAGACTGGAATTGTAGTGCTGGCTGGTTGGATCGTTTCAAAAAACTACATTGCATCACTTACAAGAATGTGTGTGGAGAGAAACAGTCAGTCGACGAAGCAACGTGAACGACTCACTCATGGATAGAAGAAGTGTTCGGACCTGCTTTAGGCTAAATATAATTCTGCGGATGTATTTAATGCCGATGAAACTGGATTATTTTGGAGATTGCTACCTGATAAAACATTTTCTTTCAAAAATGAAAAGTGTCATGGGGTGAGGGGGAAAAATCAAAAGAAAGAATAACAGTGGTTGTGTTTTCCAATGTGGATGGTAGTGAAAAATGGCCTTTATTTGTGACTGGAAAATTCAAAATATCCTCGTTTCAACGGCCTGAAAAAATTGTGTGTGAATTACAGAGCCAATTCAAAGGCATGGATGACATCAGAACTGTTCAATGAGTGGCTATTAAATGGTATGTAAACAAAGAAAAGTTCTTTTAATTGTTAACAATTGTTCAGCCCATACAAAAATTAACAATCTGAAGGCAACAGAGCTTTTGTTTCTGCCACCTAATGCCACATCAACAATTCAGCCTTGTGATCAAGGTATCATTCAAAATCTGAAAGTTTTTTTTTATAGATCCACAACATTGTCAAAACTTGTGGTTCATATGGATGCTGACCTCATCTGTGATGATTTAAAGATAACTCTTCTTGATGCTATTCTTATGTTAAAATCTTCATGGAACAGAATTTTACCAGCAACTATTGCAAACTGTTTTAGACATGCTGGCTTCTTACCTGCAGTAGATGTCTCTGTAAATGAGAATTCCACACCATCAACGAGCAGTGAGAGCAATGTTACTGACATTTCAGTGGGGGCCATTACTTGCTAGATTGTATAAAGAACTGAAGATTGATCCAGAGGAGTTTGTGAACATTGACAATGATGTTTCTACTAGTGTCACTTTTTCAAGCACTGATATTATAGGGCATTGTATGCCAGTCATTCAACCAACAGACCCTTCCAGCCCTGACTCTGATGATGAGGATGACTGTGGGCTGCAAGCACAACCTGTATCGCAGTCAGATATTTTGGCATCAATTGACAAAATTGACATTTACATGATGCAGGATGGATGTTCAGATGATGCAGTCTCGCCATTTTGTGCCTTTTAACAGGCAATGGGAAGACATTTTTCACAAGTCAAGAACAAAGAAAAATCACAGAATTTTTCTTTAATTAATTTGGAAATTTTCAAATTTAAACATTTCAACATTTCTGATATTGTATTGCTATTTATTTGTTCACTACCTGTGTTTCCTAAGTGGTACAATCATTTTACTCAATGCTACTGCATGGTATTAGTGTAAATTAGTGCAGTCTGGACAAGTAGAATTTCTGATAAGTAGAACAAATTTCTTCGGCCCCTGTGACTTAAACTTATCCAGACTCCACTGTGTGTGTGGATATATATATCATCATCATCATTGGCACCTTGCCGTCTTGACAGACGATAGTTTGTGCTTTAAAAAGGCATAATAACTTTTAACTATGGCGGTAGCGAGTGTGACTGATAAGGCCAATTTGCGCTGTAAATGTCCGTTCACAGTGGGTGCATGTGAACACATGGTCATTTCCACCATCATGCACCATCTTACGTCTCAAACGCTTGGTGTGTGACTTTTCTGCAATAATTTTCTCCTTTGACATAATTCCATTTCTGATATTTGCCCTCCATGCAACACGTTCAGCGGCGACTTGCTCCCAATGTGCATTATCAATGCCTGTATCAATCATGTCCCGCTTACACACATCTTTGTATCGTAGTAGAGGCCGACCCTGAGATCTCTTACCCATCTGTAATTCACCAAAAAAGATATCCTTTGGTATTCTACCATCATCCATCCTCCTAAGATGTCCTATCCATCTAAGTCTACGAAGACTGAGCATGGAATAAACTGTCACACAACCTGAACCTGATCTTTCCAATACTTTAGTATTTGTGATTTTGTCTTGCCACTTAATACCAAGAATTCTTCGCAGACACCGCATATGAAAGCTGTTTAAGTTGTTCTCTTAGTGTGAGTAAGTTGTCCAGGTTTCACTGCCATAGAGAAGAGTACTAAGGACACAGGCTTGATAGACAAGGACTTTTGTTTTGGCAGTAAGCTTCCTGTTCTCCCAGACTCTTTTTCTTAACCTGTTCATTGTTGTTGCTGCCTTACCAATCCGGATGTTGATTTCCTGATTTAGGGATAATTTGCTATTTACCACTGATCCTAGATATGTAAAATGGTCTACTATCTCTAGTTCGGCGTCGTCAATAAAGATTGATGGTACCCCATGTGCACCTTGTGACATAATCTGTGTCTTCTTTTTGCTAATTGTTAAACCAAATTCAGAACAAGCATTGGAGAATGCAGATAGTAGACATTGCAATTCTTCCTCAGAGTGGGTCGTAACTGCAGCATCATCTGCAAAAAGCAACTCTCTGATCAGTACCCTCCTAATTTTGGTCTTAGCCTTCAATCTCTGAGCATTGTAGAGGCCGCCATCTGAGCGTGAGTGAATGTATTTATCACCATCCTGATCATGAAATGCATATTTCAGTAGAAGTGAAAAGTATATTCCAAAGAGGGTGGGAGCTAGTACACAACCTTGCTTAACTCCATTCTTGATTTCAAATTCTTCAGAAGTTGCACCATCAAACTTGATTATATCCTTCATGCCTGTGTGGAACGATTCCACAATGGACAGAAGAGTTGGTGGGCAGCCAATCTTCTTTAGTGCCTTGAACAGACCCTCACGACTGACCAAATCAAATGCCTTTGTGAGGTCGATGAAGGCAATAAACAGTGGTTGATTCTGTTCACGGCATTTTTCTTGCATTTGTCGCAATGAGAATATCATATCAGTGGTAGACCGGTTCTGTCGAAAGCCACACTGTGATTCGGGGTAGACTTGATCTCCTAGGACTTGAAGTCTGCGCAGAACAATTCTGGCAAATACTTTTCCAACAATACACAGAAGTGAGATACCCCTATAGTTGTTGCAGTCACTCCGATCGCCCTTGTTCTTGTACAGTGTTATGATGCTTGAATCTTTGAAATCCTGTGGGACTTGTCCTTCACGCCAGCATAGCTCTATTAGCTGGTGGATCTGTAGAGCGAGTGTGTCTTGCCCACTCCTGATAACCTCTATTGGAATCCCATCCTTACCTGGAGCCTTGCCAGATGCAAGTTCATTTATAGCACACTTAACTTCTGTTATGGTGGGAAGTGTGTCCAGGTGGTCAAGAGTTGGTAGAGCCTCTATGGCGTTGAGGGCATCATCCGCTAGTTTGGTCTCACTTGAGTAAAGCTCCAAATAGTGCTCTACCCATCTGTCCATCTGCTGTTTCTTATCAGTGATGATTTCTCCAGTCAAGGTTTTCAATGGTGCACTTCTTTTGATCACTGGACCGCAGGCTTTCTTTATTCCTTCATACATGCTTCTTATGTCTCCCTTATCACTTGCGATTTGAATGGACTCACATAACTTGATCCAATAATCATTTGCACACTGCCTGGCAGCCTTTTGCACATCCTTCCTAGCTTGCCTAAGCTCACTCAGTGTGTTACGCGTTGGTCTTTCCTTGTTTCTTAAGAGAGCTTTCTTCTTCTTATCAATCAAGGGCTGCAGAGTCTCGCTGTTGGCCGCAAACTAGTCCTGCCTCTTATGATCCACTGTGCCGTAAACCCCTACGGCAGTTTTATAAAGAGTTTCCTTAAGTTGACCCCACTTTTCATTTACTGTACAATTTTCTGGTGTATCAGTGAAAGCGTCTTCAAGTTGCTGTTGAAACTGAAAGCACTTTTCAGGATCATGAGTGTTAATAATATTAATCCTGAGGCTAGATTTGTGTTTAGCTGTGTAGATTCTCTTTGGTCTCAGTCTAACCCTTGCAACAACCAAAGAATGATCCGTATCACAGTCAGCACTGTGGTAACTACGAGTCAATGATATGGTGTGGATATATATATATATATATATATATATATATATATATATATATATATATATATATATATATATATATATATATATATGACGCCATACAATCTACTGTGTCTAGGAATATCACAATCCTGATGTCTAATGCTTACTTTGATATTTCCTACCATAGACATGCAGAACAACCAATGAGCAAGTCCTACAAGAAGCAAATGAAGACCCTACACTGATTAGAGACATTAGACGCAGACAGTCAATATTTTATGGGCACGTTGTGAGAAGAAAAACAGTAGAAAACTTGGTGACGACTGTCAAGATTGAGGGAAAAAGAACAAGGGGGAAGGCAGAGAAGTAAATATGTGAATGGCTTAGCCACATGGCGTGGTCGAGACAAGAACACGGAGCTGATCCACAACTCTGGTGATCGTACGAGATAGTTAAACATGACCGCTAACGCTTATCGGCATTGCACATGATGATTATGATACTTCCTGCGTTCCCATTGTCTTATTTGAGAAACATAAGGGCAACCCCAAGGCAGATATTGCTATTATGATGTGTAGCATTAGCATATCACATACTCTAGGCACAACATAAAGAGATTGAGTGATTAGTTCGGTTTCTTTCAAGAAAATTTTGAAAATTATCCGGTGTCCAGTTTAGAGATTCTGACATACTGGTCGGAACAACTAATTCTGCCACTGCCGAGTTGAATCCGGACCTCTTGTTGGTATACAGGAGCGATAACCACCAGGCCACCGTGGTTCCTTATATGAGTGCCCATCAATGTAATTATTTAATGTATACTTTAGGTGGAAAAGTACACTAAACTGCCAAACCCTATTTCCCACTATACCTTAGATCATCGTGTACCATGCCGACAAGCCATCTCACACGATCACCAGAGTCGTGATTCAGCCCCGTATTCTTGTCATGTTTCGTCATTTAATTCCTTAGATAGGAAAGCAATAACAAACAAGGCCGAATTTAACGTGTATTCTCCAAAAGCACAATTTACACCATTGTCCATCTCATTACCGCATGCCTAGCTGATTAGCATAAGATAGATCAATCCATTGACGCTTCCGTAGCCTAGGCGTGCCTATTTATGCTATTCAACTTCACCACAGTCGTGAATTATGAAAGTTCAGTGACCCATAGACACAATGATTGATTGACTGATGGACACTCAGATGGCCACAAAGCAACCAATACAGCTGTTGTTATCTCTATTCTCGTGTTACAAGGTTAGTGTGACATACTCGCTGTGCTGCCTAGCTTTAACCTTGCATTTGACGGTCACTCTACAAGCTGACCCGTCATCACAAAGTGCCTGGTAGAACACAAAATCAACCCTATAAAATAGTCTCACATGTCTACTGATTGATTAGTTATGTCTGTTTGTCTGTCTTTCTATATATCTGACTGTCTGTCTGGTTGTATGTCTGTCTGTCTTTATATCCATCCGTCCGGCCCTCCTTCCGTACGTTTGTCTGCCTATCTGACTTTCTATCTGTCTGTCTATCTGTCTTTCTGCTTGCCTACATGTCTGACAGCCTTTCTATCTGCCTGTTTGTTTGGGAGCTTGCCTGCCTTCTGTCCGTCTGCTTAACTATCCGTCTTGTCATCTATTTATCACCAGTTAATTATTTAATTAAAACTACACTAAACATAAAACCACAAACATTGGTTTAACATTTACCTCAACATGTCTCTAATCTATAAGCAAACACACCTACATACAGTTTATATAGAAATGTGTGCGCTGACATAAAAATAGACTTGAATATGGTCAAAACACATTTGGTTAGATAATAAGAGCAATACACAGCCGCGTGACCTCAGTGATGAGCCTGCTGTTTTCTTTCTCTGTGGTCGTGAGTTCAAATCCCCAGCCCATCGGGTTTTCGTTTTCACTATCATGGACTTCCAGGCAGATCCAGATATTTGTGGATCCATGAAATGTCCAGGGAAATAAAGGCGGTCGGTCTTATTCACGACATCACCAATAGAGAGCCTATTAATCTAAAACAAGTATGAGGCTAAACCATAAACCCGATACGCCTGATGCGTGAAAAGGGATACAATACTTTTTTTACAAGAGAACAATAACGTTGGATACCTGTTGCATGCAAAACTATTGGAACAAAGAGCTAGACCCATAGTTGAATAACAGTTAAGCAAAGTACAATTCGGTTTTCGGAAAGGTAAAAGTTGCACTGAAGCACTATATACACTTAGAAAAATATATGAAAACAACTATTGAATATAGTGATAAGCAGAATATTGTGTTTGTAGATAAGGAAAAGGCTTTCAACAGAGTAGACAGATTCAAATTATGGACCATCCTTGAATACTATGGGATACAAGGGCAATTGCTAGAAAACACCATAGCCATGTATCACTAGAGCCGAAATGCAGTAAGAACACAAGAAGGTATATCAGATATGTTCACAGTCAATACAGGAGTGAGACAGGGATGTGTGCTCTCTCCTTTGCTATTTAATATCTACATGGACAGAATATCCAAAGAAGCAAGTCTTGACAGAACAGATTCAGAAAATTTAGAACTCTTTACTCCAGATGAAACAACTGACCCATAGGAAATAAATGAACTTCTATTTGCAGATGATCAGTGTCTGTTTTACAACGATGAGGGCAGACTAGAAAATCATATTACTAATCTGAGTTCAACCTGCAGCAGATACAAATGAGTATAAACACAGCCAAAACCGAAGTAACGCAAGTTAGCAGATCGCCGGGCCCACTAAGTATACAGATAAATAACACAACTCTGAAGCAAGTTAAAGAATTCAAATATCTTGGAAGTATGATCACAGAAGATGGCAGATTGGACAGAGACATCGAAATCAGATGTCAAAAACCTAGTGTACTTACATATCAACTATCAATCACCCTTACTGAAACATCCAAATATACTCATGTCCGAGAAACGAAAGATAATGAACAGCATATTCACACCAACCCTATGCTACCAATCTTAAACTTGGACTTTATCCAAATCACACTTTCGCAAAATCAACGCCTGCGAGATGAGATGCCTGAGGAGAGCTGCCAACAATCCGAGACCGAGAAAGAAATGCTGTTATCAGACAGACTGTGGGATCAACACCTTGTGCCACATTTATTGAAAGACAGAAGATCAAGTGATCAAGAGGACGTCCAAGAAGAAAATAAATTGACGACATCAAAGACATTGTACAATCACACGGAATTACACTATCCAGTGCCAACTATCTGGCGGTGAAGGGCAAATTATTCTTCCCCACGACGCTTGACGGCAGGAGTGGAAGAAGATGATGATGATGATGATGATGATGATGATGATGATGATGATGATGATGATGATGATGATGATGATGACCTGTTGCATGCAGAAATCACAGCTTTTATTTAAGTCCGGATTAACGCAAGCGATGAAGGTTCGGAGTAATTTGTGGTGGCGGTAGCTCTTGTGAGTGTGTGTGTGTGTGTGTGTGTGTGTTTGTTTGTTTGGTCGGGGGGGGGGGGGGTGCTTCCGGGTGTTAATATACCTATATGAGGTAGCTTTCAGAAGTTCCCAGAATAGAAGTCATTTATAAACGACTGGATCTGACTCATTAATTAAGTGGTTCTCTTTTTAGGAATAACAGTTTTATAAGATTGTAGTGAACGTGACAAATGAAATACAAATCCTAACCTGTTGCGTGATGACTGTTAAGCAAGCGATCCGAGACCCTTGCGAAGACACCGGCAATGGTACGAGCGACAACATGGATAGTTTTTATTTAGATTGACACAACATTGCCGGTGTAACCTTTACATTCTCTCTTCAACCGAAGTCACTGAATGTTTTGCCTTGTGCACGTTGCGTCGTCAGATGATTTTTTTTTTTTTTGCATTCGCTCGCTTTGAACTCAAGCATATTTCATACGCATGCTACTACTTTTAACGCACTGGGCTGAATTTTATGTGTGGATTAGCTTTCCCTATTACCAGTGTCACTCGCAATCAAACGAATCCACTCTGACTTCTGTTGTACGTGTAATTTATGTCTCCAGGTCAAGGACGAAAAGTCAACATTTTAGTCCAACTAACACTAACAGGTGTGGGGCTTTAATCCGCTACCTCGGTATCAGCAACCGGAAGTTTAAAAGCGAGCGCTCATATCCATTCAACCATGCTTACCTCCATCGTCAGAGTTGAAACGTTTCTTGACAGATTATACGGTTATTGTCTTGAAGCCTCTTCCAAATTCTATAGACGAGCACCCCTCTAATCGAATCGGCTTCAAATCAGGCATGCTGAGAACGTTATCATTAATATAACAGAGCATCTGAGAGAAGATTCAAAGAATGAGTCCTTAAATCTTACAAACAGATGCAAGAACTTTGCCAAACATAATGTAGTTTCTAAACAGAAAAATTTTTCTGGCTGTTTGTGATTTTATAGGCAATTTACCGTTCAGTATTTTACCAAGTTGATAGGTTTACATTTATAGGGGCATTTATAAATTCAGATGGAAGATGCACAACAGAGATTAAGAGCAGAATAGGGCAAGCAAGGCTGCATTTAAGAAAATGAAGAATATCATATGCAATAAGTCACTATGATTGAATGTAAGAAAGTGAGTGTTGAATTGCTATATATAACATGTTTGGCTGTATGGCAGTGAATCTTGGAATTTAAATGAACAAATTAGAAAGAGATTGGAAGCAACGGAGATGTTCTTGAGACGAATGTTGCGAATTCCTTGGACTGCCAAAGCAACTAACAACGACTGTCTGAAAGAGGCTAATGGAACTAGAACATGATATATATATATATATACATATATATATATATATATATATATATACATATATATATATATATATATATATATATATATATATATATATATATATATATATATATATATACATATATATATTTTTTTCCCGAGTTTCCATCCTGTTTCAGGATATTGCGGTCAACATCAGCATCTTTCAGCTGTATGTTGATTCCTAGGCTAGATTACGCTCATCAGCACGCCACGACTTTCTGAGCGACCGGCTCCATACTCTCAGAAGTCACTGGTGCGACTCGAACCGCTTCCAATTCTCGTGCACTCACGTCAACCACGAGAGTATTCGGGATTACGGAGAGAGCTTCTAACCCCTCGGCCAGGGAGCCGGCATATATATATATAAGAAAGAGGTAAAACGTTTTTTTGGTCATGTGATGGGAAGAGAGGCATTGGAGAACATTGTGACAGCTGGAAAGGTCGAGGGGAAGAGAGGCAGAGGCAGACCAAGAGAAGTGATGCTTGATGGATTGAGACGGTGGCATGGAGGAATATCAACAGCGGAGTTGACCCAGAAAACCAATGACCGAGATCTGTGGAGAGCCATGAACGTCAGCCGACAAGGCACTTGATGATGATGAGTTAGCATTGCTTTCTGAACGACAGACGATATTATCAATGCTAATAATTAATCTATGGGAATCTGCTTCCAGATTTCCTGCAGCTTATTTCTAGTACAGTATGATGGACTGTGAAACGCGTCCACTACCCTTAAGTCATAGACGACGGCCGAATGGAACTTGTTTGAGGAAAATTTAGTTACAATTACAGTTACGTTATTAATTTGTATACATCAAACAGTTTATTAAGCGAGGTGTGAGACAGGGGTGTGTAATGTCTCCAAATCTGTTTTCCCTGTACAGTGAAAATATTTTCAGACATTTAGAAGATATAAAAGGAATCACCATTGGGGGATGTAACATCAATAACACCAGATATGCGGATGATACAGTATTGACTGCAGACAATGAGGAGGATCTGCAACATTTAGTGGATGTGGTTGTGTCACACACTGAACAACTAGGGTCAGAATAAAATTGCAATAAGAAACACAGATTATGGTCGTCACGAGGAAGAAGGAAATACCACAATGTAATGTACAAGTAAGTTGGAATATTTATTCTTAACCAAGTGAATCGTTACAGTTATCTCGGAACAGTTATACCATCTGATGGGAGATTCCTTGAAGAGATTAGAGCAATAATCAACATGGCGAAGTGCAAGATGTAAAACATACTGAACAATAAAAAGATGCCATTTGCAACGAGAAAAAGAGTGTTGAGGTGCTACATTGTACCTGTACGTTTTTATGGATTTGAAGCATGTACAATCTGCGGACACGCTGTAATACATCTGATGGAAGTGAAAAAGTGTTGTCTGAGGAAAATGCAAAGCATACAATGGGCAGGCAGAGAAACCAATGACCAAGTCTTATAAGAAACAAATGAAAACCGTAAATTGATTAGAGAAATGGCAGGGTTAGAATCGGCTAGCCACTCCAAGTAGGGGTGAAAAGTGAAAATTAGTAGCCTGCCGATAACCCGCAGACTACAAAACTCAAACCCACCTCCACGCGGCGTAGACTGGGAAACCGTGACCGCGAGATTAAAGTTATGGGAGACTTAAATGTAAGACTAGGACACAACAGAGCGGGCATATAAAAACATCTTGGAGCATTTGGAGACCAACATATCAAAGAAATGATAAAGGAAGTAGACTGATACAGCTATGCAGCCAACACGACCTCTATATACCAAACACATTCTATAAACACAAAGACTCACAAATATACACCTGGTAGAAGTGGAACGATCTAGATACTAACAGTCAAATTGATTTTATATTAACAAGAAGCTCACTTAAAGGAAAAAGCCCAACAGATGGAGCTGGTTATCAACCAAAATAAGGCAGAATATATGGTAATTTCAAGAGAAGGAATGGCCACATACATACTCTGGCCACATACAAATAGATAATATGACCATTAAAAGAACGGAAACATACAGATACCTGGGTACAATCTTCAACTGCTCCAACTTCATAAGGGAAGAAATGCAAACTAGAATCAATTCTGGAAATAAGATATACTTTGCATTATAACATCTACTAAAATCAGATGCGCTATCTCATAACACCAAAATCAAATATACAAAACACTGATCAGACCAGCTGTGCTGTATGGCTCTGAAACCTGGAGTACAACGAAAGGAGATGAAGCCTTGTTACAAATCTTTGAGAACAAAGTTTTAAGACGCATCTTTGGACCCATTAGGGATACACAAAGTGGAGAGTGGAAAAGAAGAAGCAACAAAGATATTTATGATCTGTTTAAGTCCCCGCTAATCACTGGTATCATGAACTACAATAGCTGTGGCATATAGAAAGAATGGAAGATAATAGGGAAACAAAACTCGCTTACACTCAGGAAATAAATGACCGTAGACCCCGAGGCAGACCAAGAAGACGGTGGAGAGATAATATATATATACAGACCTACAAGCACTTGGAATCAACGACTGGCAAGAGAAGGTCAACCAGAGAGACGAATGGAGTCGGATTGTATCTGCAGCAAAGAACCTCAATGGCTCGGAACGCTGAAGAAGAAAAAGAAGAAGAAGAAGACGAAGAAGAAGAAGACGAAGAAGAAGAAGAAGAAGAAGAAGAAGAAGAAGAAGAAGAAGAAGAAGAAGAAGAAGAAGAAGAAGAAGAAGAAGAAGAAGAAGAAGAAGAAGAAGAAGAAGAAGAAGAAGAAATAAAAAAAAGAGAAATATATTAGATGCAAGAGCAGTGCCCAACTTAAGTATAAACACACACCACAAAGCAATCGTTGCCACAATAAGAACCATCAGTAGAAGAAAGTAAAGACCAGGAAAATACATGCCCTGCGAATCAGTAAACTTTAAAAAAACAAACTTCAAAGACGAGGCAGTGAGGTAAAATTATGAGAAAGAAATAACTGAAATCTTTGTAAAATTAGCTATACAAAGAAAGATAGTGGAAGAAGAATGGGAGATGTTCAAATCAAGCATTTTAAATACTGCAAAAATAACATGTGGAACAACGAACACACGCAAAACACGGATAAAGAAAATAACAAGTTGGTGGAACACAGAAGTAAAGAAAGCTGTAAAGACAAAAAGGAAAAATATAAAAAGTGGTCGAAGAGCAAACAGGAATGCGAATACATAGAAAATATAATAGCGAGAAGACATGTGAATATAATAGTAAAGAGAGAAAAACAAAAAGACTCGGAGGAGTATGTAGAAACCCTAAATAAAAACTACAAGGAGGTAACTAGAAACTTCTACAAAAAGATAAGTGCAATGAGAACCAGAGGAGAATACTTTGAATGAACTGAAATAATTAACAGTGAAAATGGAGAACCAAAAAGTTAACAAAAACAAATCCTAATAAGATGGAAACAGTACTTCGAACAACTTCTCTACATCCGAAGAACTAGAACCAGACATACTGAAAGAAGAAATTATAGAAGCCGTCAGATTAGCCCCATTGAACAAATCACCAGGACAAAATGAAATACCAAATGAACTAATTAAAGCAGCAAGAGAAATAGGAACAGCATGGCTACATAGACTATTCAACCATGTTTGGGCAGAACAACAGACACCACGAGACTGGTGAAACGCTATAATTATATCCCAATTTGAAAAAAAAACAAAAAAAAAACATAGGCAGCAAAAGAGACTGCTCACAATCCAGAGGCATTTCATTGTTGAGTCATACTGGGAAAATATTTTGCAAAACTTCTGAGAAAAGATTACTAACTACTATAGAACCCCAGCTAAGCGAAACACAACTTGGATGTAGGAAAAACAAAGGATGCACAGCTATCATTTTTGCGCTTAGACAACTTATAGAAAAAAATCAATCGAATTCAGTGAAACACTCTGCTTAGCCTTTGTCGACCAAGAACAGGCATTTCACAGAGTAGATAGAAACACGCTATGGGAAATCCTTATACAATATGGAGTGAGTACATATCTAACAAACCTATGTAGAAGCTTATACAACAACAGTGAATGCATAGTGATAGCAACTGGAGGACACTCAGAACCCTTCACCATAAGATCCGGAGTACGACAAGGTTGTGTCCTGTCCCCTCTCTTGTTCATAACATATATAGACAACATAAGTAAAGAAACCAGCCAAGCAGAGACCGCAAGAACACAGTATGACAAGACCACAGAAGAAGAACCATCTGCAAATCTAACCATTAGAGAACTCCTGTTTGCAGACGACCAAGCACTAATAGCAAAATCAGAAGCTGAATTACAAGACCACATGAATAGTCTAAACGAAATGTGTAGGGAACATAACATGAAAATTAGCACAAGTAAAACAGAGGTATGACTTTAACTAAAGAAGAAAAAGCAACAACGATTCACCTAAACGAACATCCCTTGAAACAAGTAAAGAGTTTCAAGTACCTAGGAAGTATAATATCATCAAATGGCAAATCAGAAGACGAGATCGAAAATAGATGCAATAAGGCAAACCAACTCATTGGACAAATGGCACCAATACTAAAGAACAAACATGTATCAATAACTACTAAGAAAGCACTTTACAACACAATCTTCCTACCAACTCTATGTTACCAATGCCAAACCTGGACAATGACAGAAAAAGAGAAAAGAAAAATCACAACAACAGAAATGAGATTCCTGAGAAGAATACTCAATGTATCAAGAAGAGATAGGATCAGAAATGAAGAAATCAGGACTAAAGTGGGGGTTATAGCTGCACTAGATTTTATTAGAAGGCAGCAAGTCAAATGGTTTGACCATGCAAGTAGGTTACCAACTAACAGTATACCACAACAAGCAATGATGTACAGACCAGAGGGAAGCAGAGGAAGAGGCCGACCACGTAAACGATGGACGCAGGGAATAACAGAGTCCATGGGAATATCGATACATGAAGCCCATAAGCGGGCACTCTCCCGCTGTTTATACTTCACCTCGACACCGCAAGGTACAAGAGGAAAATGATGAGATGAGATGATTAGAGAAATTAGTCGTAGACAGTCACAATTTTTTGGCCACGTTCTGAGAAAAAAGAAATTAATCGGAGAACTTGGTGACAACTGGCAAGGTTGAGGGGAAGAGAACAAGGGCAAGGCAGAGAAGTAAATACCTGGATGGCTTGACCAAGTAGTATGGTCGAGACAAGAATATCTGAGCTGATCCAGGGCTCTAGTAATCGTGCGAAATGGAAAAATATTACCGTCTACGCTTATCGGCATGGCACATGATGATGACTTTAAACAATCTTTGAACATTTCATGTTGCTGCCTCTTATACGTTATTGTTGGCGTCTGTTTCTTGGGAGTTGGTGAACGCAATTCATCGCCTCGACATACCGGGTCCAGGATTCGAAATCAGCCGCTGGCGATTTAGGATATGATTGCTTTGCATTGATTTTGATGGTATAAGAATCGTCTGGTCATTAAGCAATGGCAAACTACTGAAGGTGAAAATTCCCTGCTACATCATAAATAACCTATAACTGTTGGGGTTAACCGTAAACTTTCACATTTGCTAAATAAAGCTGCGATATGTTAACCTAACACACCTTGCCAACAGTTTGTGCCCGCTGTGTTAGCTTAGTGGTTTGACGCTTGCCTGCCACCTCTGTGGTCATGGGATCTAATTCGCATTGAAACGGATTTTGAGAACTGACATCGGCTCCCAGGTCGACACAACTTAAAAACAGATGCCATAAATGGCTTGGGAAGTAAAGGTTGCCGACGAGATATTCATCACATCACCCCTGAAGTAACGGGTGCATATAAATATGGGTGTAGCTTCAGATATCAAACACATATTCCCTACTTCCACTATTTTATCAAACTCCCTTCCAAATTATACCTCTCATCTCATCTCATCTTGTTCCTTTTGTACCTTGCAGTATAGAGGTGAAGTATAAATAGCGGGAGAGTGCCCGTTTATATGCTTCATGTATTGAGATTCCCATGGACCTCTGTTATTCTCTCTGTCCATCGTTTACGTGATCTCCTCTTCTTCCGCCTCCATTTGGTCTGCACATCATGCGTTATTCCCGTGTGGTGGATTAGAGGTATTCTCTATTAAAGGTGTCCCCTTCCTTTCCCTAGCCTACGGGACACTCTTGGGCAAGGTGGAGTACCAATTTATCGCTTACCCTCAGCCCCACCCCGTTCAGGGTCATGAGAAGCCTGAGCAAGTGGTGGACGGAGATTGGGGGAAGCCGTCAGATAGTTTGTTGGTTATGGTCTCAAGTTTTGCTACGACAGTCAGGTAGACAGAGAATGTCTTTATATAGACAAGGCTACGGTCACCGATGACCAGTAAAGTCACTGCTAAGAAGGAAAGCGATGGCAAACTATCTTCTTCACAGATGCCTCGCAGAGCATTTCTGTACTCAATATGAAGGCTGTGGACAGACATGTCACCAACGCCATACGGCGTTGAGGAAGATACTATCTTCTACTAGGTTGCACAAAAGTAATGGTTTAAACATGGCCACCAAAGAAGTTCGGCTTTAACTGAACATCTTTGGTGGCCGTTTTTAAGCCGTTACTAATAATGCTATTGTGCAACCTGTAACTGAAACAGGTTGGCAGTGATACACAGTGCAGAAGAGTGTTTTGGGGAACCTTGCTAAATTAAGAAATTCCAAATCGATAAAGTCGATAAAAAAATCGATAAACATACATTTAAAAAAAAAAAAAATAGGAGGCATTACTTATTGACCTTCACTCGTACAAAGAAGCAACGTAAATGTCATAGAATTCCTCAATGCTGAAGGCAAGACCCCTAGTCGCATCCACAAGCTGGGTTATTCAAAGGTTTGTGCACGGTGGCACAAACTTGATTAATATTGTGTGGAGTCAATGAGGTTAACAGACGGCCAGTCCGCTTTGCGTCAGCCAGTGAAGATTGACCTATTTCAGCTTCGTCACAACGACGTACCCAACATCGTACAGTGCTAACATCCACTGTTGAATCTCCATAAACAATATTCAAGCGTTCGTGGATGCGAATCAGGGTCTCGCCTTCAGCATTGAGTAATTCTACGACATTACGTTGCTTTAACCGAACTTCTTTGGTGGCCATTTTTAAGCAGCTACTATTTTGCAAACTGTGACTGAAACAGTTGTTACTGATGCACAGTGCAGAAGAGTGTTTGGGGAACCTTGCTAAGTTAACAAATTCCAAATCGATAAAGTATTTACATAGATAAAAAAAAATAATAAACCATAGGAGGCATTACTTATTGACCGTCACTCGTACAATGGAATACATTAGTTCCTGCACAGTTGCAGCGCACCTGCGACTTCTTAAGAATGGGAAACAACTGCCAAGAATAGATAAACCCAGCAACTTTGGGACCAATAATAACAGTCTGTTATTTCAGGTCTAATTAGTTAGTTAGTTAGTTAGTTAGTTAGTTAGTTAGTTAGTTTGTTAGTTAGCTAGTTAGTTAGTTAGTTAGTTGGTTGGTTGGTTGGTTGGTTGGTTGGTTGGTTGGTTGGTTGGTTAGTTAGTTAGTTGGTTAGTTAGTTAGTCGACAGATCATCCTCATTGCACATCGAACCATTCAGTCCATAAGTGCTCGGATCCCCTCCTCAGCAAATCCCGCAGCGTATAGCGGCTAATGACACAAGTTCTGTGTTGGTTTATCAATTTTCTTTGGCTTCCTGCGTAATGTTCTTGTTTGGCCACCCCTCTTTTAATTTGCTGTTCTCGCATGCAGACCATAGTTGTAGATTCGCAGTCATCATTTAGTGCTCGCAAAAGTCTTACTTCTCGTAGAGCATTCAGAATGTCAGCCTGGTCCATGGCGCGTCCGCCCTCCACAATAACCTTACCTGCGAGCTTCTCAGCACGCTCATTTCCTTGTACTCCTGCATGCCCTGGCACGAAGATGAAACTAATCTTTGTCAGCCGAGTCCGCTCTAGAGACAACAACCCTTCTCTTCGGATCCACCCCACCTCTATCCTCTTGAGCATGATCACTGGATCGCTAAGGAAAGATGCCCTATTGAACGTCTGTGTCTCGAGCCATGTTATTGCTTTACTTACTGCCATGACTTCCATGGTCAGGCTACTTGTGGTCTCAACAAAAGCACCAGAGTCCTCCTTCACATTTCTCCCTCCAGCCTGCGTCGTCAAGGTCCATGAGCTTCTCACATCTCGGACGACCGACCCATCTGTGTAAATGACAGCATCACCATCTAACGAATTCTCGAAAATCAACGCTTGTACTTCCGCCTCGACAGCAGCCGGATTTTCTTGTCTGCATTTTCTGTCTAGTTGGTTGCAAACTGAAAAGGACGTACAGAAATCTGTTGGCACTTGTACCCACTCCTCGCCAGGTTCTAAGTCCTTCACCTTCATAATTCCACTATGCAGTGGATGTTGTGTGGCTTCGTTTTGTATCCTTTCCATCCTTTCTATCTGCTTATGGCTGAGAGTCAGGATCGCCATCGCATACTCAAAAACAGACATGACCAGCCCCTCATATACGAGGCATATATGGCGCTACTCACACTTTGCTGAAACAATCATCCGCATCGCAGCCAAACCCCGTTGTTATCACCTGGTCTATGCGCTCATTATAAACAAGGCTTCGATCAAAACGTATCCCCAGGTAATTCATTGCCTGCGTTCTTTCCACAGTCTCTGAACACAGATTAACAGTTGGTGTTTGAGTGTTGACAATATGATTATTTAAAGAGAACCATCTCACTGTTGCCTTTGTTGGGTTGACCATTGCCCAGTTTCGGCATACCAAGTACTTATGCGATTGAGTTCAGTTTGTAGTTCCACAGCAACCTGATATCTATCCTTACCCTGACGATACACTAAAACATCGTCGGCATATTACAGTGCCCTCCCCGGTCCAGTGATCTGCTCACTGGTGATTCTCACAGTGTACGCGTTGAACAGCACCGGAGATCATGGTGATCCCTGTGGTAGGCCAGGATATATTGTTGTTGATTCCGAAGTCCAACTGCTACATCTAAAAACTACTTTCCGTTGGAAGAGGGGTGCAGCGATCCAACTAAGGAGGAACGGACTTATCTTGAGTTCAAGTAGCTGAAGCGTTAGAAAATTCAATGGTACTCTGTTGTACGCGTCCTCAAGATCAATCGCTGCAGCAAAGGTTTCAATGCCTGAGTGGAAACCTTCATAAACATCATGGGCAAAAACTGCTGCATTAGTCCAGGTTTCTCTTTTGGGACGGTACCCTCCCAGGGTAGGTGGGAAAACACCTTGCTTCTCCAGCTGGCTTGATATTTTTCTGGCAATTAACTTCTCCAGCAGCTTGCCTATTGTATTCTGCATGGTTATTACTCGATATCCCTGAATTTTTGTGTGGTCTTTGCCAGACTTCGGCAAGGGATTCAGATGTGTAACCATTCATCCTTGATGCTAGTACTCCCTCTACTGTTGTACATGTACTGTCTGCTAGTTTCTCTAGCTCGTTGTCGGTACATCTATTGATGTCGTTATATCTTAGGTCATCTGGCCCTGGAGCGCTGTTATTTTTATCGTCGAAGCACAGCTTTGATTTCTTTCACTGTCACTGGGTCTTCATTCGAAATGATCTGGGCCTTACACCTGTCTGAGGTGACTCCTTGGCAAGATTTCGGCATCTGATGTCTGTCTGGTTGCTCTGCTCTAGATAGCGTTCGAAGAAGTCTTTGCCCTTGTTCTCGTCAGTCCTCTGCCAGATGAGGGCTTCACCTTGGAAGTCAGAAATTATCTTATTCATGACTAACCCACTCATGCCTTTATGTAGTCGCCAGAACAATTTCAGTGACTTGTCCGTGCTTACTCTGTGACATACCTATGCCCATTTTTCACTTTTAACCACCTTAACCAGTTTTTGGTTTTGAAATAGCTTACTTTTGTGTGCATCTCTCTTTCTAAGTGCATGCAGGGACCAGGATGGGCAACTCTGTTCTTCTTGGCGTTTTGCCATTTTCTTACAGCACTGTGCTTATCCATCCAGGCCTTCTCCACCTCAAAATTCCACCAAGGTGGCTGCTCCCAGCTTTTTTCCTGCCCTGAAACTTTCTGCGCTTGTCGCACCTTATTTTACTCACCACATCTTGCCCTGTACTGTCATACTGGAAAGTCTTGACCGTTGACTTGTGCTGCCTGGTTCTGCCTTTCTCCACCAATATGCTGCAAGGGTGGTGGTCACTGCCGTGGTACCCTAGGACAGCCATCTACATACTGTAGTGAGTGAAGGAAAAACCAGCGCCAGATCAATAGCACTGTCCACATCACCTGGACGGCTTGCTGTCCTGGTAACACAGCCACTGTTGATACTAGGTCAATGGCTTCAAGTGCAGTCTCACGCCCCCCCCCCCGTGTGTGTTGGAGGAAATGTTTCCCCATGATCTGCCTTTAGCGTTTAAATCTCCAAAGAATATGACATTGTTTTCGTGACCGAATATTTCACTTAAGTACTGCCACGTCTGGGAATCCACACTCGCGTTACGGGCATAAACATTACCCAACACGAATGGTAGACCGGATTGAACTCTAACCGCCTGTACTTGTATGTCGTCATTGTCCCAGCTGGACATGTCTAGCTCCGAAGCCACCATACTGTCGCGGATGAGAATCGCCATTCCCAGATGTCGCCTGTTGTATAAACATTTGAAGCCGGCCATTTGGAGTAGCTGATCACCCAGTCTCATCTCCTGGAGTGATACAATGCCATTCCTGTAAACCAGGTTTTCGAGAATAGGGCCTCGCTGTTTTACGCTGGCGCAGTTGCAATATAGAATACGAGTATTCCTGAGGCCCAGACGGTGACATTTAAGTCTAAAACGTCTTAACCCACCTCGTATTCCTTGTCGCTTACGGCCACCACGTTGGCCACGTCGCCTTGTTTTGTTGATTGCCGTCCGCACGGAACAAACAAATTATTCCGCAATTGTGAAAAGACCGAACACCACAGAATCACACACGCTGAGAAAATTTACTCAAGGATTGCTTCGCTCGATGCACGAAACTTCGTATCATCGGCGCAGATCTTGAGATCGGGCATAATAATAAGGGTTTTCGTTGGACACGTTGTGTACATATTACTGCAATTGTAAATTCTATTTTATGATTTGTTAATGCTTGTCCTGTTGTTTGTTTTTTTGGTAAATACATTTTAGGCATGCCGTTCTAAATCTCTTCTGCAAAATAAAAGTTATACTAATTGCCAAAACACTGGAGTTTGTGCAACAGGATAACTGGAGAAAGAATGATGCCTTGAGCTGAAAGCAGTTCAAGAGCAATTTCTATAGCTTATACGGAGGCAGAGCAGATAACTGAAAATTACACTTTTCCTAGAACGGAATGTTTGAAGATTGTTGGACACTTGAATTAACCATTGCTGGGACAATGGAAATAAACAAACACCACTAGGACAATGTGTGAAATGTTCAGAAACTTTACTGTCAACACGGCAAAATATTCCCGATAACTTGCCAGTACTCTCTTCTCATCTCTCGTCTCATGAATGTTCATGCCAAGGGCATTCTCCACCTCAGTTGCCCATATTTGTGTTGATCGACACCTCCCTCTTCATTAATAAACCATGTCTTCCATCACTATTCTTTCCAAGTCACTGTGACGTTTACTGAGGCCAAAGTATGTAAGTTTTCGGGACAAGTTGCTATTTATGAGTCCGTGTTCTTCTATGATCACACCTTGAAGCACGTCAATATTGTTTTGTGCTTCGTGGCTCTGGGTATTTTAAGAATTAGTCTGTTGGAAAGCCCTCATTGAAAAGTCCCGATTTTATGCGTTAGTGTTTGCGAAATAGTTCATGACCCACTTTTATATATTTGCACAGGAAAGATGCATGTTCACAAACATGTCACTTTAATTTGTTTAATTTTGTGCCATAGGCTTTTAATTATAAATTTATAAAGTCAGTATAGCAGGTCCGCATGGCCGAATGGGTAAGAACGAGTGTTGTTAAACATCCGGTGTGCTGATGTTGAGGTAAGCGGTTCAATCTCTACACCGGACAGCTGGACTAAAATTTTGACCTGTCGTTCTTGACTTGGGGACGTAAATTACAAGTACCTCTGAAGTCGGAGTGGGATCGCCTGATATCGAGGGACACTGTTAATAGATATATTTCAAGCGAACGAAAGAAGAAGAAGAAGATTGACCTATGCACCATGGGTTGGTCAGAAGAAGTCGCCGCAGGGATTCAGGCAAGCATCCCATTGCTTAGGTAGGCGGCGAATGCCGTCCGCAAAAAAGGTTGCTCACCGAACCAAGTGTTTACCGCGTTCATTACGTCTGCATCTGTGTGAAATCGTTGTTCCTTGAGAGCTTTTTTAAGAGGTCCGAACTAATAAAAATCACATGGTGACAAATCAGGACTACAGGCTGAATGTTGCAGAATGTCCCACTTCTTCCTTGTTAATGCTTCCTGCACAGCCTTTGCGACATGCGGACGAGCATTATCGTGCAACAAAATCACACCGCGAGAAAGCATGCCGGGTCGTTTATTCTTTATGGTTTCTTGCAGCTTGTCAAGTGTTTGCAAGTAGTGGGTAGAGTTTATGTTGACACCAGGTTCTTTAAAGTCGGCCAACAATAGCCCTTCATGGTTTAAAAAAAATGCGCTCTGCATAACCTTACCAGAGGAAACCTGCAACTTGCATTGTTTGGCTTTTTGTGATCCAGCATGCTTCCATTGCATGCTCTCTCTCTCTCTCTCTCTCTCTCTCTCTCTCTCTCTCTCTCTCTCTCTCTCTCTCTCTCTTTCTCTTTTGCTGCTCGGCCTCTCTCTCCCTTTTGCTGCTCGGCTCAAAGTGGTGACACCATGATTCATCGCCTGCCACTATGCGGAAGAAATATGCATCACCCTCCACTCTGTAACGCAGCAAGTGGTTCAAACACCATCTCATGCGTTCCTCTTTTTGGTGGTCGGTCAAAATCCGTGGTACCCACTGTGAACACACCTTCCGATATTGCAGATTTTTTTACGAACGACCTTTTGAATTGTCCCAATTGACACATCAAATTATTTCGCTAGCGAACGTATGCTTCGACAACGGTTCATTGTACTGCTGCTTCAATTTTGGCAATAGTTTTTTTCTCTCTATTGCAACAGTATGCGCTTGGCCCGGCCGTCGAAGATCTGTCGTGAACTGACGTCCTTTCCGAAACATTCGTGCCAAGTTTGTCACTGATGTCTTCGACACACATTTGTTACCCTACGCTGCCTGCATTCTTCGATGAATTTCCTCTGGTTGACGTCCTTCAAATGAAAGAAACTGAATCGCCGCTTTTTGAGCCTCTTTGGAATAATTTTGGGTCAACCATTTTCTCAACGGTCAGAAACAGAACCTATGTTTCATGGGACGATAAGCACGTGCTATTTTATTCATTGGTCAGTACTTATCACACGACTATGGCATGATCATGTTCAACTTACGCAATTACGCGCGGTGCGGCACGAACGGATTTCAATTGAACGCCCCAATGGGAACCGTGTAATCAGAAGACAACACACCCGGATGCATAAGCGAAAATAAACCACCTCCAAAATGTTTCAGGGCAAATTGGTCTCCAAATTAACACCACAAAAACAAAGACTATTGATCTTACCAACAGTTCAGATTACACCAAATTGAACAACTACGTTCTTGAAAAAGTCAACAGCTTTACATACCTAGGAAGCAAAATGACATCTACAGGGGACTCAACACCAGAAATATCATCTAGAATCGCACTGGCATCTAGTGCCTTCAATAAACTGTCAAACATCTGGAAGTCAAAGACACTCAGCAAACACACAAAACTTAAAATCTTCAACTCTTGTGTGATTCCAGTGTTAACGTATGGATGTGAAAGTTGGAAATCAACGGTAGCTTTAGATAAAAAATTAGACAATTTTGAGAACAAATGTCTTAGAAGACTTCTAAACAGCCACTGGACAGACTTCAGAACCAATTCGCAAATAAGACAAGAGACTAAGCAAGATACAGTATCCAATTTCATAAGAAGACGCCGTTGGAACTACATCGGCCATGTACTCAGAATGGACAAGTCAAGACTCCCCTACCAAGCCCTCATATGGTCACCAGTAGGGAAAAGAAAACGGGGGAGACCAAGAGAGACCTTGCGTAGAACCATCATTAGAGAAAGCTCATTCAATGGCCAAGTAAATGTCCAAGATCTACAACAGGTAGCAGCGAACCGCCAAGCATGGAGAGACAGGACTTCTGCCCTATGCGCCGCCTTAGGCTCAAGAGGAAAGACTAACTAATCAGAAGAGAAAAGATATATTATGATTGATTGATTGATTTAGGAACCGACATCACAGCATTCGGGGCATTCCCATATGCCTTCCGTCCCCATCCTCAGAAGCCTGCGAAGAGTTCCAACCCCAATAGTACCAGTAGCAATCTGATTATATGTGCGTCTCGCCTTTCCTCTAAGCGTCGAGCATTGGCCAGATTCTCTCGTCACTCCTCGCTGTCGCATTCTTGCCAGACCACGGTGATTATGAAAGAACCGTTATCCTTTCATGCTTCAAGGTTCGTAAATGTCGTTCGTCATCTACAAGACATGTGAATGGTAATTGTAACTAAAACAAGCAATCAATAAGAGATTCAACTTTGGAAGACTCAAATACCTAGACAACGAAATAGAGAATTGCGGTTACAGGGTAGAAGATTTGAATATGCAGAGATTAAACTCCTGGACGACGAACCAAAACCCGTTGGCAACAGTCGAGTCGTTTCCCAGCTAGACACACATTGTCGCTTCAGTCTCCATCCATAACATGTACATATCTACACGATACTCTCTGTATTACACAAAGAGTGTTCTCATGTTGTAGACGTGTCCCTGATTCCCCTCTACTGTCTACCACTTACCTGCACGTCCAGTAGTTTTTATTCTATAAGTAACTTACTTTGAAACCTCTTTAAAATTTGGATTTTGCAAGCATGACTTATTACAGCATTAGTTCGATAGTTGCTTTGTAGTCTTAAATGTACCTTCTATGAGATAAGGGTGTTGACTGTTTATGTTTCGTGCCAAACAATTTTGTTTCAGACAGTTACACACAGTGAGTGCATGGTAGATACAGACAATGACTTGTCCTCCAGCCTGGATTTGTTCTGTTGGTTTATCGTCACAGCCTAGTGACTTCCTTTCTTTAGAGATGGTTGTGGTGGTGGGGGTGGGGAGGGAGTGCGATTAGTGGTAAGTGATGGGGCATTTGTTGCGTGATGAGAGTAAAATTGTACAAAGGACCTGTTACTTGATGATGATCATCATGATAATTTTAGAACATTTCACACATTGTCCTAGTGTTGTTTGTTTATTTCCAATGCCCTAGTAATGGTTAATTCACATTACAACAACCTTGAACCGTTCCTTTCTAGGAGCAGTGTAATTTTCAAATCTCTCTCTCTCTCTCTCTCTCTCTCTCTCTCTCTCTCTCTCTCTCTCTCTCTCTCTCTCTCTCTCTCTCTCTTTCTCTGTCTCCCTCTCCACCAACCCTCTCTCTCTCTCAGCTTTCATGTATATTATCTGGGTTCTTTGTTATATTATCGTATATTTCTCCACAGTAAGCCTTCTAATTTGCTAATATATATGTACCTGTTGTAAATTACTGCCGCTTCTTACGTGTATTATATGAAATGTTCATCTCACATTGTCTGTTAATGATATGATGTCATTGAACAAGTCTACGTCTTTCCCTTGCAAATCGTAGATGCTCTATTCTACTACAATCATTTTGTGTCTACCAAGATCGCACTTCTTATTTTTCTAGTGTAGATGTTGAATATTCTACTACTTAAAAAAAAAAAAACACACACACACACGCACGCACACACACACACACACACGCACACACACACACACACACATATACACACATATACACACATATACACACATATACACACATATACACACATATACACACATACACACACATATACACACATACACACACATACACACACATACACACACATACACACACATACACACACATACACACACATACACACACATACACACACACACACTATGTTCTTTCGTTCGCTCGCTGTGAACTCGAGTGCAATCCACTCACTTGCAACTAGCAGTGAGTACACTGGAATGATTTTATTTTCGTGATTGCTAGCTTCTATTGCCAATGTATGAGGCGAACCATCTCCGACTTCTGGTGTACTAGCATTTTACGTCCCCATGTCAAGGACAAGAAGTCAACATTTTAGTCCAAATTGGCCGGCGTGTGAAATGAACCCACAACGCAGCGAACAGTAGAGAAAGCTTAAGTGTGTTAAATCTCTCAGCCACGCCGACCTCCGCTTTTAAATTGGAGACTGTTTATTTCTATTCCGGTTTGTTTTAGTTTTCTTCTTTCTTCTTATAGCTTCTTGAATGTTTACTTTGTGAGATATCCTTGCTTCTTGTATATATTTTAGGAATCATGTTTTGTGCTCCTGAGAAAAGAATTCATAAATAAATACACACGTATTGTTTGCCACTCACAGAAGTAGGGGGAAGAATTAGAGACTAGAGGACGCACTAGACAACACAAAAATTGAAAACTATAGTTACCGACCGAGACTATAGATTTCAATTTGTATGTTGTCTAGTGCGTCCTCTAGTATGTAATTCTTATTATATGCACTGTCTTAGTGGTCTCAAAGAATTCACCAATTGATATTTATGAGTAAAGAATGTCTCTCCATTGTATGATCAGCAGATCAGCTCATCAGGAGCAATGTGATCTTGTATTGTCATTAACTCCTAGAATTTGTATTTTCATTTTCAATGTGGTATTTCACTTACACCGACCCATTTTGGCCGCGCTCATTTTATCACGTTTGCCTCGGGCTCCGAAGGTTGTGGGTTCGATTGCGGGCCGCATCCTTCGGTTCACGAGTGCATTTTTTCGGAGACTCCTGAGGATCGTCACTGGAGCTACGGAATTCGTGCTTTGTGCGACGTTTTCAGCGCTGCGGAAAGAGACTGAGCCATAAGGGATAAAAATCCGGTGCAATGATGTCGACCCTGTCGACTTTTAAGCGACTGTAAGCGACTGTTTTTCATGTTATCACTTTTTGAAAAAATTTATCCTGAAATCTGCCACAAGTAGTTCATGGTCTGTATCGCAATTAGTCCCTGGAGTGTCTTTGTGATTGTTATACAAATCCTACAACTTTGCTGCATTAAGATGTAAACAATTTGGCTCTTGCAGGTACCATTTAGTGAGGTCCGAGAGAATAGGCATTATTGGATACTGTCTAAATAAAGTGTTTGTGACGTGAAAATTATTTTCTATGCAAAATCGATTAGTCTGTTTTCTTTATGGAACGAGTCTTGTACCTTTTCTTCCTCTTCTTATTCCATTCTTTCCATTATAAAATTGCCCAAGATTGTCAGAGTGTCCTCTTTTTCCCACCTTTCCCAATATCTTTTATAAACTGCTGTAAATTTCCCGAATTTAATCCTTTTCTGATGTAGTTGTTGGAGCTAAACTTGCCTAATTGTGACGCGCCTTTTCTTTGGCTTAGATATTGGTGAGAAGTCGAACAATTTCTGGATTGTATCCAAGAAGTTCCTATGACACTTTATTTGACAAAAGGAAACTAACCCCGCTCTGTCAACCCTTTTCTTTTACTGAATACACAAATGTACAGCTGTTTGGGCCATGAAGTGATCTTGTCCAGCTTATGTTTGTTACGAAATGTTCATTATATCAGTTGTATTTATTACTGCGCCTTTACAAATCATCATTAGTTTTCCCCTGGTTTTAAAAGTGCTTAAAAGGCAAAATGATCGACTTCGTCGCACCAGTTGTTATCCTATAAGGATAGGTCTCTTTCCTCAGAGTGGCCTGCCGAAACCATTGCACAAAGTACGATCTGTAGTACCAGCGACGACCTCCAGACATTCGTGAACCGAACGAAGTGGCCCGGAATCGAACCAACAACAGTCGAAGCAGGCGGCGTAACTACATCGCCACGGAGACTCCACTCGTGTTGCTGCTATATGATTCTGACATTCCATATTCTCATCCATGTTTTCTTTTTTAGTTCAGTAGCAGACCTGTCCATGGTAGTACTGTCGATCTTACTGCTGTTATCTCTACTACTCTTACTTGCTCTGTCATCGCTTTTCTCCAGTATGCGTAAATCATCTACATGGCGTGGCGGACTCATCATCAACTGTTTCTGTTTCTTTCTTGGATGCTACGTTGAGCTTCTTGGCTGGAATAAAATTGTAGCTTTCCCTTATACCCCCACACATTCTCATACATATAAACGAGGACAACCTGTTTAAAAACAATAATGGCACATTCCAATTCCAATTCCAATTTTCAAAACAAAAATTCCAAATTCGGCCTCGTTCAACCTGCTTCCTCAGCGTCGGTTATTGTTGAGGTCCGTGGTTTTTGTGGGTTTATTCACCCTAATTCTTGTCTTGTGAGTCCTATCTCGGACTGATTATGTTGGTTTGTGTCTGATGACGTCAGCTGGGGGATCGGTCGGCAGCTATCCTTTGTGCTCGTCTGTTCTTGTGGATTTCTTTGTTGGTGCAGGCTCCTGGCTCGCCTGGCTTGACTGGCTGCAGTCCTTATAAGGACTTTTTATTTAGTAGTTTTGCCTTCTGTTCTGTGTATTGCACGTAGAAGCTTTTCGATGCTATTTACTTCCTTGCGCTTTCTTTCACTTCTCGTGTTTAAGTTCTTGCTGTTTTTCGATTGCTTCCTCAGTTGTCAGCCATGGGACGATCTCTCCGTCCTCGATATAGTACTCAATGCCGGTGTCATAGTCAGAGAATTATCTCCGAGTATTCTATGGGTTTCCCCTTGAGTTTCTTCACCTTCTTTCATTTTGCTTCCTGTCTCCTCATGTATTCCTCGTGCCTGAGTTCCTCTTGCCTTGCCCGTTTCTTTCCTTCTTCTACGTACTCCTCCATTTCCTCCCGGGTAGGTTGTATCCCTCCAAACCACCCCATGTCGTCGAAAGGCTCCCCATCCTGTCTCTCCTCGGCTGTCTGGTGGGATGTTGGTTTCCCCTTGCACGTTCCCGGGCGTCGTGTTTCGGCTGCTGGTTTTATCTTGCGGCTCCGGCTCGGTTTTTTGTTGGGTTTCATGCGGCTTCTTTGTGGTCTCTTGCATGGCTTCTATTGGTTTGTTTCGAGTTGATTTCATTTCAGCTTTTAGCCACTCTCTCTCCGCTTTATGATTCGTAGCATTTCTTCGTTTTCCTGCTTCAACGCGGTCAACTGTTCCACTTCTCGCTTGATGCTTTGCTGGATCTCCTTTATTTCCGCCAGTAGATTCTCGTTGTCACTGGTCGGGTTAGGCGTCAGCAGTGTCTTGACTTGTTTCTTTAACTCGTCGATCTGGCTTTGTAGTTGAGCTCTTTCATCTTGCGAGATACCCGTGGCTGTCCCGCACCTCCGCATTGCTTCCTTATATGGCGTCTTTGTGGTGATGGCGATCTTTAAGACGTCTCTGTGTCTTTGCAGGTACGGACAGCCCAGGTATCTTGCTCCGTGTTTGCCCAGGCAGTTGGCGCACTTTCTTTTGTTGTTGGGTGCTCGGAAGTCGGTGTCTATCTTAGCCAGCGGGCACTCCTTGAAGGCGTGATGATCGGCGCAGTATCGGCAGATTTCCGTGTTACTGCGACACGTTGCTCTGCTATGGCAGGCCTTCTGACATCTGGAACATTGAGTGATTCTGGTGATGAATTTCTTTGGTTGCTGCATTAATTGATACTGTGGTCGGCATTTCGCTGCCCTCCGATGTCACCACTGCCAAGGTTGTTGGTATCTTGGAGTAGGTGAGGAACCGCTCCGCCTTCACCAATCGGGTGTGAAGATTCTCTTCTCGTAGCTGCTTCAGGATTTCTTCGCCTGTCAGCTCCACTTGGATCCGCTTGACAACCCATCGGACTGTTTTTGAGTCGGTGTTTCCGACTCTGGTGTCTTTCTCCTCCTTCTCTGCTGTCTTGGTTCTTGACTGTGTTGGGCTGTCTATCTTCTCCCTCGTGGTAGCTTCAGTAATAGCTGTAGTATCAGGCTCTTTGATGCAGCTAGCAGGTGGGCTCTCCACGTTCTTCTTCTTGTTGTCGGCTCCCATGCTGCACATATTGGCTACCGCGTGTTTCTTGTTGTTGGACTTTCAACGTGGCATTTTCCCGCGTATCAGGCTTCTTGACTGAATAAGGCGACTTGACTTGTTAGCGCTCGCAGTGCGAATGCCGCCGTCGAAAAAAGCGCACAATGGCACATTGAACAAGGAACTGAAGTTATAGAAGACCGCAAACTGAGACACATAATCAAAATCGTATCAAGAGACCAATGGGAAAGTACCGTGTGGCCCAAGTCATTTTCTAACACTCCTTTTCGAAAAGCGCACTTTAAAAATATTTGTTATTAGTTTTTGGACCAGCTGAAAATAAATAAGAAAGAAAAAAACCAGAACATAAACAAATGAGGTAACTCGTTCCAGACAGTAAACAGGGGTGCCGGATTTCCACCTGAGTTGTTCCATTGACCAACGTGGGTGAATTTAGACATGAGGGTGGGCTTGGGGAGGGGCTTAATATATCAAAGGAATGAGCTGGAGAAAGGTGTTTGTTTAAATATGAGAACTTTCTTTGTAGCACATGGCACAGCACTATGTAACTTTTACTACATAATCTTTTCAGTTAGTCTGATTTTCTGTTTAGTCATAAAGTGATTTCACGGCTTTGAATGTCATGAATAATTTTGAGAGCTCAGTTCAGCAAGCGATAGACTACACAACTGTAAAATATGTTGTTAAGGCAATACGGTTAATGGATTCATTGCTAGAGACCAATTTATACACTAATTCACATCACTACATATTGTTGCGATCATCTCGTTACTACAAATGCGTTTCCGACAATGAGGCTGATTTCAAGGAGCGGGTTCTATGGGTTGTGACCTTATTTTCGACTAGGTCAGTCAACACGATGAGCAACCATTGCGACAAAAATTGAGGTTTACGACTACAGTAACCCTTCTGTTGTGTCTCCCACCCAATAGATGTAGAGGAAATTTCGTTTTCCAATGACCACAGGGGCTATGGCGACAGTTACATAGCTTTGGGTGCATCTCCCATGTCAGAAAAGTCAGTGGATAGGAAGGAACAAGACAAAGAGAGACTTAAACCTGCTGCTATGTAGGTAGGCTGAGGACAGTCAAAGGCTAGGGAAAGCAAGCCTGAACAAATACTTGTCGAAGTCCGATGTACTGAGCCACTGGCTCAAAGAAAAAGGTCAACGCTATCCCTTTTATGATTTCACCATCATCATATTGTGCCATGCCGATAACTTGGGCGGTCACGTTTCGCCATCTCGCACGATCACCAGAGTCGTGGATCAGCTCAATGTGCTTGTCTCGACCATGTGGCCAAGCCATCCAGATTATTACTTCTCTGCCTTCCCCTTGTTCTTTCCCCTAAATCTTGCTGTTGTCATCAAGTTCTCTAATTTAATTCTTCTTATAATGTGTCCAAAACATGTTGACTGTCTACGTACAATTTCTCTAATCAGTTTACAGTTCTTATTTGCTTCTTGTAGAACTTATCCATTATTTTTTCTTTTCTGCCCATGGTGTTCTATGCATTCTTTTAAAGGATAATTCATCTCCGCTGCCATTATATTTTTTTCAGCTCGTTTGCTCATTGACCACGTTTCACATCCATACAAAAGTACAGATTCTATGTAGCACTCTAACACTCATTTTCTCGTTGCAATTGACATATTTTCATTAGACAATATTTTTTAAATCTTGCAAAAGGCTACCTTTGCCATAGCGATTCTAGTTCTAATCTCCTCAAAGCATCTCCCATGATCTGTTCCGAGATTGTTGTACAGATTCACTTATTTAATAATATTCCCATTTACCCGTATATTACATTGTGGTATTTCTTTCTTCCTAGTGACGACCATAATCTGTGTTTTCTGACAATAAAATTCGAACCCCAATTATTTACTGTGCACAATAACCGCATTTACTAAATGTTTCAGATCCAGTTCACTGTCTACATTCAATACTTTATCATCCGCATATCTAATGTTATTGATTTTATGTACCCCAAATGATGATTCCTTCCATATCTTCTAAATTAAAAAAAATATATATGTTCACAATATAGGGAAAACAGATCTGATGTCACAATACAATAATGGAAAGATCTCCTGACCCTGACAACGGTCAACTTGTTGGAAATCAGTATTTGTACTGAGAGTAATCTGCTCATATGCGAAGTGAGTGTCCTTTACATGACGTAGTAATTGACCCCGGTATGTATTGTCTATTTGTGATGTACGAGGAAATTTTAGTTCAGTAGTTTGCCATTGCTTTCTGAATTGCCGATGCTTCAAGTGCAGACCTGATTAAGCGAAATCACCTGGGACCCAAGAAATAGTTCTTCTTATCAGAAATTCCTCTTATAAGAGTTTAAGCATATAGTAATGTATTTACAATGTACAATTCAATAATGTTCTTCACAATATAAATTAGCCACTAACTGTGATAGGCTTAAGCGGTTTGCATTGTATTCATTAAGAATATACACTACCAATCATAACAGTTAAACATAGTTCCAACGCAGACACGGTCTTTGAGTGCGAAGAGTTGGTTCTTCACGTATTCCAGGACAAGGTGTAATGAGTGCCAAATAGCGAGTGCGACGGAATGACGTAGTATAAATAAGGTGGAAATCCTTTACACCAAAAATGCTAGGAATATCGAAGAGACGACATGACAACAACAAAACGTCACACGGAGATGACAATGGCAACGACAGACTTGCGGGGAGATCTGGAAGACGGCGGTGCATTTTCAATGTCGGAGAATTTAAGTTGGCTAAGGATTAGATTGGCATCAAATCAGTGGCTTGAATAGTAACAGCAGACGGGAAAGAATAGTTGCCAAGAATGATACGTGATATCGCCACGGATAAACGAATCCAGCAAACGGAGAAATTAGTATACTGTTGCAGAGAGGCGAGACGCATACTTGATGAATGGAAAGAAGAATCACAGGGGACATGTAGGGCAACATGTAAACATTTTGTAATAACACAGGTTTGTGATTTATACTAATATTAATTTCAATAATAATACATACTGCCGGCCCTGGCCCAGTAAGAGTTGGAAATTATTCGTGATAATCCAACCTTGTACGTTATGGAAAATTAAATGGAGATTTTGTTGTTGAACGTCCAGGAATCGACTTTCGTCATTCAAGTTAGAGTTAGCTCGGAGAGTTCATATTACTGTTACTTATTTTTGCGAGCCGCAGTTATTTCGTTATCGATTGTCTGTTGGAATTGATGAACAACCCGTTAGCAGTAATATGGCAATGAGGCCGTTTGGTTTACTCCCTCAGGTAAGTTCCAGAAGATTGTCACAGATTTCCCGTGCCAATTGTATGAGATTATGTTGATTCCAGAACCGTACTAGTAGAACGAAAGGGTTTGCAACTGCAATCTATTGAACTCGGAACGTTGACTTGGGATGCAGTGGAACTAACCACAATGCTCGCTGTTAACAATGCAGTATCCCATCCAGTAATTTCTGAACACCTCTGTAGAAATTCAAGCCGATTCCACGTCAAAGTCAACCATGTTGTCATTACGTCCCTCGTGTAGTTGCTACTTTAACTCATTCTTTAAAGTACACAAAACCGTGGTTTGACAGCAGGAACATAATGGTGTAAAACATGTTATGTTGTCTCAAAAGAAAGTGTGTATACTGTATAGAAACCAACAGACATCTTAGTTCTTTGACTGGTTAGGAATCATCAGGAAGACTTGCTTTATAACTCTTAAGTAGCATTTGCCTTTGCGTCGTGTAAGCCTTGAAAAGGACTGCCATCTATCGGAGTGACGTTTGCGTCGTGTAAGCCTTGAAAAGGACTGCCATCTATCGGAGTGACGTTTGCGTCGTGTAAGCCTTGAAAAGGACTGCCATCTATCGGAGTGACGTTTGCGTCGTGTAAGCCTTGAAAATGACTGCCATCTATCGGAGTGACGTTTGCGTCGTGTAAGCCTTGAAAATGACTGCCATCTATCGGAGTGACGTTTGCGTCGTGTAAGCCTTGAAAAGGGCTGCCATCTATCGGAAGGTGATGTTTGCGTTGTGTAAGCCTTGAAAAGGGCTGCCATCTATCGGAGTGACGTTTGCGCCGTGTAAAGGGCTGCCATCTATCGGAGTGACGTTTGCTTCGTGTAAGCCTTGAAAAGGGCTGCCATATATCGGAGTGACGTTTGCGTCGTGTAAGCCTTGAAAAAGGCTGCCATCTATCGGAGTGACGTTTGCGCCATGTAAACAGTGAAAAGGGCTGCCATCTATCGGAGTGACGTTTGTGTCGTGTAAGCTTGAAAAGGGCTGCCATCTATCGGAGTGGCGTTTGCGTCGTGTAAGCCTTGAAAAGGGCTGCCATCTATCGGAGTGACGTTTGCGTTGTGTAAGCCTTGGAAAGGGCTGCCATATATAGGAGTGACGTTTGCGTCGTGTAAGACTTGAAAAGGGCTGACATCTATTGGAGTGACGTTTGCGTCGTGTAAGACTTGAAAAGGGCTGCCATCTATAGGAGTGACGTTTGTGTCATGTAAGCTCGAAAAGGGCTGCCATCAATCGGAGTGACGTTTGCGTCGTGTAAGCCTTGAAAAGGGCTGCCATCTATCGGAGTGAAGTTTGCGTCGTGTAAAATTTGAAAAGGGCTGCCATCTATCAGTGTGACGTTTGCGTCGTGTAAGCCTTGAAAGGGACTGCCATCTATCGGAGTGAAGTTGGTGTAGAATTTTAATGACCCTTAAGGGGAATGTTTAGCAGAATTGTTCTTCCTCTGACCAGGCTCAGAAATCAGCGATGGTATGCATCATCGGCGCTGGAACTTCCCGTCTTCGGAGAGGCATCTTAGAATGTAAACAGGTCATGATTCAGTGCAGCATATATTTGGATCAGTTAAGGCTGGCAATGTTACCTCAATAGATTTGAGGTATTTCAATGGCAATGGACTTGAACCCACGTCCCAGAGGGAAACTAACAAATATACAGTCATTTGTTCGTTATAGATTGAAACGGTATGTCACAGCGGCTTCTGGTGGTAGTCAGCCTGGCACATATGAGCTCTTAATTCCGACACACCGACCTCTGTGCTAGTGCAGCACATATCTATATGCTGACGCACTTCTCTTGAAATGGAAACGAGGGAGAAAAAGCTGAAGCAATTGTACAAGCAATTCAAATATTATAATTTTGCGTCACAGTTACATAAAAATGTTATGAATGGGATATATGTTGCCTAAGAGCATGAGAAAGAAGTCACGTTAATATGCATTGTTATAGCTCTTGTTCTTCTAACTAGGTGTCTAGTATCTATAATTACATAAACATGTTATGAACGGGATATAATATGTTGCCTGAGAGCATGAGAAAGGTCATATTTTATGCATTGTCATTCCTCTTGTTCTTTTAACTTGGTGATTAGAATTCATGAGTTTACTATCGTAGCATATGTTCTACGTGTGTAGTGGTCCGGTGTCAAATTCCATTTTATCGCTTTGTTTCAGCAGTATGAGTGGGCGTCATATTCTGTCTGAGGGAAAATATGTGTATGGAAATCGTTGGCTACAACACCTAATAATAATTAATGACGCATTATAACTTCTGACCAAAATATGATCCATTTAAAGATATTCTCAATAGAGATATCAACAAGCTTAAGCTGACTGTAGCCGTTAATGAATATATTCATGCTGACGGCTGACAATGTAAGAAGAAGAGGAAGAAGATAACTTGACATCCCTACGGCAATGGATTCTATGATAATACCTTGATATTTAGTATGTCCAAGACAACAGCCTGTCTGAGATGACAGAAAGCGTTCCTTATATTGCTAAACATAACACTCAGATTGAAAAAGAGGAAGAGAAACAGCCATGTACTACATAGAAGAACATTGCCCAAACAGCACCTGGGTTATGAATAACGAAGGCGGATCAGCTAACATCATCATCATCAAGTGCCGGGCCGGCTGGCGTAGGCGTTCATGGCTCTCCACAGATCTCGGTCTTTGGTTTTCTGGATCAACTCTGCTGCTGATATTCCTCCATGCCACCGTCTCAATCCATCCAGCATCATTTCTCTTGGTCTGCCTCTGCCTCTCTTCCCCTCGATCTTTCCAGTTGTCACGATGTTCTCCAATGCCTCTCTTCTCATTACATGACCAAAGAAAGTTGTTTGTCTCTTTCTTATTGTTGTATATAGTGTTCTAGTTTCATTAGCCTGTTTCAGGCAGTCGTCGTTAGTTACTCTGGCAGTCCAAGGAATTCTCAACATTCGTCTCAGGAACCACATCTCTGTTGCTTCTAATTTCTTCTTAATTTGTTCATTTACATTCCAAGATTCACTGCCATACAGCAAAACTGGTTCTACATAGCATTTCAGCACTCTCTTTCTTACACTCAGTGATAGTGACCTATTGCACAAGATACTCTTCATTTTCTGAAATGTGGCCTTTGCTTGCCCTATTCTGCTCTTAATCTCTGTTGTACATCTTCCATCTGATGTTATAAATGTCCCTAGGTATCTAAAATTATCCACTTGGTTAAGAATTTTTCCTTCTATTTCTATGTCACATTTTGGTGTCACCATTTTCTTTGATATCACCATTGTTACTGTTTTCTTGATATTCAAGGAGAGTCCTTTCCTTGCACTCTCTGTTACTACAGTGTCCAACAATTGTTGTAGGTCTGTTGATTTATCTGCCACCAATACTGTGTCATCTGCATAGCGTATATTATTTATATTATAACCTCCAACTAGTATTCCTGGCATCTCTTTGATCTCTCTCATTATTACTTCGCTATATAGGGAGAAGAGATCTGGTGACAAGACACATCCCTGTCGTACTCCTAGCTTTATGTGTTCGTAACTACCCTCTTTATTTCCAATTTTAATTGCTGCTACTTGGTTCCAGTAAATATTCTTTATTATTCTTAAATCTTTCCCATCAATGTTGATATCTTCCAACATTTTAATCAGTTCATCATGTTTTACTTTATCAAATGCCTTAGTATAATCTATGAAGCATAAATATATGTCTTTCTGTTTCTCTATTGACCTTTCTATTAGTGTCCGTAATGTATATATTGCATTGTTTGTGCCCTTTCCCTCCACAAATCCATACTGTTCTTCACTAATTTCCATTTTTATTTTCTTTCTGGTTCTTCTCATTATGATTCTGAGCAGAAGCTTAGTGATATGGTTTATGAGGTTAATTGTACGAAAATCTTCACATTCAATTGCTCCTGGTCTTTTTGGTATAGCTATAAATACAGATTTCAGCATATCACTGGGTAAATATCCACTGCTGTAAATATCATTTAACATTTTGGTTAATATATCTACTCCAAATTCTCCCAATACTTCTAATTCTTCTATTGTGATTTCATCTGGTCCAGCTGTTTTTCCTTTCTTCATATATTTCATAGCGTCAGCGACTTCTTCTTTTAGAATAGGTGGACCTTCTAAGTCACTTTCCTCTGTTAATTCTTCCCTTTCCCCGTCATATAATTCTCTTATATACTCATTCCACCTCTTCATTATATCATCTTCCTCCAATAATATCTTTCCTGTTTTTGATTTCAAACACCCTGTATTTATTCTTATTTTTCTTCCAGTGAGCTCACTGATTTGTCTGTGCATATTTTTTGTATCTTTAATGGCATTTAATTCAATTTTTTTGCACTGCTCATTTAACCAACTTTCTTTTGCCTTCCAACATTTATCTTTTATTTCTTTATTTATCTTATCGTATTCTTGTTTGTCATTTTTACTCTGTTTTCTTTTGTCCATCAGCATTAAGATTTCTTCATTCATCCATTTTTTCTTAGCTATTTGACTTCTCTCCGGTAATATTTCTTTGCTAGTTTGATGAATGGAGTCCCTTAACATTTCCCAATGTTCATTTATACTCTGTATTTTAGCTATTTCATTGTACCTATTTTTCACAGTCACTATGTATTGTTCTTGAATTTCTTCATCTACTTTCAGAACCTCTTTATTAAGTCTCATGTTCCTAACCATTTTTTCCCCTCTCTTTAATCTTACTTTTATTTGTCCACATAGTGGTATATGATCACTATTACAGTCGGCGCCAGGCATTGTTTTTACATTAATTAGAGCATCTCTAAATCTTTTATTAATTAGTATGTAGTCAATTTGGTTGCGTATATTTCTGATCAGGGCTTTTCCATGTGTATAGTCGTATTTTATGGTGTTTAAACCACGTGTTTCCAATTATCATATCATTGATATTTGCCCATTCTATTAGCTTTTCCCCTCTTTCATTTCTTGTACCTAAACCATAATTCCCCACTACATCCTCCATCATCCCCTTTCCTACTTTTGCATTAAAAGATCAGCTAACACTAAACATAAAATAGAGGTGGAAAAACTTCTCCTGAATCTAAACAATGGAACTAAGAAAACACAGTCAGTGGCAACTGGACAATTCGTGAAGTAACTTCAAAGCAGAGATAGACTTTGAAATCATCAGACGAAATGCCATTGATAGAGAAACACAAAACGAAACACACAGCTACTTACTCCGAAGTCGGAGAGTGTCTGCCTGCACAGCGAGGAACCACCAGACTGCACACCAATAAGTCAGACATGAGACAACGGATACTCACGCAAACCTCAGGTCCTGTATGACATCACATTGATGTTGGACAACAGGATGTCTTCATCCGACATACAGGACTTCACAGCCAGCTAACACAAGCAAGCAAGCAAGCAAGCAAACATCGCTACTTCTCTTTACAAATGCGAATTCAGTTGTTTCAATAGCTGGCAGGAGAAAACAGAGTCACTGAACTTTGAAAAAGACACAAGAAAGTTATGGAGGCTAATAAAACAGCTTAACGATGAGGACACAGGGAGAAACTCAAAAATTGCGCTACATAAAGACGGAAACACCTTAACAGGAAAGCAAGCAGCTGACCATTTTGCGGACTCATTCGCACAAGATAACAATATTGAAATCAGTCCAGAGAAACAACAGGAGATTCGAGAGAAATGGCAAAATACAAGACAGAAGGAAGTTGTACATGAGGTTATGGAGACACCTATCACATTCAGTGGACTGGAGCTAGCCATTTCAAAACTGAAAATGAGAAAATCACCAGGAGCTGATGGTATCTCAAATGAAATGATCAGGAACCTAGGAACAGAGGCTAAAGCAAAGCTGCTACAGATCTTTAATAATACATGGACCTTAGGCAGTGTTCCACAAGTCTGGAAAGAAGCAATCATGATACCCCTCCTAAAATCTGGGAAAGACAGTTCCATTGCCTCCAGCTACAGACCCATTAGCCTCACCAGTTGTCTCTGCAAAACAATGGAACGCGTCATCAATCACAGACTACAGTGGTACATTGAAAGTGAAAACATCCTTGTGCCACAACAGGCTGCCTTTAGGCAGTGCTACTCTACGGAAGATCAGACAACCTACCTCTCTCAAGAAGTTGAGGATGCATTCCAAGAGAAGAAGCAGGTACTTGCGGCTTGGATAGATCTGAAGAAAGCCTTTGACAAAGTCTGGAAAGAAGGTCTGATGAGGAAACTGAGAAACTGTAAAGTCAATGGAAGAATGTACAAATGGGTAAAAGCATACTTGCACAACAGAAGAGCCCGAGTACAGATAGACGGTCTCAAGAGCAAGAAAGTATTACTGCGTCACGGTGTTCCCCAGGGCGGAGTCCTGTCCCCAACACTTTTTCTAATCTTCATCAATGATCTTGTTGCTAATCTACCCAATGGAATTAAAGCGGCAATGTACGCTGATGACCTGGTTTTGTGGAGCGCAAATGAACATGCATCAGTGGCCACCATATTGCTACAAAGAGCTGTAGATACATTGTTGCATGGGCGGATAGATGGTGTATCAGCATAAACACTGACAAGTGCAGCACCACTCTATTTACTCTTTCTCCGAAACAAAAGGCAGGGAGCATTCAGATAAATGGAACACCCCTAAGAGAAGATAAGGAACCAACATACCTTGGTGTAACATTTGACGACAGGCTGACATGGAGAAAACACATTAAAAAAGCAGTAGCAAAAGCCAGAAGGAAAATTGCCATCCTGAGAAAGTTAACTGGAACCACATGGGGAGCCAATGGGAAAATACTTAGCAAAGTTTATCAACAGAGCATACGACCACACCTGGAATACGGGTCAACTGCATGGTGTTCGGCAGCAAAAACCACACTACAAGAGCTGGACAAAGTGCAAAATCAAGCTCTTAGAGTCATCACAGGAGGGATGAAATCAACCCCTATAGTAGCAATGGAGAAAATGGGGAGGACACAAGCTTTAAGAGAACGCAGAGATACAAAAACACTAATACAAGCAGAAAAGTTTCTCAGCTTGCCAGGCCACCCTATGAAGAACAGATTTGAAAACTTAGCTATGGGGCGGTTGAAAAGAAGTAGTTTCATCCACCAGGCCAAACAACTCTGCAGAGAAACCATCGATCTTCCCACAGTTGTTATCCCCCTGACAACTATTCCAGAGCGAACCCCGTGGAAAGATGAACATAGAATATCACTACAAATCCAGTCAAAAGTGAGAGGAATATTTGACAAGGAAGAACAGAACAGTGTACAGCGCAGAACAGCCACTCTCAGCTTCCTTGATGACGAATACCCACAGGACCTCTGGATCCGAGTCTACACAGATGGGTCAGCACAAAATGCTGTTCGAAATGGAGGAGCGGGAGTGTATATAGAATACCCAAATAATACTAGAGACACGGCCAGAATTCCAACAGGAAAGTACTGCCATAATTATGATGCTGAAATTGAGGCAATCAAGATAGCCACAGAGAAATTACAAAATACCAGCCATGGTACACAACCTGTGGTGATATTGACAGATGCAAAATCCGTAATAGAGGCGCTCCTGTCTGGGAAATTGCCAGTTCTGAGGACACTACTTTCTGAACTTAGCAGTCATCGTAAGATCACCATACAGTGGATACCATCCCACTGTGGAATCCCCGGAAACGACAGAGCTGATCGATTGGCTAAGGAAGGAGCACAAGAAGAACAACCAGATGTGCCTATTACATACCACCAAAAGAAAAGAATGATCAAATCAGTCAGAAGGCCACCAAACCTTACTCAAGACGACTACCACGTTATGGACAGACCAGAACAGGTCATTCTTCTGCGCCTCAGAACAGGACACAATAGATTACGCAACCACATGTATACAAAATTCAAGATTGGTGACTCAGCCATGTGCACATGTGGTTTGGCGTCGCAGACAGCAGAGCACATACTCCAGGATTGCCCAAACTACAACATATCCAGGCGAACCTTCTGGCCTAGAGAGACAACAGTGGAAGATAAACTCTATGGACCGCTGAATGAACTAAAAAAGACTGTTAGATTCATACAAGAGACAACATTGCAGTTATAAACATAATTTAGGCGAACGAAAGAAGAAGAAGAAGTTGTTTCAATACTGAAGAGCAAAAACATAACATAATTATCAGACGTAAGAACAGCACTCCATGGATAATGTCGGAAATCCAAAGTGTTGTCATACAATGGATCCCGTCACATTGCAATATAAATGGAAATGAAGAGGCTGGCAGATTAGCAAAGGAAGATGGAAGACTACATTAGCCTGATATAGACATACTCTATTCGGGGCCACAAAGTGTATTTAAAAGAAATATAAAAATCAAATGGAGATCAGAGTATCGAAGGCACTAGGAAGATGATGCATATTACAAACTCAAACGAAGACAACACGTAACAATCTTCATACTCCAAACAGGATATAACAGGTTGAATTACCACATGTTTAATAAACTAAAGTCACGCCAAACTGATGAATGTAACTGTGAAACTGGTAAATGGATGGCTAAATATTTGCTGCATAAGAGTCCACCATTTTCAGAACAGAGAAAACTATTTTGGCTTACATCTGCTCCATTTGAAGACATACTCTATTAAGATGTCAAACAATGGGGCAGAAGAGGTTGACGTACCAAGTGGCTTGGAAAAGATTACCGTAACAGAAGACTGGGACATGAGAGCTGAACATATGTATACCATTCATAATGTAACAGAATAACTGGACATTAAAAGTGAACAAAATAGATACCACATAAAAACTAACAAAATAATGGAACAGAAGAGCTGATCAAATGTACACCACATATAACTAACAGATTAATGAGACAGGAAATGTTGACAAATGTACACCACATATAACTAACAGAATAATGAGACAGGAAATGTTGACAAATGTACACCACATATAACTAACAGATTAATGAGACAGGAAAAGCTGACAAATGTACACCACATATAACTAACAGAATAATGAGACAGGAAATGTTGACAAATGTACACCACATATAACTAACAGAATAATGAGACAGAAAAGCTGACAAATTACACCACATATAACTAACAGAAAAATGAGACAGGAAATGTTGACAAATGTACACCACATATAACTAACAGAATAATGAGACAGGAAATGTTGACAAATGTACACCACATATAACTAACAGAATAATGAGACGAGAAAGTGACAAATGTACACCACATAAACTAACCAGAATAAGAGACAGGAAAAGTGACAAATGTACACCACATATAACAACAGAATAATGAGACAGGAAATGTTGACAAATGTACACCACATATAACTAACAAAATGAGACAGGAAAGTGACAAATGTACACCACATATAACTAACAGAATAATAGACAGGAAATGTTGACAAATGTACACCACATATAACTAACAGAATAATGAGACAGGAAATGTTGACAAATGTACACCACATATAACTAACAGAATAATGAGACAGGAAAGTGACAAATGTACACCACATATAACTAACAGAATAATGAGACAGGAAATGTGACAAATGTACACCACATATAACTAACAGAATAATGAGACAGGAATTGTTGACAAATGTACACCACATATAACTAACAGAATAATGAGACAGGAAAAGCTGACAAATGTACACCACATATAACTAACAGAATAATGAGACAGGAAATGTTGACAAATGTACACCACATATAACTAACAGAATAATGAGACAGGAAAAGCTGACAAATGTACACCACATATAACTAACAGATTAATGAGACAGGAAAGCTGACAAATGTACACCACATATAACTAACAGATAATGAGACAGGAAATGTTGACAAATGTACACCACATATAACTAACAGAATAATGAGACAGGAAAAGCTGACAAATGTACACCACATATAACTAACAGAATAATGAGACAGGAAATGTTGACAAATGTACACCACATATAACTAACAGATTAATGAGACAGGAAAAGCTGACAAATGTACACCACATATAACTAACAGAATAATGAGACAGGAAAGTTGACAAATGTACACCACATATAACTAACAGAATAATGAGACAGGAAATGTTGACAAATGTACACCACATATAACTAACAGAATAATGGAACAGGAAAAGCTGACAAATGTACACCACATATAACTAACAGAATAATGGAACAGGAAAAGCTGACAAATGTACACCACATATAACTAACAGAATAATGAGACAGGAAATGTTGACAAATGTACACCACATATAACTAACAGAATAATGAGACAGGAAATGTTGACAAATGTACACCACATATAACTAACAGAATAATGAGACAGGAAATGTTGACAAATGTACACCACATATAACTAACAGATTAATGAGACAGGAAAAGCTGACAAATGTACACCACATATAACTAACAGAATAATGAGACAGGAAATGTTGACAAATGTACACCACATATAACTAACAGATTAATGAGACAGGAAAAGCTGACAAATGTACACCACATATAACTAACAGAATAATGAGACAGGAAATGTTGACAAATGTACACCACATATAACTAACAGAATAATGAGACAGGAAATGTTGACAAATGTACACCACATATAACTAACAGAATAATGAGACAGGAAATGTTGACAATGTACACACATATAACTAACAGAATAATGAGACAGGAAATGTTGACAAATGTACACCACATATAACTAACAGAATAATGAGACAGGAAATGTTGACAAATGTACACCACATATAACTAACAGAATAATGAGACAGGAAAAGCTGACAAATGTACACCACATATAACTAACAGAATAATGAGACAGGAAATGTTGACAAATGTACACCACATATAACTAACAGAATAATGAGACAGGAAAAGCTGACAAATGTACACCACATATAACTAACAGATTAATGAGACAGGAAAAGCTGACAAATGTACACCACATATAACTAACAGATTAATGAGACAGGAAATGTTGACAAATGTACACCACATATAACTAACAGAATAATGAGACAGGAAAAGCTGACAAATGTACACCACATATAACTAACAGAATAATGAGACAGGAAATGTTGACAAATGTACACCACATATAACTAACAGATTAATGAGACAGGAAAAGCTGACAAATGTACACCACATATAACTAACAGAATAATGAGACAGGAAATGTTGACAAATGTACACCACATATAACTAACAGAATAATGAGACAGGAAATGTTGACAAATGTACACCACATATAACTAACAGAATAATGAGACAGGAAATGTTGACAAATGTACACCACATATAACTAACAGAATAATGAGACAGGAAATGTTGACAAATGTACACAACGGCGTGACTTCTGTGACAGACTAGTTCACGACCGGGTGAGGCATACCGAGTAGTGACCACAAAGTGGTTATACACGCAACAAGGAGCCTTTCTTTTCTACAGGAATCCAAGCACTTTATCGGTGCTGAAAGACTTGTATTGAACGCAGTCCTGACTACATGGGAAATTGATACATTTGTTCATTACCTTTTTTCAGAATTTATTCACCACACAAAAAAGCAATTAATGTTTTCAATTGAAGCCCCCTCGCAACTAACAGAATAATAGAACTATAGAGCTGATCAAATGTATACCATATACAAGTATTATTGGCACCTTGGCGTCTTGGCAGACGATAGTTTGTTACATTGTGCTTCAAAAAGGCACAACTACAACACTTACCTCCGAATGGCACAAAGCCTGGGCTGGATTGTAAAGACCATGTGTTGCTCATGCAGCATGATCCATCCCTCGGTCTGCCTAGTTCACTCCAGAGGAAAGGTAACACCAATACAGATGGAAAAAGACAAGCTTCAGAAACTGCAGGATCAGCAAAGCAATGCTCTAACTGTCCGCATGTCGAAGCTCTGATCCTAGACCAGTTGCCAACCAAGGCTTAGGGTCTGGTAAGCCCTGCCATGACATTTAGTCTTCAGGTTGTATTTCCTCGCACCAGGATAAGGTTTTTGTCCCTCCCAATTGCGCTCCTCCACCCGAAGCCGTTTTCTAAATGCGGGGTGTACGGGTTTGGTAAGCGCCGCCCAACATTCGGTGCTAACATAAAGCAGGTAGTATCATCTACTGTCATACGGTAGCTCAGTCATATGTGACTAAGACCTGCCACTCATATATAACTAACAGAATATGCAACAGAAAAGTGAACTAATGTACACCGCATATAACTAACATAATAATGGGACAGAAGAGCTGATCAAAGGTACATCACATATAACTAACATAATAATGGGACAGAAGACCTGATCAAAGGTATACCACATATAACTACCATAATAATGGACAGAAGACCTGATCAAAGGTACACCGCATATAACTAACATAATAATGGGACAGAAGTGCTGATCAAAGGTATACCACATATAACTAACAGAATAATGGGACAGAAGACCTGATCAAAGGTACATCACATATAACTAACATAATAATGGGACAGAAGACCTGATCAAAGGTATACCACATATAACTACCATAATAATGGACAGAAGACCTGATCAAAGGTACACCACATATAACTAACATAATAATGGGACAGAAGAGCTGATCAAAGGTACACCACATATAACTAACATAATAATGGGACAGAAGAGCTGATCAAAGGTATACCACATATAACTAACAGAATAATGGGACAGAAGACCTGATCAAAGGTACACCACATATAACTAACATAATAATGGGACAGAAGAGCTGATCAAAGGTACACCACATATAACTAACATAATAATGGGACAGAAGAGCTGATCAAAGGTACACCACATATAACTACCATAATAATGGGACAGAAGAGCTGATCAAAGGTACACCACATATAACTAACAGAATAATGGGACAGAAGAGCTGATCAAAGGTACATCACATATAACTAACATAATAATGGGACAGAAGAGCTGATCAAAGGTACTACCACATATAACTAACATAATAATGGGACAGAAGACCTGATCAAAGGTACACCACATATAACTAACATAATAATGGGACAGAAGTGCTGATCAAAGGTATACCACATATAACTAACAGAATAATGGGTAGAAGACCTGATCAAAGGTACACCACATATAACTAACAGAATAATGGGACAGAAGTGCATGATCAAATGTATACCACATATAACTAACAGAATATAGAAATCATGGACAGAAGACCTGATCAAAAGGTACATCACATATAACTAACATAATAATGGGAGCAGAAAGAGCCTGATCAAAGGTACACCACATATAAACTACCTAATAAGGGGAACAGAAGAGCTGATCAAAAGGTATACCACATATAACTAAACAGAATAATTGGAACAGAAGGACCTGATCAAGGTACATCAGCATATACTAAACATAATAAGGGGACAGAAGAGCTGATCAACGGTACCACATATACTAACTACCATAATAATGGGACAGAAGAAGCTGATCAAAGGTATCCACATATACCTAACAGAATAATGGGACAGAAGAGCTGATCAAAGGTACATCACATATAACTAACATAATAATGGGACAGAATGGCTTATCAAAGGTACACCACATATAACTAACAGAATAATTGGACAGAAGGGCTGATCAAAGGTACACCACATATAACTAACATAATAATGGACAGAAGAGCTGATCAAAGGAACACCACATATAACTAACAGAATAATTGGACAGAAGGGCTGATCAAAGGTACACCACATATAACTAACAGAATAATGGGACAGAATGGCTTATCAAAGGTACACCACATATAACTAACATAATAATGGGACAGAAGAGCTGATCAAAGGTATACCACATATAACTAACATAATAATGGGACAGAAGACCTGATCAAAGGTATACCACATATAACTAACAGAATAATGGGACAGAAGAGCTGATCAAATGTATACCACATATAACTAACATAATAATGGGACAGAAGGGCTGATCAAAGGTTTACCACATATAACTAACAGAATAATGGGACAGAAGACCTGATCAAAGGTATACCACATATAACTAACATAATAATGGGACAGAAGAGCTGATCAAAGGTATACCACATATAACTAACATAATAATGGGACAGAAGACCTGATCAAAGGTACACCACATATAACTAACATAATAATGGGACAGAAGACCTGATCAATGGTACACCACATATAACTAACAGAATAATGGGTAAGAAGAGCTGATCAAAGGTATACCACATATAACTAACATAATAATGGGACAGAAGACCTGATCAAAGGAACACCACATATAACTAACATAATAATGGGACAGAAGGGCTGATCAAAGGTACACCACATATAACTAACATAATAATGGGACAGAAGACCTGATCAAAGGAACACCACATATAACTAACATAATAATGGGACAGAAGACCTGATCAAAGGTACACCACATATAACTAACAGAATAATGGGACAGAAGACCTGATCAAAGGTACACCACATATAACTAACATAATAATGAGACAGAAGGCTGATCAAAGGTATACCACATATAACTAACAGAATAATGGGACAGAAGGGCTGATCAAAGGTACACCACATATAACTAACATAATAATGGGACAGAAGACCTGATCAAAGGTATACCACATATAACTAACATAATAATGGGACAGAAGTGCTGATCAAAGGAACACCACATATAACTAACAGAATAATGGGACAGAAGGGCTGATCAAAGGAACACCACATATAACTAACAGAATAATGGGACAGAAGAGCTGATCAAAGGTATACCACATATAACTAACAGAATAATGGGACAGAGGACCTGATCAAAGGTACACCACATATAACTAACATAATAATGGGACAGAAGACCTGATCAAAGGTACACCACATATAACTAACATAATAATGGGACAGAAGTGCTGATCAAAGGTACACCACATATAACTAACAGAATAATGGGACAGAAGACCTGATCGAAGGTACACCACATATAACTACGATAATAATGGGACAGAAGTGCTGATCAAAGGTACACCACATATAACTAACATAATAATGGGACAGAAGTGCTGATCAAAGGTACACCATAAATAACAGAATAAGGGACAGAAGGGCTGATCAAAGGTACACCACATATAACTACAAATAATGGGACAGAAGGGTGATCAAAGGAACACCAAATTAACTACAGAATATGGGACAGAAGGGCTGTAAGGAAAACCACATATAACTAACATAATAATGGGACAGAAGACCTGATAAAAGGTACACCACATATAACTAACATAATAATGGGACAGAAGACCTGATCAAAGGAACACCACATATAACTAACAGAATAATGGGACAGAAGTGCTGATCAAAGGTACACCACATATAACTAACAGAATAATGGGACAGAAGTGCTGATCAAAGGTACACCACATATAACTAACAGAATAATGGGACAGAAGACCTGATCAAAGGTACACCACATATAACTAACAGAATAATGGGACAGAAGGGCTGATCAAAGGAACACCACATATAACTAACAGAATAATGGGACAGAAGACCTGATCAAAGGTACACCACATATAACTAACAGAATAATGGGACAGAAGGGCTGATCAAAGGTACACCACATATAACTAACAGAATAATGGGACAGAAGACCTGATCAAAGGTATCCACATTAATAACAAATAAAGGACAGAAGACCTGATCAAGGTTACCACATATAACTAACAGAATAATGGGACAGAGGCCTGATCAAGGTAAAACCCCATTAACTAACATAATAATGGGACAGAAGACCTGATCAAAGGTACACCCCATATAAATAACAAATAAAGGGACAGAAGTGCTGATCAAAGGGACACCCCATATAACTAACAGAATAATGGGACAGAAGGGCTGATCAAAGGTACACCACATATAAACTAACATAATAATGGGACAGAAGGGCCTGTTTAAAAGTATCCCAATATTAACTAACATAATAATGGGACAGAAGGGCTGATCAAAGGTACACCACATATAACTAACAGAATAATGGGGCAAGAGAGCTGATTTAAATACTGAAATATGTATCACTTTTAAGTAACAGAAAATGGGACAGGAGAGGTAAACAAGTGTACACCATGTATCAAGCAGCCAATACATACATGGTGTGTTGCTTTGCTCTGTAAGAGTTAATGCTGTCAGTCGAGACTGTTATTTATCTGCATCTACACCGCTTGCCTTCGCGCCTACCACAGAGACAAGCTTTCGGCACTTTCACTAGTGAGAGTGTCGATGTATGCAGCCTGTATATGCGTATATACGTTCATAGTGCACTGTATACAAAATCTGAAGACATGTTCGTAGTTGTATTAGTAAGCTTTGTCTTGGACCATTAGTAAACAAGACACAAAGATCCATCGAAGTCATAGAAATGTAGTTTTACAGAAGGAGGCTGAAAATACTGTGAACAACCAACATGAGTGTTTCAATTGTTTTGAAAGAGATAAGCCAAATGCACAGCTTATCACAAAAATCAGAAAGAGGCAGTAGTATTTTAGGCATATCACTAGAAGAGAGAACCTGTAACATATTGTAATAACTGGAAATGATTTATCGAAAAAAAGAATATAGGGACAAGGAGCGAGAGAAGATTCTTTACGGGCTTTCATTATCGCATTGAGTAATATCAGCACGCGAATTGATACAGTGTGTTTCAGAGTGCGAGATGTGGAGAAGTCATGATGATCCATTTCAGTCTCATGGGACTATCCAATGAGGATATATCCTTTGCTCTAAACCTAAGGTAACCGCCCCACTGTCACACCCAGATACCACACGATATTTCTATAGCCAGCTTTTTCACAGGCAAGCAGGTATTACTATTGTTCCAGAGTATATAGATTTTTTTCATGGTAGATACGGAGATAACCTGATGACAGTATAACTAGAAAGTTCCTTGTCTGGAACCCACAGTGTGAACGAAAAAGTGAGAGACCTAACTACACACTGGAATAGAATTAAAGACAAGAGATGAATAATATGGGGGGGGGGAGAGAAAGGAGAGAGAGAGAGAGAGAGAGAGAGAGAGAGAGAGAGAGAGAGAGAGAGAGAGAGAGAAGAGAGAGAAGAGAGAGAGAGAGAGAGAGAGAGAGAGAGAGAGAGAGAGAGAAGAGAGAGAGAGAGAGAACATGGAAGGAGCTGCAGAAGACAGCTAAAAGATAGGGCGTCTGGGCATAAGTTGGTTGAGGGGCTATGCCCCAGCGAAAAATAGAGGATAAAAGAAGAGAAAGGAGAAGATGCGATCGCTCGCTAACAGTCTCATCTTGATCTTTGTTTCCTGGACTTTCCATCCATCCATCATGTGCCATGCCGGTAAGCGTGGGCGGTCATGTTCTGCCATCTCACTCGATCACCAGAGTCGTGGATCAGCTCCGTGTTTCTGTCTCGACCATGCCACAAGGCCAAGCCATCCAGGTACTTGCTTCTAGGTCTTCCCCTTGGTCTGTTCCCCTCGATCTTACCAGTTGTCACCAAATTCTCCAATCCATTTCTTCTCATAACATGCCCAACAAATTGCGACTGTCTACGTCTAATTTCTCTAATCAATTTACGATCTTCATTTGTTTCTTGAAGGACTTGTTCATTGGTCTTTCTGGCTGTCCATGGTATTCTTTGCATTTTCCTCAGAAACCACATCTCTACAGCCATCAGATGTTTTTCAGCCTGACTGCTCATTGTCCACGCTTCACATCCATATAAAAGTACAGGTTCAATGTAGCATCTCAACACTCTTTTTCTCGTTTCAATTGACATCTTTTTATTGGTCAATATGTTTTTCATCTTGCTAAAGGCTACTTTTGCCATGGCGATTCTTGTTCTAATCTCTTCAAGGCATCTCCCATCAGATGTTATTACTGTTCCGAGATAATTGTACCTGCTCACTTGTTGAAGAATATTCCCATTTACTTGTATATTACATTGTGGTATTTCGTCCTTCCTAGTGACGACCATAATCTGTGTCTTTTTACAATTTAATTCTAACCCTAGTTGTTCACTGTGTGTAACAATCGCATCTACTAAATTTTGCAGGTCCTGTTCATTGTCTGCAATCAAGACTGTATCATCTGCATATCTAATGTTATTGATGCATCGTCCCCCAATGTTGATTCCTTCCATATCTTCAATATTTCTGAAAATACTTTCACTGTACAGGGAAAACAGATCTGGAGACATTACACATCCCTGTCTCACACCCCTTTTAATAGGCTGATATTGGCTTACTTCATTATCAACTCTTATGGCAGCTTGTTGTTTCCAATATATGTTTTTACAAGTCTAAGATCTTTTCCATCAATTTGTAGATCTTCAAGCATCCTTATCATGTTGACATGTCTCACTTTATCAAAAGCCTTTGTGTAGTCAATAAAGCAAAGGTGTAGATCTTTGTTTACTTCTATAGAACGTTCGATTATGTTTCTCAGTATATACACAGCATTTACTGTACCCTTGCCTTCCACAAACCCACATTGTTCTTCTCCTATTTCAGGTTATATTTTCCTCCTAACTCTTTGCATGATAATTCTTAAGCAAAATCTTCGTGATGTGACTCATTATACTAATTGTTCGATGTTGATCACATTCCAAGGCTCCTGATTTCTTTGGGATTGCAATAAATACAGAATTACATAACGCCTGAGGTATATTTCCAGTATCATATATTGTATTAAGCAGACTGGTAACTTGATCTATTCCATATTCTTCTAAAGCATTAATCATTTCTATTGTGACGCTGTCTGAACCGGGGGTCTTGCCAGATTTCATATGGTTAAGAGCATTCTGAACCTCCATCTTCAAAATTGCTGGTCCTTCATTATTATTTTGAACATCATACTGTTCGTCTCTGTTATCGTCATACAGGTTTTTCACGTAATCTGACCATTCATGTAATATCTGATCTTTTTCTATTATGACTCTTCCATCTTTTGTCTTTAGGCAGCCTGCTGATGTGACGTGTTCTTTGATTAGTAAGCTCCTGAATTCTTTTGTGCATTAGTTTCGCATTGGTTACTGTTGTGTTGTTTTTCAATTTCTCTGCAATTTTTCTCAAGCCATGTTTCTTTTGCCTCCTTACATAAGGTTCTCACTTACTAATAGGACTCTGTCTGACACAGCATGATATCCTTTGACAGAATTTGATGTTTGCTTATCTAATATAATGGCTACACCTCTTTGCTGTTCTTCTCCCCAGAATAAATAATCTTACAATCCTCTCCTGTCCCTTATCCATGCTCCTTTCCATCTCTTTTCCGATCACTCCTAATATGTTATCTTCTCTCCTCCCCATTTCTTTTTGATGTTTTCTAATTTTCCATCTGCATTCATTGTTCTAACGTTCCAAGTTCCTACTTTCAATTATATTAATCTGTTGCACCTATAGCCTGTTGACGGTTCTGGAGTCACCTGGTGCGCATGACTATCCCTACCGAGCGAGGCTGCTCCTATGGAGGCACCCATTTACGCCGTTTCTCTGATTATCGATGATTCACACAACATGATTTTCTTGGCATCTGTAAAGAAGGTAGTTTGCCATTGCTTTCCTTCCTAGCAGTGACCATACTGGTCAGTGACCGTAGCCATTGTCTCCTCAAAATAGAGATCCGCTGCCTACCGTCGTGAAGGTGGAGACCATAACCTACAACTATCTGTTGGGCTGCTCTCCATCTTCATCCACCACCTGCACCCATAGGCTTCACGTAACCCTGATCGGGGGGCTAAACGGGTACTCCACCTTGCCCAAGGGTGTCCCGTAGGCTAGCGGAGGGAAGGAGGCGCCTTACTTCTCCTTTGATAGGGGATACCTCTACCCCGCTACCCGCGGACTTTCACCCCTACATTTATATCATCATTGCCATGTGTCATGCCGATAAGCATTTGCGGTCATGTTCGGCCATCTTATACGAACACCAGAGTCGTGGATCAGCTCTGTGTCCTTGTCTCGACCATGTCATGTGGCCAAGCCATCAAGTCATCTACTTCTCTGCGTTCCCTTGTTCCCACCCCCCTCAATCTTGCCAGTTTTCACCAAATTCTCTAATATATTCTTCTCATAAACATACCCAAAAATGTTGATTGCCTACATCTAATATCTCCAATCAGTTTCCGGTTTTCATTTGCTTCTTGTAGGCCTAGGCCGATGGTTTTTCTGTCTGTCCATAATATTTTTTGGATGTTCTTCAGAAGCCACATTACCACCGCCATTAGATGTGTTTCATGGCATTTATATATGCTTTCCAGAATGATGATGCCAGTCTCTCTGGCCGAGGAGTTACAACACTTTCTCCGTAATCCCGTTTATCACGGAGAGTCTCGTAGCGAGCGAGAACAGGGAGCGGTTCGTCCCCCGCTGGTGATTTGCGGGATAACTGAGCCGGCCGCTCAGAAAGCAATGGCAAACTACTGAGCGTAATCTTGCCAAGAAATCAACAGACAGCTGAAAGATGCTGCTGTTGACAGCGATGTCCTGTAAAGGATATGCGAATAAAAAAAAAAAAAAGAATGATGATAACTTTCCCGTTTATTAACCCTCGCACTTATCTCATTAGTGTTTAAATCTCGAAGAATTCAATTTCCATAATTGAATGTTTTTTGTAAACAGAAGATGACTTTATAATTTCATAGCCTATTCGAGTTCCAAAATGTTGCTATTTATCCGACCTTTATTGCGCATAACACATCGCACCTAGTAATTTTCATTTGTCATTTCCTGTCATACGGGCCTTGAACTCAATGAAACTTGTGTTTGTTTGACTTTAAAAGCCGAACGTTGAACGCGAATGCAGATGTCATGTTACGTCGTCCTTAACTTGGTGTCATTGTATCTGTGGAAAGGCGGAAGAACATTTCCCACGTGCACGGTAAAATCGTGACAGTGGGATATGTAAGTGCCCGCGTTAGTATTTGCTTGAGTGAATGTATGCCAAGTACATACGAAACCAATGCATTATTTTTTTGATACATTCTACTATATTATTCCTTAGTATGCGCCTTGGCCTGGTGGATAGTGTGCTTGCCTGACATGTTGATGGTCCGAGTTCAGTCTCCAGCGGGATTCCTTTTCCAGTCAATTCGGCTTTTGGGTTGGCCCAGTCTCATAGACTGGGTATGGGATAATTGTCTGGGAAGTAAAAAAGGCGAGGAAAGGGACTTGCCACCCCACCTCATTATGCCGTGACCTCGAATATGTAAAAGCATAACACTTTACACCCCAACGACAAAATCTGTCATTGAAATAACGTTTGATTTATTTAAAGGCAAACGATGGTGACAACAAGAAAACAAGACAGATGTTTATATATATGTTTTTATATATATATATATAGATATATATATATATATATTAAAATATATATATATATATATATATATTATATATATTATATATATATATATAAAAGGATGTATGTATGTGGTATGTCCTTTATGCGTTCACGAACGGTCCATCCGATTGAGATGAAATTTTCTACACGTCCTTCCTCTCATTCCCACGCATGCCAACTGTCACATTTTTTAGTGTGAAATCGGCCTACTTATTTAATATTATTTAATATTTCATTTTTCATTATAATTTCAATATAGTAAGGGGACTTAACTCTGTAAAAGTTATTTAAAGGGGCATAACTTTTAATAACATGTTATATCCTTTATAGTCATATTGTTGCATGGTTTCAAAGACTTATAAACTCTTTGTCTATAGTTATTTACCGGCATATGAGTTATAATAAATAATGATATAATCTTTAAGGCATTTTCAAAGTTTTCATAAAAATAATGCATAATGCATAACATTGTAACTCATCTTTTTATGCTTAAAGAAGTTATCTACAGTCATGTTGGTGATTAAAAACAGTTTTCATTAAAAATAATGGATGGTGTGTGGAAGGACATTCTTTTAAGTTATTTTTTTGTTGTTGTTGTATGAATTTAATGAGACGCTCAACGCCAGGAGCTGGGCGAAGCCACGCCGGGTCGGATAGATAGACAGACAGATAGTCGGAAACGAGAGCTTATATGACTACTTATATGAATTAAATGAGATGCTCCCCACCAGGGACTGGGTGAAGCCGGGCCGGCTCAGACAGACAGACAGACAGATAGACAGAGAGACAGACAGTTATCTAAAGGCATATGCGTTATAATCCTCTCCCCTCCTCCTCCTTCTACCCTCTTCCTCCTCCCCTCCCCCTCCTCCCTTTCCCTCCTCCTCCTCCATCCTCTTCCTCTCCTCCTCCTCCCTCTTCCTCCTCCTACCTTCTCCCCCTCCTCCTCCCTCCTCCTCCTCCTAATCACTCCTCCTCCCTCCTCCTCCGCCCTCCTCCTCTCTTCTTCCTCCTCCATCCTCCCTCCTCCTCCTACCTCTTCCTCCCTCCTCCTCCTCCCTCCTCCTCATCCTCCCCCTCCTCCTTCTCCCTCTTCCTCCTCCTTTTCCCTCTTCCTCCTCCCTCCTCCTTCTCCCTCCGCCTCATCGCTCCTCCTCCCTCCTCATCCTCTCTCCTCCTTCCTCTCCCTCCTCCTCCCTCTCCCTCCTCCTCCCTCTCCCCTCCTCCTCCCCTCCTCCTCCTTCCTCCCTCCTCCTCCTCCTTTCTCCTCCCTTCTCCTCCATCTTCCTCCTCCTCCCTCCTCCTCCTGCCTCCTCCCCCTCCCTCCCTCCTTCTCCTTCCTCATCCTCCTCCACCCTCCCCCTCCTCCTCCTCCCACCCCCTCCTCCTAATCCCTCCTCCTCCTCCCTCCTCCACTCCCTCTTCCTTCTCCCTCCTCCTACTCCTACCTTTTTCCTTCTTCTGCTGCTACTGCTGCCGGCCGCCGCTCAATTACCCAAGTTAATTGTTGGGGGAAGATGTAAGATCTTTCAAGTGCTCTTTCTAATGCTTTTTGTAAGTTGACAGACAGACAGACAGACAGACAGACAGACAGACAGACAGACAGACAGACAGACAGACAGACAGACAGACAGACAGACAGACAGTCGGGAACGGGAACGAGAACTTATATGACGACTTATATGAATTTAATGAGATGCTCCCCACCAGGGACTGGGCGAAGCCGGGCCGGGTCAGCTAGTGTATATATATATATATATATATATATATATATATATATTTTTATATATATATATATATATATATATTATTTTATATATATATATATATTCCTTTGAGTCTGTAATCATGCAAACTGTATACATTTTGTACACGTTTCTGATTCCTTCTCGTTTATTGTGTTTACACGTACCTTCGTTGTGTTTTGTCCGTTCGCAGGAAGCTGCAAAATATCACCTTTCGATCTTAACATGACATTGTATGTATGTGGTGATTGTGGAACTGCGTCCACCATAAGTTTGCCATCGCTTTCTGAACGGCTGCTGCCCATTGTCATCCTCAAGTGCCCTGCCAGCTGGCGGGCGTTCATGTTTCTCCACAGACCTAGGTCGTTGGTGTTCTGGATCAACTCTTCTGATGATATTCCTTCATGCCACTGTCTCAGTTCATCCAGCCTAATTTCTCTTGGTCGATCTCTGACTCTCTTCACCTTGATCTTTCTAGTCGTCACGATGGTCTCCAATGCCTCATCTCATCATATGACCAAAGAAAGCTGTTTGTCTCTATCTTATTGTTGAAAATAATGGTCTAGTTTCATTAGCCTCTTTCAGGCTGTCGTTGTTAGTTACTCTGGCAGTCCAAAGAATTCGCAATATTCGTCTTAGGAACCACACCTCTCTTGCTTCCAAGTTCTTCCTATTTTTTGTTTTTGTTTGTTCATTTACATTCCAAGATTCACTGCCATACAGTAAAACAGGTTCTATAGCATTTCAGCACCCGTTTTCTTACATTCAATGACGATGACTTTTTGCATAAGATACCTTTCTTTTTTCTTAAAAGCAGCTTTTGCTGGTCCTAATATGTTCTTAATCTGTGTTTTGCATCATCTATCATATGTTAAAATTGCAACTAGATATTTAAAATTATCGACATGGTTAAGCATTTTCCCTTCTATTGCTATTTCACATTTTGATGTCACATTGTTCTTCGATATAACTATTGTTATTATTTTCTCTATATTCAGTGAGTGTCCTTTCTTTGCGCTTTCTGTTACTACAATGTCCACATATTGTTGTAAATCTATTACATTTCTCGCCATAGATACCGTGTCATTATATTATAACGTCCGAATAGTATTCCTGGCTTCTCTTTGATCTCTCTCATTATTACGTCGCTAGAGAGAAGGAGAGAGAGAGAGAGAGAGAGAGAGAGAGAGAGAGAGAGAGAGAGAGAGAGAGAGAGAGAGAGAGAGAGAGAAGAACTACGGTGACAAAACACATTCATATCGTACTTCTAACCTTATTCGTTCATAAATACCTTCTTTACTTCGTATTTTAATTGCTGTTATCTTTTTCAAGTAAATATTCTTTATTATTCTGAGATCTTTCCCATCAATGTTGATATCTTCCAAAATTTTTATCGTTTTAATGTGAAAATCAGCTTAGTTGTACAGAATTTAGAGAAATATAGAACAATATTATTATTCAAGTTACATATTGATTCAGTGTGTTTGCAAGGACATTCAAATGAATGAATAGCAATCACGGCGAAAGACAAGGTCACCCTTAAACAGCGGAACGAAGACATGGGAACGGCCGTTTGTGTGATGTTGAAGATACTGCCAATCACGGCATTCAAGTGCTTGCTATCTGGCGCCCAGCAGAAATATAGTTCATTGTATGTGATTGTCAGTAATCTGTGGTGCAAAACGGATGACTATATCGGTAAAAACACAGTTAACTGACGTCGTGAGGCTGATCATTTAAAAATACTCGTCCATGAAGGAAGGTGTTTTTTTTTAATTTTAATTTTTTTTTAATTTTGCATATCCCTTATAGGACGTTGCAGTCAACACCGACATTTTCAGCTGTTGTTGGTGTACTTGGTAAAATTACGCTCAGTAGTTTGCCATTGTTTTCTGAGCGACCGGCTCACATACCCCGTAAGTTACCAGCGCGGCGAGAACCGCTACCGATTCTCGCGCAGGTTACGTTACTCACGAGAATATACGGGATTACGGAGAAAGACGTTAACTACTAGGCCAGGGAGACCGGAAGGAAGGTACCCTGTCATTAAAGATATATGTAATTGAATATACAATATACAATAGCAACTATACAACGATGTATATATAAACATACAATGGGTACTTACAAGGGGATACATACAATATACAATGGGTACTTACAAGGTGATACACACAATATAATATGGGTAACGATAAACACCGACCCGTGTGTTAATGTGGCCCGTATTGGAAGCTAAGAATAGTAACCAACCATTTATATCGTAGGAGGCGACTAAGAGTGGTTGGGCTTTGGGTTTGCATCTCCGTCGTAGACAATTTTCGCTACAGATACAATCAACGAAGGGAGCCGCGATAGCGTATTTGATTAGATCTTACAGTTATATCTCCTCTTGCATCGTTGCTACATACTGGGTATCTTATGTTATATCTCCACTTGCATCGTTACTACATTCTGGGTATCTTATGTTATATCTCCACTTGCATCGTTGCTACATACTGGGTATCTTATGTTATATCTCCACTTGCATCGTTACTACATTCTGGATATCGTATGTTATATCTCCACTTGCATTGTTACTACATTCTGGGTATCTTATGTTATATCTCCACTTGCATCGTTGCTACATTCTGGGTATCTTATGTTATATCTCCACTTGCATCGTTGCTACATACTGGGTATCTTATGTTATATCTCCACTTGCATTGTTGCTACATTCTGGGTATCTTATGTTATATCTCCACTTGCATCGTTGCTACCTACTGGGTATCTTATGTTATATCTCCACTTCTATCTTTGCTACCTACTGGGTATCTTATGTTATATCTCCACTTGCATCGTTGCTACATACTGGGTATCTTATGTTATATCTCCACTTGTATCTTTGCTACCTACTGGGTATCTTATGGTATATCTCCACTTGCATCGTTGCTACATACTGGGTATCTTATGTTATATCCCCCCTTGTATCGTTAAGCATTTTCCCTTCTATTGCTATTTCACATTTTGATGTCACATTTTTCTTCGATGTAGTTATAGCTACCTACTGGATCTCCTAGTGTTATATTCTCACTTGTACGTTGCTACCTCTAGGATCTCCCGTTGTTATACCCCCACCTGCATCGTTGCTACCTACTGGATCACTTATGTTATATCCCACTTGTGTCGTTGCTACCTATTGGATCTCTTATGTTATAAACCCACTTATACGTTCCTACCCATTGGACCTCTTATGTTATATCCCCACATGTATCGTTGCTAACTACTGGATATCTTATGTTATATCACCACTTGTATAAGTGACTACTAGATCGCTTATGTTATGACCCCACTTGTATCGTTGCTTCCCACTGGATTTCTTGTGTTATATCCCCACTTGTATCGCTGCTGCCAACTGGATCTCTAGGTGTTATATCCCTGCTTGTATAATTGCCGCCTACTGTATCTCTTCCTTGTACGTTCCTAACTATTTGATCTCTTATGTTTTAACCCCACTCGGCTCCGTGGCCAAAGGCTTGCGAACGCGGTTCGTGGGCCGGGTACCAGGCGTTCGAATCTCAGCCGCGACCGATTTGTGCAGCAGACCGTGTCGCGTTGTGTTATAACGTGCTGGTATGGTAGCCGGTCGTTCAGAAATCAATGACAAACTACTGAACGTAAAAACTTTTCTAGTACATCAACAGCAGCTGAAAAATGCTGGTGTTGACTGCAAAGTCCTGCAGGGAACTGAAACATTTAAATAAAAAAGTATAATTGCTACCTACTGGATCTCTTATGTTATAACCCCGCTTGTATAATCGCTGCCTACTGGATCTCTTATGTTATATCACCACTTGTATAAATGCTACCTACTTGATCTCTTATGTTATAACCCCACTTGTATCGTTACTACCTACTGGGTATCTTATGTTATATCTCCACTTGCATCGTTGCTACATACTGGGTATCTTATGTTATATCCCCACTTGTATCTTTGCTACCTACTGGATCTCCTAGTGTTATATTCTCACTTGTACGTTGCTACCTCTAGGATCTCCCGTTGTTATACCCCCACCTGCATCGTTGCTACCTACTGGATCACTTATGTTATATCCCACTTGTGTCGTTGCTACCTATTGGATCTCTTATGTTATAAACCCACTTGTACGTTCCTACCCATTGGATCTCTTATGCTATATCCCCACTTGTATCGTTGCTAACTACTGGATATCTTATGTTATATCAACACTTGTATAAGTGACTACTAGATCGCTTATGTTATGACCCCACTTGTATCGTTGCTTCCCACTGGATTTCTTGTGTTATATCCCCGCTTGTATCGCTGCTCCCAAACGGGATCTCTAGGTGTTATATCCCTGCTTGTATAATTGCCGCCTACTGTATCTCTTCCTTGTACGTTCCTAACTATTTGATCTCTTATGTTTTAACCCCACTCGGCTCCGGGGCCCAAAAGGCTTGCGAACGCGGTTCGTGAGCCGGGTACCAGGGCGTTCGAATCTCAGCCGCGACCGATTTGTGCAGCAGAACCGTGTCGCGTGTGTTATAACGTGCTGGTATGGTAGCCGGTCGTTCAGAAATCAATGACAAACTACTGAACGTAAAAACTTTTCTAGTACATCAACAGCAGCTGAAAAATGCTGGTGTTGACTGCAAAGTCCTGCAAGGGAACTGAAACATTTTAAAAAAAGTATAATTGCTACCTACTGGATCTCTTATGTTATAACCCCGCTTGTATAATCGCTGCCTACTGGATCTCTTATGTTATATCACCACTTGTATCGTTGCTACCTACTGGATCTCTTATGTTATAACCCCACTTGTATCGTTGCTACCTACTGGATCTCTTATGTTATAACCCCACTTGTATCGTTGCTACCTACTAGATCTCTTATGTTATATCACCACTTGTTTCGTTGCTACCTACTGGATCTCTTATGTTATCTCACCACGTGTATAAATGCTACCTACTGGATCTCTTATGTTATAACCCCACTTGTATCGTTGCTACCTACTGGATCTCTTATGTTATAACCCCACTTGTATCGTTGCTACCTACTGGATCTCTTATGTTATATCCCCATTTGTATCCATGCTACATACTGTTGTTATAAGCGTGTCAATGTCTTTTCATGTGACTAAATGTGACTCGCCTCATTTGTATGTCTTCCATCAGCTCTGTTTTCAGCTTCAGCTTCTTTATTACTCAATACTGGAAAGTCCCGGTTAACGTCGGGGTTACGTTCTTTGAAAACGCAACTTTACGTGAAACGACGTATAGCGATATACTATACAGATGTATACACAGGTGACGACGTTATGGAAGAACGTATCGACGTAAAGCGAAATTATATCACATTGTGACAACGACGTTATAGCGAAACGTAAACATAATGGGTCAGCCGGACTCCCTGGCGAAGGCGTTAATGATGCTGTTCGTAATCCCGTATATCCAAGTACGAAACACATCTGCGTGAGATTCGGCAACGGATGGTGTCGCATTGGTTTCTTACGGAAAGGTATGTGAGCCGGTCGTTCAGAAAGCAATAGCAAACTACTAAACGTAAAATTTACCAAGACATCAACAGCAGCTGAAAAATGCTGATGTTGACTGCAATGTCCTGTAACTAGGATATGGAAAACAAAGGCTGGGTCAACCTGGCAGCCTGGATAATTATAAAATATCCGCCTCGATGCGACGACTCTGAACGGTAGGCGAACCTGTTCCAGTCCAATCCAATCTTTTGTAAGAATACTACCTTTTAGCCTTCGAGTTTTCGACTTGGCTATATTGGGGTATTTATGGTGTAGCTTGAAGCTTCCCGGCTTCTGATGGGTTGATTGTGTTCATTCCTTTCTCGTTAGGTATTTCGTGTCTGGACAGAGTCGCACACTTGTTGAGGCTTGGAGTTGTTGTGTGCCCACCCCGTCTTATGGTGCTGTTTTCTTCAGGGAGTTTTACCAGTTTGTCGTCTCTCCTCGTGTTCCTCCTATTTCCCCGTCTTGAGTTGCCTTAGAATCTTCTCGGTGTTCGCCAGTCAGATCTTGGTGGTGAGCGATATCGTTCTTCATCTCTTGCTTCTTCTGTCTGTGCCCTTGCATCTTCTGTTTCGGTCTCGGCCTTGAGCAGCTCTACTATCCGTTCAAGATTTGCTTCTGTCTTGTCTTTCGCTTGATGTAATTTTGATAGCTTTTCTTCAGTCTCAGCCTTTATAGCATCCATCCGAGCGTCATCCTGCTTCATCTTCTGCTGAAATTGTTTCAGTTCGTCCAGGACGCACCGAACGGCTGTTATCTGAGTCTCATGCGTCTTGTCTTTTTCATCCTCCATGCTGCTGAACTTTGATCGCAGGTCCTTCAGTTGGCCTTGCAGTTCGCTTTGTCGCTTTTTGTGAGTCGACTGGTGGCCTCGTACTGCCTCCTGGCGTCTTTATAGGGCAGGTTAGTTTTGATGGTGATCTTCATTGCTTCCTTGCTGTCGTGGTGGCAGTGGGAGCCGAGGTACCTGGCGCCGTGGTTGCCGAGGGAGTTGGCGTATTTTCTGTTAGTTTTAGGCCTCCTGAAGTCCTTGTCTATATTTGAAGCTGGCACTGACTGTATGGATGAGGTCAAGAGCAGTATCTGCATATCTCCACCTCACTCTTGCAGGTGGCACGGGTGTGCCAAAACTTCTGGCACTTAGAGCACTGCAGCACTCTAGGTATGTAGTGCTCTGGAACTTGGTCTCTCGTGTCCCAACTGATGAATTGAGGGATCACTCAGTCCTCCGATGTTACTATGACGACTGTGGAGGGGATGTTGTTCTTGCTACCTTTATTATAGCATTATTATCATGTGCCTGCTGATAAGCATAGGCGGTCATGTTTCGCCATCTCATATGATCACCAAAGTCGTGGATCAGCTCTATGTTCTTGTCTCGACCGTACGACGTGGCAAAACCATCCAGGTATTTACTTCTCTGCCTTCCTCTTGTTCTTTTCCCCTCAATCTTGCCAGTTGTCACCAAGTTCTTCAATTTGTTTCCTCTCATAACGAGTCCAAACATTGTGACTATCTACTTCTAATTGCTACGTCTAATTTCTCTAATCAGTTTAGGGATTTAATTTGTTTCTTGTAACACTTGGTCAGTTGGTTTTCTGTCTGTCCATCTTATTCTTTGCATTTTCCTCAGAAACCATATTTCCACAGCCATTAGATGTTTCTGCACCTTGTGTGCTCATTGTCCACGCTTCACATCCTAACAAAAGTGCAGGCTATATGTAGCACTTCAACACTCTTTTGCTCGTATGCAAATGGCATCTTTAATGACATTGGTCATTACCACACACACAAAAAAGCTTCAGGAAACCTAACACGTTATTAAAAAATAATGAAGCGATTTACATTTACTTTTAAACTGTCCCAAAGCAGTTTCCCGTTATGGTATGGGACTGTGATGTTATTGCGCCACCACATATTGAAACTCAGAGCAAAGAGGACTAGGTGCCCACTCTTTCCTTCAGTTTGACAAGCGTCCGACTGTGCTCACGACATTACTAGCGCAGTTCGCCATCACTTTGCTTGTTCGTATTGACAATGTATTTGCGCATGTTTCCGTTCATTTTTAATGACGGTTACATTTTATTGTATAGTGCATGTCACCTGCATTAAATGCAAATATTGGCTTCAAATCCTTTTCTTTGGCCGCGTGTGTATTTCCCTCTAAGAAATGTTATCTTTGTTCCTGTATTTGAATCCAGTGTATTTATGAGTGCTACTGCAGTGAAGGTCATGCGAAAAATACAGGGGAAAAAATGTAAACGTGCCATTTTTACGTCAATCCTGCCACCATTTTTGTTCTGTTAGTGTCATTAATGCGCATCCACAGCAAATCATGACGTCTGCCCACAGCACAGTTTGCTCTTGCAGTGGTGACATTCGCAAAGACAAACTTACACTCGAGTGGTTAAGAAGTATTATTTGTTCGTTTCATATAATGGAAATTCCAGCATAAAAACTACCAGGGTCTTTGCAGAAGGTTGCTCTCGTCATTGCCCGTAGAAAAGATTCTCGATTGCCAGTTACCCCGCCTTATCTTAAGTTAGTTGCATATCCTTTACAGGACGTTTGCAGCAAACACCAGCATTTTTGCTGTTGTTGATGTCTTGGGAAGTTTACGTTCAGTAGTCTGCCATTGCTTTCTGAACGACCGGCATCCATACCAATTCGTTAAAAGCCAGCGCAACGGTCTGCTGCCAAATCGCGCACAGCAGTGTTTCGAACGCGGGTATACGGGATTACGAACCGCGTCAATAACCCCTTCACCTTATATATGGTTCATGTTAATGTGTCTTTAATGTTCCGTGTCTACCTTCGTGCAGGTTAATCCCTACTTCTTCTTCAAAGTATTTCAATGTCTGAGTTATTTATGAGAAAGATTTTTGGTCATCTTGATCGGCAATGCATTTAAGCACTTTTTTTTTGGTGGGGGGGGGGGGGGGGGGGGAGAATGACATTTAAGTTTTAAAAATGGACGTTGTAAGGGAATCTGAGTCACAAAGACAACGTATCACAAACATCAGACAGAAGCAGTCGTCATTTTTTGGCCACATTATGAAAAGGCAAAAGTTGGAACATGTTGTAACAATCCGGAAAGATTTGCGGAAAGAGAGATAGAAGAAGACAGAGTGAGCAGATTCTTGAGTCTTGTGTCATGGCACGGAAGGGAGTCAACAAACGAACTGATCCATGACGTTGGAGATCGCAATTTGTGGAGAGGCATGATTGCCCACGCAGCCAGAAAGGCACTGGATGATGATGACTGTGTCAAAACCTCAAGGGTTCCCCGACAAATGACATTTCTATATATTATATTACACAATTTAACCAACCAGTTGTCTCTCGGTTAATTTATAGTCACATACAACATATGGTCCGGTATGTGTGTGTGTGTGTGTGTTTGTGTGTGTGTGTGTGTGTGTGCGTGCGTGTGTGTGTGTGTGTGCGTGCGTACTTATTGTTTGACACACACTTGGTTAATACAAATTTATGAAACCGTTTGTTGCTATTTCAGTAGTAAAGTATGAATTATATCCATAATCGATAGCTTTGGGTGTCCGTCGACTACTGACCTGGCTAAGAAAGGCTCCCCATTAGGGGAGTCTAGCTGGTCATGTACGAAAGCACACTTGTACCTACAATAAGGTGCTATCGTCATTTTGAGGCGGCAGATATGAACTCCAGTGAGGTCACTAAAGCTTTCAATTGTGTATTTTGCATTGTGTGTCTGTTTCAATGTCTTCTCTCTACTTCAACGAGTGCCTATTAATACCCGTACATTTGTCCCACATGTTATTTCAATGGTCACAAGGATTCCCCAACAACGGAGTGTCTAAGACCAATAAGAATAATAGAAGCAGCACTCTGTTCATGACCCGTGACGGAATGACACATAACAAAGGTCGTTCGCTGAAGACCAAGAATACCATAGATTAGTAGTCAAGGGAAGTAAATATAAATAATATTTACAATATTATACTACTTGACTCAATGGCAAATTACTGAGCGTAATCTTGCCAAGAACTTCAACAACAGCTGAAAAAATGCTGGCGTTGACTGCAACGTCCTGTAAGGGATATGCAACTTAAAGGAAAAAAAAAACTACATGAGGGGAGCGCCTGGCAGTTGGCTAGAACGTCGAGAGACCCGGGTTTGAATCCTCAGTAAGATGGATTTTTTTGTTCCTTTTTGGGCATAAAGAAAACCTAACTAGCAAAGTTCGCGGCGACTGAACTAGCCAGGCGGCCTGAATTTATCAGACTCAGAACCCCCCCCTCCCCCTCCCCTTCGACCTGTTAGTCGCAGTTCCAACTTCACGGCACCACGACTAACTAACAGGTACATTGCAAGGCACTAAAACTAGTAATGACAGTTATATTACATGATTAGATGATTCCATTACGAAAATATTATTCTCATCAACAGAATATTTTTGAAATGACTTAATAGTCACAACAACTATACCATATTGATCTTTACTCTGTAGACAGGGTTAAAATAAAAGAGGGTCGATTTCACTGCACATCGCTCTGGTATTGTCCAACATAGCCCAGTCTCTCTCAGCAGAGCAGCTAACCGCCAGCCAAAGCATAGGGCATGAACTCCGTAGCTCTCGATGACCACCCGCAGGGGCATCCTACAGAAATGTCACTCGTGAATCCAATGACAGAGTGTGTAAGCGAACCCACGACTTTCTGAACGCGATGCAGACGACTTAACTACTTCGCCGCGGAGTGACCTCGCGCCGCCCCGTTCGACAAACAAATATTGTGTTTACATCTCTAATTTGTTTGATTCTGGTTTTATTTTTAACAATGTTCAATGAAGACAACGGACATTTTATTCACACGTTACATGCACGTATTAACTGTTTGAACATTGTATGTTTCTTATCTCCAGCTAGTCAAGGCGTGGAAGAGAAATCCAGTGATAGAAAGATACCACTATAAATAAAGCTAGCGACGGGAAGATTACAGACTTCACCTTTAGCGGTTGGATTTCTCCTTGACCGCTGACCTTGATTTACGCTTGTTCCCTCAGATGTGATCTAGTTTGCTATCACTGTCATTATAATAGGAGGTCAGTGGAACCTGATATGTTTGACTGATTTTATCAGATAACTAATGTCCTCCTTTATTAACCTGGTAACTTAACCTTAGACTGTCCTATGGGGATAACGCGGATAAAATATCAGGCAACAATAACTCTCTGTGCCCACACACACTCATCGACAAACAAAAGAGAACTGTCACTGCCTAGAACAGTCTTTTTTCTACATTCGGCCTACTTTCATGCTTTTGAGTTCATATTACATTGTCTCAGGTGTCCCCCGCCTCGTTTCATATCCGACACTATGGTCTTTCTCCTTCACGGTTTTTGTGTGTTTCTAAGCCAACATCTGAAATGCACAGGATATATGCAATCTCCTGGAAGACTGCCTATAAGGTAGAAAGTGATAAGAGTTCACACTTACTGTGTCACAGCATTTTGAAGAATTTAGCACTGTCCTTGGGGGACCGAGGTCCACAAATGGAAGCCATTGCATTTAAAGATCTTTGTTCTATTCCCCTACAAGGCAGCAAGTTTATTATCTATAGAAGATCAATTTATCCTATGTAGCTTTACTTCCCCTACAGTCTTTCCGAAATGTCGCCAGATGTCCTGCTTCTATCACTGTCATCCGCCATCTACTGTCTATTGTACCCTGCGGTGTAGGACGGGGGGAGGGGGAGAGAACGGGTCTTGAGCATGACAAATTAAAGCCGCCTTGGCTAGTGCAGTCGCCGAGAACTGTAAAGTATAGGGTTTTCTTTTTGCCGCACACCGCACACCTTACTGAGGATTCGAACCCTAGTCTCCCGAAGAAAAACTAGGCAGTCTAGCCAGTCTGCCCGCCGCTCCTGGCCTCTATCACTACAGCCTGTAAATGATCGATCACTTCTTGAATCAAACTAACTTGCTGTCTTTCTCTTCTCAGTCGCTCAGCTTAACATCCCATCGTTATTATCTGTTCTAGAATTCCATGCCACCTTACATGTCCAACAGATCCTCTGTTCCTCATTTTGGTTTGTTTGTATTAATAACCACTCTTCTTCAATACTGAGTTTTTGTTGGATACATCTGTTTGTTCATCTTTCGAGATGTGAGGAAGCTTGTGGGGGACGTATGTGTACGGGGGATGTGTGAGTATGCGATGTATGTGTGGAGGGAGTTTGTGTAGGGGGAAGTATGTGTGGGTTGGGGGATGGGTGGGTGGGGATGTGTGTATGGGTGGGGGATGTATGTGTGGGTATGGAGATGTGGGTGGGTTAGGGATGTATCTGTGGGTGGGGGATGCGGGTGTGAGTGAGGGATGTGCCGGTAGGTGGGGGGGGGGAGATGTGTGGGGGATATTTGGGTGGGTGAAGGGATGTGTGATGGATGGGGGATGTGTGTGGGTGAGGGATGTATGTGTGTGTGTGTGTGGGGATGTTTGGGTGGATTGTAGGAAGTGTGTGGATGTTGGTGGGTGGGGTGTGTCTGGGTTGGTGGGTGGGGAATGTTTATGTAGGTGGGTTGGTGTGAGGTGTGTTGAGTGGTGGGGGATGTGTGTGTGTGGGTGGGTGGGAGATGTGTGGTTGGGGGATGAGTGTTTAACTGGGTGGTTGGAGGTGTATGGATATGGGTGTGTGGCTGGGTGTGTGTGGGCTGGGGGTGGGTGTGTTTGTGGGGAGATGTGTGTATGGGGTATTGTGTTAGTAGGAAAGGGTGGGTTGGTGGGGTGTGTATGGGTATGTGTGTGTGGGTGGGTGGGGATGTGTATGGCTGGGTGAGGGTTTGTGTGGGTGGGTGGGGTGGGTATGTGAGAGGGTGGGGGTGGGTGGGAGTTTGTGTGGGTGGGGGATGGGTGTGGGTGGATGGAAGGTGTGTGTGCATGGGTGGGTGATATGTGTGGGTGGGTGAGGTGTGTGTGGGTGGGTGGGGGTTGTGTGTGGGTGGATGGGGATGTGTGCTGGTGGGTAGGGGTGCATGTGGGTGGGAGGGGATGTGTGGGTAGGTGAGGGATGTGTCTCATAACATTGTAATACGCATTGCTTATGTTTACAACATTCATTTGACAATGTATTTTCCTATGTGAATGTATCATGCACTATTAATGAATGAAAGATGAGTGATCAGAAGGGCCGAATGTAAAATGGGCCTGCGTGCCCAATTTGTAACCCTTTTAAAATAAAGTTGAATTGAATTGAATTGAATTGAATCTTTACATTCAGTGAATTTGTAATACTATTCTGTGAAATGTTTATTCAAAGGTGGGTATGTTACTTTTTCCCGATTTGTTAAACGCAAATGTTTTGTACCGAATGTAAAAGACAGAAAACAAATATTCAAACTGATCATTACGGGATAACTCCATGGGCGATTTTGGTCTCAGCGCTTCATTATCATCCAGACCTGATCATTGCATGCAACAGTCATGGAATTTTTGGCCTTAGCGTTTCCAACGCCTGATCATTGAATGCCAACTGTCTGGGAATTTTTGGCCTCTGCGATTCACCCACCATCTTCCAGGCACATACCAGCAATGATATTCAGTTTAGTAACCACAATTTAGTTGCTTGTAATTGTTTGTTTTTAAAACTAATTTTATTACGAGGACATGGATATATCAATGAAACCCGGTGGCTGTTGAAGCGGTATTCATCTGCACTCATGGAATAGAAATACACAGAGGCTAATGTAAGATAAATGACATCATCATCATCATCAAACGCTTGCCGACTAGTTTAGGCAAAAAGGTTTCCCCATATTTCCCCTTCGCTGGCATCTTTTCTTCACCTCGTATGCCGACATCAGTCACCGAAATAATGCAAGACAACCTGAATTCTTCTTCTTCTTTAATTGTTTCTACTTCTATTACTCTTCCTCCTCCTCCTCCTCTTCGTCTTTGCTCTCTCTCTCTCTCTCTCTCTCTCTCTCTCTCTCTCTCTCTCTCTCTCTCTCTCTCTCTCTCTCTCTCTCTCTCTCTCTCTCTCCCCTCTCTCTGTTTCACTATGTCTGTCTATGTCTTTCTTAAGAACAGCTTGTAATACAAAGAATCTTAAGTTGGGAGAAGGTTGGAATATTACTTTTTTTTTAAACTACCAAGTAAACTGAATTGGTTCTTTAGTATTCACGTAACGATACAGTGTGACATATGCCGATCAACAGAGTGTGCAATATACTGTTTGTGTCTTCTTGAGTTAAATTACCGGATATGTCTCAATGACATGGAATTCATTGCCTTACAATTCTACCATTAGGTCTCCTTGGGATCAGGTGGATGAGATATTAAATTCGCGCTTCGGGGAGCGGCCTATGGCGAACGAAATGCCCAATATATGGAAGTGAGGAGGTGAAGGAGCCATGTGAAGGACATGGAAATCCCTTGGGTGAGCCCAGTACCAGAGCGCTATGTGTCGGATCTACAATTATGGAAGCCTCCTTGGATGGCGGATAATGCTTATGGACTGCCCTTCCCTTCCCTTGAGGGTTGACCGTGATGTCTTCGGCTGTTCTAACCTGATCAGCTGGGATGTGGACGGCACCACAACACTAAGAAACGAAAGTCCTTCGAAACACCCGGGAGGGCAAACCCGGTCGACAAACGCCCGCTGAAGTCGTATGTGTCGGCCTAAGGGCGCAAATAAACTTGGCACAACGCAATTACGTCTGGAAAAAAACACTCCGGATGAACGCAGAAGAAGAAGAAGAAGAAGAAGAAGAAGAAGAAGAAGAAGAAGAAGAAGAAGAAGAAGAAGAAGAAGAAGAAGAAGAAGAAGAAGAAGAAGAAGAAGAAGAAGAAGAAGAAGAAACTCGCGCATGAACTTATCAAGTGACCGCGACGTTGTGGATTCATTCCAACGCCGGTCAGTTGAACTTAACGTTGACTGACTTCACGACCTTGGCTTTGGGATGTAAATTACAAGTCCCTCAGAAGTCGGAGTGGGTTAGGCTGATAACGGAGGACACTAGTAATAGGGGAAGTTAACCCTCACGCAAAATCTACCCAGTGTAATCACTAGTAGTAAATATATTATAGTCTGTCCAGAAATGAATGCCATCATTCACGATCAATTATTTTTAAAACTGTCTGTTGCACCGTTATGAAATTTTTCCTGCCATCTTATATTTACCCCCACACAATGACTTTGATAGGTCCAAAAGCAACTTAAATCATGGAAAGCGGTGACATTTCTTTGATGTTTTGGTGAAACACTAGTGATTTCTCGCTAACAAACTTGTTTTACAGTAATGAATGCCCCGCCAATTCAGATGACGACACAAGGCGTATCCGAATTCGTATTGGAGTGGGTGCAATGTCTACTCTGCTGAGACGGAACATGATTACCTGTTTTGCACGACGAATATAGCTGTGAATGTCTCTGTAGTGGGCTTCCTTCATAACGGTCAAGATGTTAGTCCTCTTTTCATTGAAATTTATAGAATTATTCGTATGTTCGTGTGTTGTCTCCTCATTTGACAACGTGTTTCTTCTCATGTTTCTTGTTATGCCACAAAATGTCAGTTCCCTCCACAATATTACTCTTCGGTTGGTATTCAATGCGTGTAGAGCTTTTTCAATGCCAGTTGTTTGTCACCTTTGAGGGCTTACGGAATTGACAATTCATCACTGTGGTATAAAAACTGTTGCTACTGACAAGTTGTATTGTTTGTGCCGATGTTGTCATGTTAAGGGCCTGCAATTCTTCTTCTGAATAGTTGGAGTAAAAATATCCAAGTAGGTGTGCATGTGGATTAATGTCTGCGATCTGCCCAGACCTCAATCTGTGTCGGAAGATTCCAGTAGGTTGATGACTGCTCTCGGTTGCATAAAATTCAATTCATCCTTTCTCCAATAGTCATCCTCCCCTTTCAACACATGGTCCTCACATTTTTTCCAACTAACTTTTATCAATATTTAATAGCGCGGACTGGGTTAGTATCTTGACGTCAGACAATTTGAATATAGTATTGTCACCTGTCACCTGTCCTTTAATTTTTGCCCACACAAGTTCTATGGGGTTAAAATGAGAATGGTACGGCGGAAGTCTCAAGCACCCATGACGATGCTCTTCTATCAACTTGTCGATTTGATATTTCTTGCTTTTTGGCGTCTGTTTTACAAGGGACAACAATTCTAGCTAGAAATATGTTTCTAGAAATGGTATGTTTTCCATTCGGAGCCATATCTTCATTGCTCCCTTTTGCTTGATTCTGTAGGTATTTTGTCTTCTTGGGCAACAACATTGATATCATGAATTGTCCATAATTGGAAACGACGGTCTATCTAGGGGTGGAAGCACTGTATTCTCGAGCCAATCTCTAAATACTTACCATTCATCTTATTATGATAATCCCTAATGTCTGTATGCTTTGATACGAACACGAGTCCAGCATTCTGTAGTAAGCCATTATGCGTATTACCACCATGGGCCATGACCAAAAGCTGTCCTATACTACTGGGCACATATCGCTTTATATGTCAATCCACTGATTGCCATTCCTTATCACTTGTGTGGTGCGCATTGATCCACGTTTCATCCAAGTACACTACGCCATAATTTTCCTTGCGCATTTCCCTTATTTAACGTAGGTATCTGCTTCTCATGGCTTCTAAATGCGGTTGCTCGCAAAGGATATTTCTGTCTCCCTTGTACTTTCTGAAAGTGAAGCCTAATGTCCTTATAATTTTCCACAAAGGTGGTTTGGATAGCTCTATGTTATTGTTCTTTCTCAACCAAACCCAAAATTTTCTTACAGTCACTGTTTCTTTGGCATCCAGCATTTGTATAATGCTGGATAATCCTGGATATAAAATCCTAAATTTTTATAATATTAGGAATCTCCGCGGCGAAGTGGTCAAGCCGTTTGACTCGGGCTCAAAAGGTTTTGGGATCGATTCCGGGCCGCGTTCTTCGGTTCACGAGTTAAATTTTTCGGAGACTCCTGGGGGTCGTAGCTAGAGCTGCGGAGTTCGTGCTTTGTGCGACGCTGTCCGCACTGCGGAAATACTGGGATATAACCCGGTGCAATGAAGTCGACCCTGTCGACTTTTAAGCGACTTTTCAAAGCATTTTTATAATTGCTCGCCTTATGATATTCTTGTCAAAGCTACTTACAATAACCTTTCTACCTATCGTTTGGTTATTGCGTGGTGGTTTAATTCCAGATTCTTGCGCCCATCGACGAAATGGCCGTTTACTCAAACCCAATACATGCACTGTTCTTTTTTCGGAATTTGTAATAGTATAAAAGTTTCCTGCGATCAGCTTCTTGACAAAAATATGAATACACCTTCATAGCGATGCTTTGAAGTGTACAAAATTTCGCAATCAATCCCATTGAACAATATTCACACATTCAGATGTTAACGATAAGTGGTAAGATTTAAAATTTAAAAAAAATCAGGTTTCATGAAAGAACCCATACTGACGACACCTCTGAACACTCCCAGTTTAAACAGCGCGGGGTTCTTGCCATAAGGCCACTCCTGTGAACCACGGTAAATATACAACACCGAACGCTGATTTTCTGGCTGATGGTGTAATACATTTAAAATCATGGACTTAATCTCTGACCCGTAAACTATATACCGCATACAAACAAACATTGAAATCTGCTGTACAATCTCCAGAACAAAAATGTTTTTGTTGGGTGGACATAATTCTTATATGCTAAATATGGTTATATGCTAAATCTCATCATTTTCCCTCAGTTGGTTACTGAGATATGGATTTTTATACAGAAGTAACCAAATGTAAATGCACTATAGTAGTAATAGCACGTGCGCGGACTATTCTCGAGTTCAAAGCGTGTGAACTGAGGGGGAAAGTCTGCTAGATCCGCACTGTGTTCTTCATTGTTAAGACAAATCAGGGCCTTGCGTGCTATGATACAGAGAGGCGGTCACAAATCAGGGCCTTGCGTGCTATGATACAGAGAGGCGGTCACAAATCAGGGCCTTGCGTGCTATGATACAGAGAGGCGGTCACAAATCAGGGTCTTGCGTGCTATGATACAGAGAGGTGGTCGCAACAGGCGGCACCGTAAGGGGGCGACATAAGCAGCGGAATCAAAATTAAATATAATTTGAACCATTCAATAATTAAAAATCTATGAGAGGCGGCATTTCGAAAAGGAAAAAAAAAGCATTTAAGGGGCGGCATTTCGAAGTCTTGCATCACATTGAGAAAATCTACTACACGGCCCTGAGACAAATGACATTGCATCTACGAAATTCAACTGTTCTCATCTTATTAAATCTTGTGCTAAGAAAAACACCTTACTAGATCCACACTGTTTTGCTCTTCATTAGTAAGACAAATGATATCTAACGAAACCCAACTCCCCGGGAAGGTTAACCCGGTCAACAAATGCCCGCAGAAGTCGGATGTGTCGGCCTAACGGCGCAAGAACGCAGCTCTGCTGTAAACAGGCACAACGCAATCACATCCGAAAAAAAAACTCCGGATGAACGAAGAAAGAAAGAAAGAAACCCAACTGTTCTCATCTAATTAAATCTTGTGCTAAGACAAACCCTCACTAGATCCGCGGTGTTTTTGCTCTTCATTATTAAGACAAATGACATGATATCTGCGAAATTCAACTGTTCTCATCTTATTAAATGGTGTGCTAAGAGAAAACCTAACTAGATCTGTTCAATTTCCTTCGCTCTTCCTCCTTTTCCTGAATGAAATGGCACTGCCCACTTAGGGAACCAATCTTGTAAATTACATTTCGAAAAGAAGACGTGTGTGTAGTCCGGAAACAATGGCTGGAGACTTTGGATGGTCCTTGAAATATCAAGTTTACCAATGACTTATGGGAAATACCTACAACTATAGACAAGTTATACACACCTGTATAGCTCATAATGATAGGGGAGGAGATCTCGCCTGCTAATTCATTACATTCAATTATTATATTCAGCTATTGGTTGACACAGACTGAGTCTTGAAACAAATGTTGCGTATACCTTAAACTTAAAGATTAACTAGCAACAATTGGCTGGGAGAGGCTAATGGGAGTAGAACATTATATATATATTTTTTTTCGCATATCCTTTACAGGACATCGCTGTCAACACCAGCATGTTACCGCTGTTGTTGATTTCTTGGCAAGATTACGCTCAGTCGTTTGCCATTGCTTTCTGAGCGGCCGGCTCACTTATCCCGTAAGTCACCAACGCGGCGAGAACAGCTACCAATTCTCGCGCGCTGCGAGATCCTACGCGGATAAACGGGATTACGAAGAAATTCGTTTATCACCTCGGCCAGGGAGACCGTTTATACAAATATGTAAAAGGCTACATTTCCACAGATCTCTGTCCTTGGTGTTCTGGATCAACTTTGCTGATAATATTCCTCCATGCCACCGTCTCAGTCAACGCACTATCATCTCTGTCTCTGCCTCTTTTCCCACTGATATGTCCGGTTGTCACGATGTTCTCCAATGCCGCTCTTCTCATCACATGACCAAAAGAATGCCGGGCATTAACTGTTTTAAATAACCCTGAATAGCAGGAGCGGTTGGCCGAGTGGCTAGAACGCCGGATTCTCCTTCGGGAGACCCGGGTTCGAATCCTCGGTAAGGTGTGGGATTTTTTTCTGTCGGGGCAAAAAGAAACTCCTAACCTGCACAGTTCGCGGCGACTGCACTAGCCAGGTGGCTTTAATTCCTCAGGCTCAAAGACACCCCCCCCCCCCCTTTCCATACACCGCAAGGTACTATATTGGCAGTAAATGACATGACAGTGTGACAGTACTCGTATATTCGGTCACAAAGGAACAATAACTGAAGTACCTTGAGTTGAACGGGAGGGACCTTTACATGTGAAAAAAAAATGACAGTGAACAGTAATTGTCTACATTCCAAATCGAAGCAAAACAATACACACGAGGCACTTTAAAAAGCATAAACGGGTTACATAATGACATATAAGGGGGTATTGAAAAAGGTAGCATCTATTGGAGACGTGCATGTATCCATGCAGGGCAGTGACCTGAGATCTAAGAGCCCAGGATTGGATGGTACCGATGGCAAAAGTTTCCTTTGTAATATATACTAGTCAGTCAGTCAGTCAGTCAGTCAGTCAGGCAGGCTGGCAGGCAGGCAGGCTGGCAGACAGTCAGTCAGTCAGTTAGTTAGTTAGTTAGTTAGTTAGTTAGTTAGTTAGTCGACAGATCATCCTGATTGCACATCGAATCATTCAGTTATGTTGTTTTGTTATGTTATGATATGCCGAGCGAAGTTACTGCACAATGTACAATCTCTTGCCGGCTCAGTCTTCCAATGCAGTGCCCTCCCGAAGTAATACTGCTGACTGCTGCCAAGAGCAGGTTACCTTATCTCCTCTCCTGACCTCGAAAACAGATCAACGTGCTTGACCAGACTACACTCTCATTGTGTGTATTTCTTCTTCTTCTTCTTCTTCTTCTTCTTCTTCTTCTTCTTCTTCTTCTTCTTCTTCTTCTTCTTCTTCTTCTTCTTCTTCTTCTTCTTCTTCTTCTTCTTCTTCTGCGTTCGTCCGGAATGTTGTTTTAGATGTAAATTGCACTGTGCTTGTTTACAACATCATTGGCACCTTTCCGTCTTGACAGACGATAGTTTGGTACATTGTGCTTCAAAAAGGCTTAATAACTACGATCCATAAAGTGTTTACAACAGAGCTGCGATATTTGCACCTTTCAGCCAATACATACGACTTCTTCAGGCTCTCGTTGGCCGGGTTACCTTCCCGAATACTTTATGTAGTCAAAGGGAACCGTCAAGATGTCCGTCTCGGAAGGTACCGAGCTGGATCCCAGCATATGGCTGTTGACGTTTTCACGTCTTCCCAGAATAATTAGTATCTAATGGTAACACGCCCCCCCCCCTACCCCCCTTTCATGATCTCTTGGCTAGTTAGATCGGTCGCCTAGCCCGCTCCAGCTGTCGGGACCCTCCGCAGTGAAGTAATCAAGCCGTCTAACTCGACCTCCGAAGGTTGTGGGTTCGATTCCGGGCCGCGTCCTTCGGTTAACGAGTGCATTTTTCGGAGACTCCTGAGGGTCGTTGCTGGAGCTACGGAGTTCGTGCTTTGTGCGACGCTTTCGGCAGCCCGCGATTTGGAAAGAGACTGAACCATATGGGATAAAAACCCGCTGCAATGAAGTCGACCCTGTCGATTTTTAAGAGACTTTTTGCCAGCTGGTCTATTGCCTGGTCCATCGCGCATTGCCTTTTACTCCGGTATGATGGTGCACCCTAGTGAGTGATGTAAAGTTGACTTTCGAATACTTTTATCCGTTCGGAAAGGAAACTACCAGTTGCGATTGTTTGCATTATGTGTGTTTCAATTTAATGCTACATGTTTCCAGTAAACATTGTCAATTCATTCATTCACACAAGCCTACTAGTTTAAGAACTTGGGGAAGAACATTAGCATCGCCTAAGTTGGGATGAAGCTAGTCATCTTTAATTGGTTTTTTTTAATTTGTGTGTGCACATCCTATTTACAGGATATCGCTGACAACACCAGCACTGCTGTTATTGACGTCTTGGTAAGTTTACGTGCCGTAATTTGCCATTGATGTCTGAACGAAAAAGCCGTCGTTCAGAAATTAATGGCAAACTACTGAACGACTGGCTCCAATACTATCACATTTAAGCCCAGCGCGGCACGGTCTGCTGCCAAATCGGTCACAGCTGTGTTTCGAACGCAGGTAAGCGGCATTATGAACCACAACCGTAGCGCCTTTGCCACTGAGATCGATATTTTTTTTGGTTTTGGTTTGTTTTGCGCTCGCTCGCTTTGAACTCAAGCGTAGTCCATACACACTATTTATAGTAGTGATTGACTGAATTTTGTGTGTGGATTAGCTTTCCCTATTAACAGTGTCCCTCGCCATCAGGCGAACTCACTCCGACTCCAGAGGTAGAGACCGGTCTTTAATAATTAACCATTCTATATTACTCTCTATGCTTGTGTGGACAATGGCTTGCTGTCAACATTTGACGTTAATCGTAAATGAGGGAAGTGGGTGAGTTTATGTATTCAATCTTAATCCAAATGTGTCTCCTGAAATGTTTTTAATTTCCTTTGATGGATTCTATCATGGACAATTTCGCAGTATAATATTAGATATGCAGATGATACAGTATTGATTGCAGACAATGAGCAGGATCTGCAACAATAAGTAAATGCGGTTGTTGCAAAGTGAACAACTAGGGTTAGAATTAAATTGTAAAAAGACACAGATTATGGTCGTCATTAGGAAGAAAGAAATACCACAATGTATTATACAAGTAAATGGCAATATTCTTCAACAAGTGAATCGGTACAATTATCTCGGAACAGTCATAACATCTGATGGGAGAGAAGATGGGAAGATGGAACTTCTGATGGTAAGAGATTAGAACAAGAGTCGCTATGGCGAAAGTAGCCTTTAGCAAGATGAAAAAACATAGGGCCTACTGACCAATAAAAAGATGTCAATTGAAACGAGAAAAAGAGTGTTGAGGCAATGAGGTGCTACATAGAGCCTGTTCATTTGTATGGATGTGAAACTTGGACAATGAGCCTTCAAGCTGAAAAACATCTGATGTCTGCAGAAATGTGGTTTCTATGTGTCATGAAATGCTGCATGTTAGTGAATCCCAGATCGACGACTGTATGCAGCGAATACCCAGGGAGTAGAAGGGTTAATGAAACGGAAGGATAAAACACAACGGATTGACCAGCGCATATGTATATAGGTCAAGGCGGGAGAGTCGACTACAATACAGGTGACCGGGAGAGTGGAAAAATTAGTTTGCTACAAAGACAGACAGTATCATGGATCAGTCTATTGCGTTCTGGAGGTAGGGATATACGGAAAAGCCCAGATCTGGAATTTTCCACTGACCAGGGATAATGAAGTCTGAATTTGCTTTGTCCAGCAATGTCAAGGACGATGGGACAAAGATGATCTAAAGAGAGTGGCCACGTCTTTGTGTCAGTTTAGTGTGTGTTCCCCAACTGGACGGAAAGATAGAATTATGTGTCCTGTAATGAAAAGAAATATCCTCCTTTATAATGGGATAAAGTGCTTGGCTGAGGATTAATTTCGATTCGTGGATCTACATTAATTCTATATAGGAACATCGATGTGTATAAGGTATATTAAAATATCGTTTTAGAATAGGAATATAGATGAGCGTGTATTACCTTTATCATTACATATTATTAGTGGGTGTTTTAGACTGAGGTGAATTCTTATGTCTTATGCGGATGGTGACTTCGAAAGCCTTGTCATTATGGCTGGAGAAGGACACTTGCATAAGTTAGGAGTAAGGGGCGGACGCTTACCACTCGACTTGTTATATTCATCCACAGGTTCCCAGTTTCTAGGGACATTAGAGAAGAAAGAAAAACCTACTCTACGTGAACCAATAAAGTACATACTTAGATCCAGAAAGAACCTAAATAGTTCGTTCAGATGAACAAATACTAACATCAAGAAAAATACAGAAGACTGTATGCTAACACGCATATACCACGGGGCTCCTAAACAGAAAAAGATGTTAAGGTGGGGCAAGCAGAGACTTCAACCTACATACGACGTGCATACATAGGGTAGAAGGAATAGACAAAGACAATAGTGATAATCATAATAGACAATAGGAAGAACATTGACAATGTGGTGTTTTCTGTTTTTGATGATGGATAATTAATATCATGAAACCGATTTGGGCACAGTCATAAACTTACGGGACTTTTATAGCAATACGGTGAATCAGTGATGAACAGTTTGTTTTCATTTCACTAACGGATTTACCATCAGATTCAAGCCTACGGATCATCCCGGGTGAGCTCTGTCCTGTTTGATGTGATGTCCTGTAATCGTGAAGAATGACTGGCGAGAAGATACAGCTGATAGACATTCTGAGTTCATTCTGTCCACAACCATAGAATACAATAGCAACTACACAGACAATATCCATACACACACCGGACATAGTTTTCTTTATTAATAAATCTTTTATTATATGTTGAAAGGAAATGTTGTCGGAGTATGTGTTGATAGAATAATAGAGAGAGTGACAGAAGTAGATATATGGAAGGGAAGACAGAAGGGAGGGGTGTAGACAAAAGTCAGTCAATAATCCCAACAGATAATAAGTTTGAAGATGTGCTTGTTGATTCCAACTCTCTCCCGGGAAAACAAGTGACATAAAATGGTGGGAGCAGCGGGATACGTACATACATAATACTCATATGACCTAAAAGCATAAAGAGGCATATGCATAGAGAGAGGTACTTGCATATTGGCACAGGCATAGCGGAGTACCTACATGTTGGGACATACTGATTGGAAGGAATATAAGTATATATTGATGACTTTTAATGGAAGGACGTCCATTGGATATATGGTGCCATTACATATATGGTAGAAACATTTCATTAATGCTGGTGACTTTGCAGTGAGAAAGTTCCAGACAGAGTGAATGTGGATAGGTGGTAAGACATTACATACCTAGTCACACGGTCACACGTCTACATAAGTCTTTATCCTATATCTCCTCTTGTGGATGAGAGAGTGGTTGTGATGTACTGTGTGGTGGGGTAGATTTATAATATTAGATAGACATAGATAAATGGTATAGGTTCTAGGTGGAATATAATTGTATAGTGAGTACTTCTTTTCTGCCTTGAGGGATCTTTACTCAACTTGCTGACTTATCTGCTGTAACTATGGCAACTCCTAAAGTAACTACAGCAGAACTGAGAGCCAACGGGGAGGAAATTGGGTTGGCTGGTTCAGACTTAACTGATTACATCCAAGAAAGAGAGCGAGAGATTCGTCAGGCGGAACGAGAAGATCGAAAGACTGAGTTGGAAGTGAGAAGAATAGAGGTGGAGACCAAGCGACTAGAAATGGAACAAGAGGCCAAGAAACTAGAACAGGAGACCAAGCGACTAGAAATGGAACAAGAGGCCAAGAAACTAGAACAGGAGACCAAGAGACTGGAAATGGAACAAGAGGCCAAGAAAATGGACCAGGAGACCAAGCGACTAGAAATGGAACAAGAGGCCAAGAAAATGGACCAGGAGACCAAGAAACTGGAAATGGAACATGAATACCGCTTGAAAGAGTTAGAACTCAAGACACAAACTAAGGGTGAAATAGATGCAGCAGAAGGAAGTTCATCTTCACCTGGAGCAACCTACATGAGTGGACAGGGTTACCAGGCCATGAAGTTTCCCTTAGCGGTCTACGATGAAAGTAAAGAAAAGATATTCCAGTTTTTGGATCGGTTCGAGGCTATGGCAATCGCTATGGGACTAGATAGAACCAGATGGGCTCTTAAAGTATCCCAGTCTTTACGTGGTTCGGGCTACGAGGTCTACACACGCCTACCACCAGGACAGGAAAATCAGTACGAGGAATTGAAAGCAGCTTTGATGAAACATTATGAAGTCACCGCACAAACATATCGGAAAAAGTTTAGATCGTCTAGACGAGAGCCGGGAGAACTATTCGCCGCCTACAGTCTGAGGCTGAAAATCCTATCTACAGAAATGGATGGACTTGGCAGAATTCCAGAGGGATTATGAGAGTCTCGAAGAGATGATGGTGGTAGACCAAATGCGAAAGCAAATGTCGAAACCTCTCAGAACCTTCTTAGGAGAACAAGGGGCGGAACGGATTGATGTGGTGAATAAGCTGGCGGAACGATTCGTGGAAGTACATGGTGAAACGGAGGAACTAAGTACACAATCCAAAAGTCAGGAGAAAACAGAGAAAAAGAAACCTAAAAACTGGGAAGGAGAAAAAGGGGAACCTTATATAAAGCACACAGAGGAGAGTTCAGAGAAGGTGAAGGTAGGAAACCAGAGCACCTCGAATTCTCCAGCGAAACGACAATGGTCGGAGAAATGGTGTTCATTTTGTAGGGCGGCATCCCACAACACAAAAGACTGCAGATCGAAACCTAAAAGTTCTTACTTCGCAGCATGCAAGGTGATTCCTACATCGGTGATCACAGACAAGGCTGAGGTCGGCGAAGGAGAAAGGAACAAAAAGGACACACGGGAACCTAGGAAGGGAACAGAGTGCACACACTGCCAGTCGACAACACATAATATTGTGGACTGCAGATGCAAGGCCAAACACGCCAATTGCATAACCAACCTCGAGGAATCAAAAGAGGAAGGCAAGGAAACGGTCAAGGAGATGAAAGACACTCAGGACCAAGAGAGACCACCTGTGGTTGAACTTATTGAAGTCAATGGCCAGCAGGTTGCTTGTCTCTATGATACAGGTTTGGATGGGGAAGCGGTGGTGGACGCCAGCTTAGTAAGCCCAGACCAACTTACAGGGGAGACCATAGAAATACAGCCGGCAATGAGGAGTGCTGTTACCATGACGCTGCCAATCGCCAAGGTGGAGATTAAATCCAGGTACGTCACGGGCATTATTCCAGCTGCTGTATTATCTGACTCCTTATTTCCTATGATCATTGGCACGAAATATGTCTTTTTGGGGATGCCCAAACAGCAAGCCCACAAGGGAACAGTAGTCAGTGTATCTCAAGGGGAGGAAAAAGAGGCAGAGACACTATGCGACAACTCGGAGATAGGAGAATTGCATACTGCCCAGAGGAAGGATACTACGTTGCATCCTTGCTACAGGAAGCTGCAAAGAAGTGCTGAGCCACCAGAACGGGGACAGTACTTTCTGAAGAATCAACTACTCTATCGGAGAGCTGGGAGGGGAGATAACCTGCATGAGCAGTGGGTGGTTCCAGAGACCCACCGTCCTCACATTCTTCAGAGTGGACACATCATAGGCGAGAATCGACATATGGGTGTCAGAGAGACCTTGCAGCAAATATCCGGCCATTATTGCTGGCCAGGAATGACCGGAGATGTACGCCGGTGGGTGAAGTCTTGTTCGGAGTGCCAGAGAGCACCACCCAACAAGCGAATTAAGAGGAAACTAGCTCTTAAAGTGGAAGACAAAGTGGAAGTGTGGAGTCCAGCAGAGACCAATATACTCCAAGTAGGATGGAAAGGACCTTATCCTGTGGAAAAGGTGGTGTCCAAGAACATCTACAAAATACGGATCGGGGAAGAGAAGAAAAATCTCCCTAGACATCTCATTAGGAAATATGAGGAGAGATCCGGGAGCAAAGCTTCACACTTTATGGTGATGGCAGCCATTAGGACAACGGTTACCAGTCCAGACGAAGACCAGAGATCGCCAGTACAACATAGGAGGGCCTATGGGACAGTACGTGATAGGTCAGATTTACCCAACGACAGGAGGAGGGAAATCACAAGTCAGGGAAAGGACAAGAGTGAAAGTTTCACCGGTAACCAAGTTCAGAAGGGGTGGGTAACGTCGGGAAAAGCGAGAATTACCCAGGACTCCAACCAAAGATTGGCTGACCAGATACAACATCGCCCAAGATGGTCCTGGAAGCAAAAGCCCAGGAGGTTTGGGAAAGACGACTCGGTCCGACGAGGACGAGGCGGAACATCCCCAGAGGAAAAGCCGGGGGAAACCAAGAGGACATGGAAGCAGTGTTACAATCAGGATGGGACAATCCGTCTGTATTGTGAGCCGTCGCTGACGCAAGTCGAAAGTAGGTCGACTGAACGTACAGGAGCGAGGAGCCAACACTAGTTTCAGTCGTTAGTAGTAGAGTAGGGTGTCAATTAGAGCGCCTACTAGATAATGAAGTGAGCATGTGAGGATCCAATCATATCATCAACACGTGATGTTAATAGCTACTTCGCAGAAGCTCAACGCACGATGGATGTGATGGACGTTGTTGCTGCAACTGGACTTCACAGTGGAATACATCCTTGGTAAGGAGAATGTAGGAGCAGATTTTTATCCAGACATCCAGCTCCGGAGGAAGAAGATTAGGGATTGTGGATCATGGGAATCAAACCTACAGCGAGAAAGATTCGACGCGGTCTAATCTCTTAAGAGGGGGCCTATGTCATGAAATGCTGCATGTTAGTGAATCCCAGATCGACGACTGTATGCAGCGAATACCCAGGGAGTAGAAGGGTTAATGAAACAGAAGGATAAAACACAACGGATTGACCAGCGCATATGTATATAGGTCAAGGCGGGAGAGTCGACTACAATACAGGTGACCGGGAGAGTGGAAAAATTAGTTTGCTACAAAGACAGACAGTATCATGGATCAGTCTATTGCGTTCTGGAGGTAGGGATATACGGAAAAGCCCAGATCTGGAATTTTCCACTGACCAGGGATAATGAAGTCTGAATTTGCTTTGTCCAGCAATGTCAAGGACGATGGGACAAAGATGATCTAAAGAGAGTGGCCACGTCTTTGTGTCAGTTTAGTGTGTGTTCCCCAACTGGACGGAAAGATAGAATTATGTGTCCTGTAATGAAAAGAAATATCCTCCTTTATAATGGGATAAAGTGCTTGGCTGAGGATTAATTTCGATTCGTGGATCTACATTAATTCTATATAGGAACATCGATGTGTATAAGGTATATTAAAATATCGTTTTAGAATAGGAATATAGATGAGCGTGTATTACCTTTATCATTACATATTATTAGTGGGTGTTTTAGACTGAGGTGAATTCTTATGTCTTATGCGGATGGTGACTTCGAAAGCCTTGTCATTATGGCTGGAGAAGGACACTTGCATAAGTTAGGAGTAAGGGGCGGACGCTTACCACTCGACTTGTTATATTCATCCACAGGTTCCCAGTTTCTAGGGACATTAGAGAAGAAAGAAAAACCTACTCTACGTGAACCAATAAAGTACATACTTAGATCCAGAAAGAACCTAAATAGTTCGTTCAGATGAACAAATACTAACATCAAGAAAAATACAGAAGACTGTATGCTAACACGCATATACCACGGGGCTCCTAAACAGAAAAAGATGTTAAGGTGGGGCAAGCAGAGACTTCAACCTACATACGACGTGCATACATAGGGTAGAAGGAATAGACAAAGACAATAGTGATAATCATAATAGACAATAGGAAGAACATTGACAATGTGGTGTTTTCTGTTTTTGATGATGGATAATTAATATCATGAAACCGATTTGGGCACAGTCATAAACTTACGGGACTTTTATAGCAATACGGTGAATCAGTGATGAACAGTTTGTTTTCATTTCACTAACGGATTTACCATCAGATTCAAGCCTACGGATCATCCCGGGTGAGCTCTGTCCTGTTTGATGTGATGTCCTGTAATCGTGAAGAATGACTGGCGAGAAGATACAGCTGATAGACATTCTGAGTTCATTCTGGCCACAACCATAGAATACAATTGCAACTACACAGACAATATCCATACACACACCGGACATAGTTTTCTTTATTAATAAATCTTTTATTATATGTTGAAAGGAAATGTTGTCGGAGTATGTGTTGATAGAATAATAGAGAGAGTGACAGAAGTAGATATATGGAAGGGAAGACAGAAGGGAGGGGTGTAGACAAAAGTCAGTCAATAATCCCAACAGATAATAAGTTTGAAGATGTGCTTGTTGATTCCAACTCTCTCCCGGGAAAACAAGTGACACTATGGATAATGCAAAGTATACCATGGACAGATAGAAAAACTAATGACCAAGTACTACAGGAGACAAATGAAAATCGTAAATTGATTAGAGAAATTAGACGTAGACAGTCAACATTTTTTTGGACATATGGGAAGACATGAATTGGAGAACTTGGTGACAATTGGCAAGATTGAAGGGAACAGACCAAGGGGAAGACCGAGAAGTAAATACCTGGATGACTTGGCCACATGGCATGGTCGAGATAGGAACACTAAGCTGATTTATGACTATGGTGATCGAGTGAAATGGCGAGTCATGACCGCCCACGCCTTCCGGCATGATACATGATTGATTGATTGATTGATTGATTGATTGATTGATTGATTGATAAATAAGAAATTCTGGGCGTTTAAACTAAAATGTTACAGAAAAGTTCTAATAATATCGCGGAATAAAATGGAAAGAAATACTACCTACCACCCAATGAGATCTGAACATGGAAGAAAACTGGCTCATAAACACCATCATTTTTCGGAACCTGAAAAACATGGGCCATGTTAGCGTCATGGTGGTTTGGAAATAACAGTGTGAATGCATGGTTTCTGGGGGACGAGAAGGTTGTTGTCCTACACAGAGGAAACTTGTTAACCAGCACGGAGGGGACAGTTGATGACCAGCACGGAGGAGACAGTTGTTGACTAGCACGGGGGATACCGTTGTTGACCAGCACGAGGGTGACAGTTGTTGCCCAGCAGGGAGGAGACAGCTGTTGACCAGCACGGGGGTGACAGTTGTTGCCCAGCAGGGAGGAGACAGCTGTTGACCAGCACGGAGGAGACCGTTGTTGACCTGCACGGGGGAGACAGCTATTGACCAGCACGGAGGGGAGAGTTGTTGACCAGCACGGAGGGGAGAGTTGTTGACCAGCACGGAGGAGACTGTTGTTGACCAGCACGAAGATGGAAAAGGGACAAAGCGTTGACATGAAAATGCATGGGTCAGGGGAACTGGAAAAACAATTGCGAATCTGTCATGCGACGGTCCGCAAAGAGCCTATTATAATATCAAGATCATGATGAGAATCTATCCATCTAATACTCAAGGTCTATAGCCAGAAGTTCTTGGAGTCTCACTAAATATCTTAACCATGTTTTTGCTATGAACAATACTGTGAAAAATATAATGTGACAACAACGAAAAGTGCAACTGTAAAGCTGTCAGTGATTGGCTCAAGTGGTTCATTGATGGATGTAAAAAAAAAAAAAACTTAATTCGAGTATCTGTTAGTGAGTGTGCATTTGTTTAAACATGAACTTTTTTCTTAACATTTGAGATTAGAGGGATAAGGTATATCATAAATTATGTCACTTCTTGAAACTATGTAGTGACAACAGAAAACTGATAACTTTGTGACAACACTCGAGGAAAAAAGACATGTCACACAATTCAAACCAGAACTCTCTTTTATATTCTCTTTATCTAACCTTTTTTGGGTTGTTTACTCGTAAAGCGTAGACGTTTTTCTTCCTACTTCATCCTTTAACGCACTGGTTACGGAAGCCACGTCTTGAACACGGTACAGGATTATGGCGTGCTTAAGGTTGGCGTTATAAAACCAGCAAGACCGAAGATTAAACATAATCACCGGATGTGCAAATGCTGAGTAAACTTCTTGGTCACGGATCGGTTGCTTTGTACTCTACTTCTGCATTGTTCACGTTATGAAACCACGGGGAAAAGTTCTAAATTTTAAAAGTGGTATCCCCCGTCAGTTAAAGGTAGATGCTTGTCCTCTACAGAACGTTGCAAACAGCCCCAGCATTTATTTGCTGTTTGTGATTTACTAGACAATTATACGTTCAGTACTTTGCCTGCGTTCAGCAGTTTGCCATTCTTAGTAAATCAAACCAAATTACCGGGAAGGTTAACCCGGTCAACAAATGCCAGCAGAAGTCGGATGTGTCGGCCTAACGGTGCAAGAACGCAGCTACTGCTGTAAACAGGCACAACGCAATCGCGTCAGGAAAAAAAAGTCCGGATGAACGCAGCAGAAGAAGAAGAAACCAAATTAGGCATTTTAGATTGGAAGTAATCTAAGCCAGTTGGCATACCATGAGACTTACTGAAGATTTGTTTCATGCCCAAACTGCGCAACAGTTTGAAATAGAAAGAGATAAAGTAGCAACTATCTGGGACAAAAAGAGTTAAGTGGCGAGCTGCTCCATTCTTCTTACAGTCGTTGGTCGTCATGGTCGTCTACAGCGTTCTATTACGAGTGTTGTCAATCGTTTCCGATATAGAAATGTCCCCATGCCACAATGTCCAACTGTTCAACATATTTTCTCCTGTCTCACTTTCCTTCTACCATAAGTAAAGTACAAGCTCGGTTATGCATTCATCATGAAACACATACATATAACCAAGTTTCGAAAGAAAATATATTTCCACGTGCAAACCCTCTCAGAAAAACATACATGTATCCGCATGTTTGAGAGAGAGCCAGAAGTCTGAAACAACCATTGTTGGGAAAGGTCGCTATATTTATGTATTTCCTTTTGATTGTGTAGGCCAGCATATTTATCTACGCATGTCAAGATGTGTTGCCTACAATAGTGTTACTACTACTATACTATTGTTATAAACTTATAAAGTGGTATAACTCCATCCCTGGTCCCCTATGGGTTGTAGTTATTGTGCCTGTTTTAAGTATATTGTAGCAAACTATCGTCTGTCAAGACGATGAGATGCCTGTAAGAAGAAAAGGCAGACGAGGAGAAACAGTGGAGGCGGGGGAAGAGAGGGGGATGAAAAAAAAAGAAGGAGAAAGGAAGAAGACAAATAAAAGAGACAAGCTAATAAAATAATATAGAAGTCGGGGAGACACGTGAGAGAGTAGACGAATGGGAAGTAACAGATTTCGTAACATTCTTATGCTGGTTTCTGAATACACATCTCTCCCCCGATGTGTCTCCACCTTGCCGTGGTGGGGGAGCTTGCGTGTCCCATCGACCCCATGTGCTTGCCGATGGATGAAAAACTACATATCGGACAGCATATGGGATAGGGACCAGACTAAGAGAGACACAACCTGCTGCTCTGCAGGTAGACTGAGGATAACAGTCAAAATTTAAGCTCCGGCGCACGAAGCCACAATCTTGGTCCAGATACTTACACAAACGCCTCCACCGATAATGGAGGTGAGATACTGGGCACGCTACATGCCCAGTTCAGATACTTGTCCGAAGGCTCTCAGCTGGGGGATATGAGGGATCCCCGGATGAGAGGGCCTGGCCGTTTCTTCGCTCACTGCTGTACGGAGGTAAGGTGCTGAGCCGGCAGCACATGTAGCCTACCTCGTGAGCGAGTACTAAAAGGTGGAAAAACACCTCGGTCGCACGTTCCGATGAAAGTCTTTAACCGTACTCATGGAGTAAGTGTAGTCAAAGGTGGAAAATTGTCTCGATGACACGAAATGGAACGCCTGGCTTGCGAATCCATTACGTGGCAGACCAAAGGAAAAGCTTGCTGTGTGGAAGTCGAAATAAGAGTCTAACTTGTCTCGAACCTGAGGAAGGCTAACCTCATTAAAAATGCCCGCTGAAGCCGGAAGTGTCAGCCTACGGGCGGCAAAATAAAAATGGCACTACGCAACTACGTCCGAGTGAAATGTCTTTCGTGACCGGAAAAGCTCTAACTAGTCTTCCCTCGTGCTAGGAAAATCTACCTTGTTTCCGAATGCCGCTCTTGCTCGGAACAGCTCTGACTAGGTAGTTCTCCTAATGTCCTTCGTGCCTGGAACAGCTCTGAAGGGCACAGAGACAAGCACATGTCCGAACCGAAAACTCGCTGAGTGGATACCATCTGCAGACTGGCCTGGTTTGTGCGGGAGCGGCCCGTGGTGAAGGAACGCCCAATATGTTGAAGTGAGGATTTAAAGCAGCCATGAGCAGGACGTGACGATTCCCTCGGTAAGCCCAGGACCAGGGCGCTATGTGTCGGCCCTGCAAATATGGAAACAGCCTTGGATGGCGGAAAATGCTATGGACTGTCCCTGCCTTCCTCTGAGGGATGACCGTTGTCTTCGACCGTTCCAACTTGGCCAGCTGGGTTGTAGATGGCACCACAAAAGTGAGAGTCTCCCAGGAATGCTACCTGGTCAAAAAAGCACGCTGTCGTCGGATGTGTTGGCCTACGGGTCTCGGCCCAAGGGCGCATAACAGACACACCGCAATCACATCTGAAAAAACACTCCGGATGAACGAAAAGAAGAATACACATCTGCAAATTAAAAACTGTTACTATCTATTTATAGTAAAACTATTTCCTTGTGTTACCCGGAAGTAAAGAATAGTAACGCTGTAACCAGTCATGGATGTGGTAAGAGGCGATTAAGGAGGGTTGACGTGAGACTGGCTGCGTCATTCCGTAGAAAGATATATGTGCAAAATCCAACCAACCGTTATTTTCGTGCATCAGTTTAGGACATATGCTACATTGGAGGATGCCATGCAACAGAAGAACAATATGTCCATTAGTTATAATAAATAGCAGTCATGATGAAGTAGCGGGTTGTTGTTTTTTTTTTTTAAATATCAGCCATGATAAAGTGGTGGTTTGTTACTTCGCATAGCAGCCATTTTGAGGTTGTGGTGTGTTGGCTTGCATAGCAGCCATGATGAGGTAGTGATTTTTTTGGTTTGAATAGCAGCCATAATAAGGTAGCTATTTGTTGGTTTGCATAGCAGCCATGATGAAGTAGTGGTTTTTTGGTTTGAATAGCAGCCATAATAAGGTAGCTATTTGTTGGTTTGCATAGTAGCCATGATGAGGTAGTGGTTTTTTGGTTTGAATAGCAGTCATGATGAAGTAGTGGTGTGTTGGTTAACATAGCAGCATGATGAGATAGTGGTGCGTTGGTTAACATAGCAGCATGATGAGATAGTGGTGCGTTGGTTAACATAGCAGCATGATGAGATAGTGGTGTGTTGGTTAACATAGCAGCATGATGAGATAGTGGTGTGTTGGTTTGCATAGCAGCATGATGAAGTAGTGGTGTGTTGGTTAACATAGCAGCATGATGAGATAGTGGTGTGTTGGTTAACATAGCAGCCCGGAGACCCAGCTTCGGTCTCTCAGAAATAAAATAATACGTTGTCCAGAAGCAGTTGCCAGCTATGGGTCTGTGTTGTGATAGGGCCACGACATTGTGTAAGCCTAGATACAGGGAAAATTATGTGGTCAGTCGTTCCCTCACTTAGCGAGACGGCAAACACAGACATTATCAGCGGAGCTCCCTATGAACCACGTTAACGTGGCCGTTAGAAATATTACATATCGTTTGCAGGACGTTGCGATCAACCCCATGGTAATTTTTATAGGGAAATGTACGTTTAATGGTTTGCCATTGTTTTCTGAACGAGAAGTCATCGTTTAAGTTCAGCTTAATGCTTCCTCCAAAGTCGGAGAGTATCTGCCTGCATGGCGAGGAACCACTAGTCTGCACACCAATAAGCCAGACATGGGACAGCGGATACTCACGCAAACCTCAGGTCCGGTATGACATCACACTGATGGTGTATTCATCCGACACACAGGACTTCACGCTGGAGTTCACAGCCAGCGAACACAAGCAAGCAAGTAAGCTTAATGCTGGTGTAGGTGCTATACCTGCTACCTGGCCATCAGCGTCTCTCAGGGGTGACCGGACATTTCCCCCAAACAAACTTCGATAGGGTGGATCCAGACTTCACAAATATATATCAGGTCATTTTAATTGATTAAGTGCATGGTATGATTTATCATATTAAGCGACTTCCCATACCTGCCATGGGCTTATATATCGCGGACATTTTGTCGTTGCATAATGCTGTCTCATGTAAAATATCAACACTGTAGATTTTCCTAAGCAACCCCATTTAACTTGATATATAATACAACATGTATGTTACCATATTAACAACTTTTAGGTCATAACCGTGACATCCTTACTTTCCATTTTCAACTATCTAGTTTTGTTCAGTCCAAACCTACCTTTTTCTTGGTCCTGAATCTGTTAATTACGTTCTGGTGAAGGATAGACAGATAGGAAAAGATTCGCTCTCCTCACTTCGTTATCTTGTAACCAAACATGTGTAGGCCAAAAACATCACACTACTAGAATAGTTTATCTGTCCTGGGAAAACTATGTCTTATGTCTTACCATGCATATATAACACTTGTTTCTTAACCCTAAATAATATATTTCATATGTTCAGAATTGTCAAAACCATTAATCTTTACTTTTCTCCCCAAACTCGTCGCTGATACTTCAATATTTCCATTCCTCGCTATGAGTGTCAATAAATACCTATGAATTTAGCTATCGTGATATTAAACTGACTTCCCGTATTTATAGACAGGAACATAAAGGGGTATTCTTAAGCGAGTTAATCGGTACAGTTATCTCGGAACAGCCATACCATCTGATGGGAGATGCCTTGAAGAGTTTAGAACAAGAATTGCCATGGCGTAGGTAGCTTTTTGCAAGATGAAAAACATACTGACCAATAAAAAGATATCAATTGAAACGAGAAAAAGAGTGTTGAAGTGCTACAAAGAACCTGTACTTTTGTATGGGTGTGAAACGTGGACAATGAGCAGACAAGCTGAAAAACATCTGATGGCTGTGGAAATGTGGTTTCTGAGGAAAATGCAAAGAATACCGTGGACAGACAGAAAAACGAATGAACAAGTCCTTCAAGAAACAAATGAAGATTGTAAACTGAGTAGAGTCATTAGACGTAGACAGTCAACTCTTTTTGGGCATGTTATGAGAAGAAATGACTTGTAGAACTTGGTGATAACTGGCAAGATCGAAGGGAAGAGACCAAGGGGAAGACCGAGAAGTAAATACCTGGATTGCTTGGCCACGCGGCATGGTCGAAACAGGAACGCGGAGCTGATCCATGACTCTGGTGATCGAGTGAAATGGCAAAGCATGACCGCCCACGCTTATCGGCATGGCACATGATGGATGGATGGATGGATGAAGGGCGGGGGTGTTGATTTTGAGCAGTTGTATGATCATGTGAAAAAAAAAACAAAAAAAATACATGTCCTTTGTAGGATGTTGGAATCAACCTAAGGTTCAGTAGTTTGCCATTTCTTTCTGAACTAGAAGTCAACATGTAAGTCCGTGTGTCTGGCGTGTGGAACGAACATATTTCTCTGCCGTCAGAGGAAACCATTTAGGCGGGCTAAACCTCTCATCCATGCCGACCCCCACCTGATCAAGTATCAACGATACATGCTGTAGTCATATTGCAGTATATACAGCACGAAGCTCCTGTTCACGTTACAGGTCACACTGGCTGGGATTACGTTTGGTGTAGCTTCACGCACACACACACACACACACACACACACACATGCGCGCGCACACTCAGACACACACACACAGACACTGGCACATATAAACTCACACATATAAACACGCACACACGTCAACATCCGGTTGTCTGCACACAGTAACTATAACATTTAAAAAACAAACAAACACATACACACACATTTTATGTGGCTCAACAAAGTATTTAAATGTGTGTTTTGTTACCGCGTGTCTTTTCTTTCTATACCCAGATAATATCGAGAGAGATCAGCGATAGAGTAGGAATACGAGCTGGAGGTTAAAATGTAAACAATTTTTGTTATGCAGATGACACCGTATTGACGGTTGAAAACGTCGGAGATCTGCTTCAAATGTTAGACATTATAAAGACAGAGCTTAAAAAGACAGAGCTTAAAAAAATACTTTCTTTTAATATAAAACAAAACAGAAATAATTGTTATATTACAGATAAAGACAATACCAAAATATGTTACACTGAGAGTGTTCAACCAAGTCGTTAATTTCGTACATTTGAGGGAAACCATACTATCAAATGGAAGATATGCGTCAGAGAAAATATGCGGAATTAGTTAGCTAGTTAGTTAGTTAGTCTTTCCTCTGAACCCAATGCGGTGCATAGGGCAGAAGTCATGGCTCTCCATGCCTGGCGGTTCGCTGCTACCTGTTGTAGATCCTGGATGTCTACTTGTCCGTTGAATGAGCCTTCTCTGATGATGGTTCTTCGCAGGGTCTCTCTTGGTCTTCCCCGTTTTCTTTTCCCTACCGGTGACCATATGCGGAATAGGTCAAGCAAAAGCTGCATGTCAGAAAATGACAAGTATCTTATGAAATAGATCACTTTTATTGAATGTCAGAATGAATCAAACAATCAGATGCCGTCTCTACAATGAAGGTTGGCTGCAATGGATCTCCAACACTGCCTATCTCTCGCCTTTATTGTACATTCTGTCAGATTGCTGTTCGTCCATCTCTAGATGTTATCTTCCCACGTGTGTCGTTGTCTACATTTTTATTTTCTCGTTTGCCTTTAACATCACCCTCCAGTATGGTATTTATAAGAGTGTTATGTCTTTTAACGTGACCGAAATAATTCACTTGCCTAATTTGTATTTCCGTCATCAACTCTCTTTTCATCCCCAGTGTTCCTTGAACCTCAGTATTTTATTATTTTATTGTCCATGAAATACATCATATTCTTCTGTATATCCACAACTTCGGGGCCTATATTCGACATTCCAATTGTTTGTTTATTATGAATTTCATAAAGAAAGTAATTAAATGCCATATCGAACCAGTTCTGCTTTATGATAATGACTCTTGGCATTTGAACCAGCAGAGCTTGGAGGCAGCGGAGTTGTACTTTCTGAGACGAATGCTACAAATATTTTTGACGGCCATAGTAGCTAAGAACAAGTTCCCAGAAGTGGCTAATGAAAGTAGAAAAGTATACACGAGTATAAGAAAAAGACTACGGGTGTTCTTTCAGCTTAAAATAAAGAAGAGAGGCTTTGGAGAGTAGAGTGATGACTGGGAAGATGGGCGGTGGAAGAGGCAGAGACACACGGAGATTTATTATTTTTTTTACGCTCGCTGGCCTTGAACTCAAGCCTAGTCCATACACACTACTTCTAGTAGCACTAGACTGAATTTTGCATGTGGATTAGCTTTCTTAATTACAAATGTCCCTCGCCATTAGGCAAGTCCACTTCAACTTCAGAGGTACTTGTAATTTACGTTCCCAAGTCAAGGACGACAAGTTAACATTTTAGTCTAACTGTCCAATGTACGGATTGAACCGGTTACTTCGGCACCAGCACCCGTGGTATTTAAGAACACACGTTCTTATCCTTTCGGCGATGCTGACCTCAAACGGAGAGATATGATGCCCGAATGTCTAAGATGATGGAGTGGAGGAATGTCATCAATAAAATTAATTCAGAATGCCACGGACCGAGATACACGGGCGACTATTCCACTTGGCAAGACACATGATGATGATGATCTAAGTGTTTATAGTAGGCAAGTCATCTGTAGGCGTGTAAAGAAGAATTCCTGTTTATAGTTTGGGTAATGATGTTTTCAAGTATCAGTTCTATGTTACCACTCCCGTGTGTTGCCGGGGCCCATAAGGGAAGCAAAGAATAGCAACACTGTAGCCTACCACGCATGTCGTAAGAGGCGACTAAGGAGGCTTGATGGTTCCGTCGCCCTGCTACTGAGTGAGTGCGTGGCGCGACACTGTGAGCTGTGAGTTTCGTGTGAAATGCTTTTGAATCTGCCTGAGGATTTTTGGAACGTGACTGCATGTTCGGAGTGATGGCAGGTGGCTATGTCCCAGAGTTGACCGGTTTTTGCCTTATGCAGAAATGCGTGGCTGCTGGGCTTCTGGTTGACTGCCACTGCCATCAGCGATGAACTGTATTTTCGTGGACTGTGTGGGTGAACATCTAGGAAACATTCAGATAGGAAAATGACAGCCGATTCCATCAGAGATGAACTGGGTGTTTCGTGGGGGACTGGTGTGTTGACATTCTGGTGGCGGCATTATGCACAGTGTATTTGTGCGGGCTGTTGTTTGTCGAGACTCCTGTCTTTTCCACTTTTCACATTGGGCATTGGGGAGCGTTTTGTGTGATATTCACTGGCACAGAAACGGAGCATAATGGGGACGACCCGTTGCTGTGAAGTTGGAACTGCGACTAACTAACTAACTAATTCTATGTTACCAATGCCAAACCTGGACAATGACTGAAAAAGAGAAAAGAAAAATCACAACAACAGAAATGAGATTCCTGAGAAGAATACTCAATGTATCAAGAAGAGATAAGATCAGAAATGAAGAAATCAGGACTAAAGTGGGAGTTATAGCTGCACTAGATGTTATTAGAAGGCAGCAAGTCAAATGGTTTGGCCATGCAAGTAGGTTACCAACTAACAGTATACCACAACAAACAATGATGTACAGACCAGAGGGAAGCGGAGGACGAGGCCGACCACGTACACGATGGACGCAGGGAATAACAGAGTCCATGGGAATATCGATACACGAAGCCCATAAGCGGGCACTCTCCCGCTGTTTATACTTCACTTCGACACCGCTGAATTTGTGTGTGGTCTTTGCCAGGCTTCGGCAAGGGAATCAGATAGCTATGTAACCACTTCTCCTTGATGCTGGCACTCCCTATACTGTTGTTGTACATGTCTGCTAGTTTCTCTAGCTCGTTGTCAGAACACATACTGTTGTCGTCATATCTTATGCCATCTGGCACTGGAGCGGTGTTTTTTGAACGTCGAAGCACAGCCTTGATTTCTTTCACTGACATTGTGTCTTCATCCGAAATGTTCTGGGCGTTGCATCTATCTGAGCATCCGAAATGTTCTGGGCGTTGCATCTATCTGAGGTGACTTCCTTGACGAGATTTCGAGTTTAGTGGTACTTAAATTTTAATTCACCGCAACAAAGAAGAATCCCTTCGAGCCTCATTTGCATCGGTCCGGCAATCATTTTCCGGTTTAGTGTTTGGTGGACTGCTAGACCGATCGATGGATGTTTTTTTTTTAGTTTTGGGCCCGTAGGGCCCTCACTGTCGTCGACAGTTTTGTTTGTGGTTGTTTGCGGTGAATTAAAATTGAAGTACCCGAGTTTATTGCACTTTTGCAACCAATGCAAATTTAAAATAATTTGTTTGTGGTGCAGTTATATCGTTGTGCTATAGCGAGTGCTTACTATATTTGCAGAGACTTGCAACAGTTTTCTTCTTTCCCTGAGAAAACTTGGTCACGAAAAGCTAGTTGAATTATAAAGGACTTAAGTCCGGAAAGGAATGCTAATTAATAATCCTTACTTCATTCTTTATATGCCATGCCGATAAGCGTGGGCGGCCATGTTCTGCCATCTCACTCGATCACCAGAGTCGTGGATCAGCTCCGTGTTTCTGTCTCGACCATGCCACGTGGCCAAGCCATCCAGGTATTTAATTCTTGGTCTTCCCCTTGGTCTGTTCCCTTCGATCTTGCCAGTTGTCACCAAGTTCTCCAATTCATTTCTTCTCATAACATGCCCCAAAAATTTTGACTGTCTACATCTAATGTCTCTAATCAGTTTACGACATTCATTTGTTTCTTGAAGGACTTGTTCATTGTTTTTTCTATCTGTCCATGGTATTCTTTGCATTTTCCTCAGAAACCACATTTCCACAGCCATCAGATGTTTTTCAGCGTGTCTGCTCATTGTCAACGCCTCATAAAAGTACAGGTTCTATGTAGCACTTCAACTCTCTGAGCAGAGTCACTCTGTGGCGAGCAGAACAAAACAAAACGGCCAAGAGGCATGAACAGGTCAAATAGGTGACTACAGTTTGGTTCGTAGAATTTATATATTCTGTTTAAGTGCATCTTTAGTATAGTTTGGCCTGTTCTTTTCGAGTCATATAATTTTACAGAAATACCAATATACGTATATTTTATATTGTATATAAATCAACAGCAGTTATAGTAGTAGATACGTTAACGTCCCCCCAAAAAAATCAGAAATCTAAAGGGGAAGTGAAATGACGTCATCATTATATGTGTACATTTGTAAACAACACGGAAGCTCCTCCTACAGAGTTTGATCAACATCAATATCTTTGGGAATTTTTTGTAAATAACCCTTTTATCTATGTATTTATTATTATGTTAAGTAAACTGCGATATCGTTATTTATGAGTGCTAGATATGACTTCACTCAACGGTATAATTAATCTGGATACAGGCGAGCTCGGTAATTTCTAACTACCAACCGTACCGTATCCATGAGATTCTGAATGAGAATGAATCATTGAATCCTCTGATTTTGCATACGATCTGATTCAAACTGAATTTCAGAGTAGTCAAGTAAACATACTTAGCAGTATGCGACTCAAATAGTGAACATATATTTGGTCATAATGTTATCTAATCTTTACTTTATGTGACACTAAGAGCCTGGAGTATATTTATTTACTGTCTGTCTACTGACTCTATGATGTCTTTGCTTTGTTGTTTGATAGTAGTTGAATACTATAGTTCATTGTTCCTGCACATTTTATTAAATTAAAGATTTCAATCATGCTCACCATTCTGGTATGATGATCTGTGGTGGTAGAGTTAAGAGACATATGTGCCACAAAAGTACAGCATTACAGATTTAGTGATGTATTTAGTGATGCACCTCTCCACTGTGTCTACATCGGAGTGTCTGCAACAAAATGTCTCCAACAGACACTACCATTGACGAACAATAATCAGAGATGCAAACATACAAGACAAATGTAAGGAGAAGTTTATTGAGTGGCAGCTTGATTGTACTAAGTACTAAGCTAAAGCAAAGCTAGCTAATGTTTGAGGGTCTAACATCTGTTTGAACCACCAAGATGTTGTTTCTGTAGGTATGCTAGTCAGGATTTTTAAATTGGGTATTTACTAATGAGACCACCATAAATAGATAGGCCTTAAAAAACCAAATCTAATGGTACCTCAATTATGCCTGTATGTCAATTGTAAGCGGAAATATTCACATTTGAGTGTCGGGATCTTGAAAAAAAAAAATTTCTCAGATCTTTCTGTCTGTGCACCTCTCCACTGTGTCTACATCGGAGTGTCTGCAACAAAATGTCTCCAACAGACACTACCATTGACGAACAATAATCAGAGATGCAAACATACAAGACAAATGCTGCAGATTAAAAGAAAATACTCATCTAACAGTATTTTCTCATTTATACTTAATTCTGAAATAATTAATATTAATAAATTGTACTCTCGCTGCCGGTCTGTGTGAGATTGTCTCAAATGGGGCATATACAGATATGAAAACTGACTTTAAAAATATGTTCTGTCATGTTACAAGATAAAAAAAATAGTAAAAGTATACAAATAAATTATTAATAATTTTTAACCTTGTATTCTCTTTAACTTTAGTAGTTCGAATTGCACGTTTTGAGCGTAGAGCGCCCTAGTCTGATCGAAATTCACGGAGCTGCTATCTCAGCTTTCCAATCACAAAGACCAAACAACATATCCGCAGAAATAATTACCAAATAATTAAATTTATTTAAAAGTCACTATAATTTCAACCATTCGCTATGCGTAAAATGTTAGACTAACCTATTCTGCAGAAACTAAGATGGCGTTTGTTATTGTCACATGATATTTGAATGAATGAATTATGTCGGAAGCATGCATAATGAAAGTAAAGCATACAACTATAAGAAAGAGACTAACATTCTTTGGTCATGTTATGTGCAGAGAGGCATTGGAAAACATAGACAAATCAATGAGAAAAGAGGCACAGACAGACAGAGAGACATGATGCTGAATGAACTGAGGCAGTGGTAAAGAGAAATATCATCAGCAGAGGTGATGCATAACATTAGGGACTAAGACCTGTGGAGAATTAGGACATTTATGAAAGTAAAAAAAAACAAAACTAATACCAAACTTAGAATATTTAACTCTTAAAGAGAGATAGAAGAAGACAATGAGAGAAGTTATTTTTAACAGCTTTTTATCATGGCACAAACAGTTGTCAACACATAAATTGATACTTTTGCAAACCGCAAGATGTGGAGAGGCTGGATTGCTAGCGCCAGTTGGCAATGCATTTGATGACAATGACAATGAATTGTATCATCTTTAGAATTAGTCTTGAGTGAGTCTAATTTTCTAAGGCTATGAATTTTACCTCCTTTGTGAATAGTGTTGAGAAACTGTGTTTTCCCTCTAGGTAATGTTTCTTTGATCTTTCCAGGTGAAACACATAAATCATGACTTTAATGGAGTTTTTCTTTCATTTGAATAATGAAGAAACAAAAAAAAGATTACGATTTATTGCCTGGTATATTTTGCTGACCGGTCTCTGTGGCTAAGGGCTTGCGAACGCGGTTTGGGAGCCCGTATACCCGGGTTCAAAACACATCGGTGCTGGTTTTTTCGAAAAAGGTATAGGAGCTGGTCGTTCAGAAAGCAATGGCAAACTACTGAACGTAAAATTTGCCCAGGAATCATGAACAGCGAAAATGCTGGTGTTGACTGCTACATCCTGTGAAGGACATGCAACTTAATTTTTAATTTTTAAATATTTTGCTGCATCTCGTCAGGTACAAACTGCAGAAATCACACAACATAAACGAAAGTAATTAGATATATCCTTCAAGCTGAAATATACACATATTCGTACAGTAACTTCAATTGTCTACCACCACAATTTCTATTTTCTTTTATCTTTCCAGGTGAAACACAGGAATCATGACTTTAATGGAGTTTTTTGGCTGTACTTTTATTGCCTTTGGGCTACCATTTGCCTTGTTCATCTTCACAATAGCAAGAGACCCAATGAGAGTTATTGTCCTTATTGCTAGGTGTGTATTTGTTGCTTTCTCTCATAATTTATATATGTATGTCTCATTGTTACTCAAATAAATATTGTTGTTTATTGATATGTTGTGTTAAATAATTTTCCAAAATTTGACCCAAAGCAGTTTCCTGCTAGGTCTGCGATATGGCCATCACATTTTGTAGGCCTTTATTCATAGAGGAACGGGTGGCCAATCATTCTCCTCACTTAACAAGCATCAAGCCTAGGCATTGAACCCTCATCCAACCATGCTGATGATATTATAAGTGCAGTTCCCTATCGACTTCGCTAATGCAACTGCTTAATGCCATTTAGTCCATTAAACAATTTTGTTCCGCTGAATCTAATTTTATGATGATTGCAGTAACATAACACTATTTACTACTCATTTCTGCCTTGACAGTCATAACTTCTAACTTGACAATCATAAATAGTTTTGTTAATAAATAATGCTTTTATTATTTACTTAAATGTAGTATATAATTATCTGTATATATTTGTAGTTTGTTGTTATAACAACAATATATTTTTGGGGGTCATATTATAAGAAAAATGCAGGTTCTGTGTTGCATTTCAACACTCTTGTTCTCATTGCAATTGGCATCATTTTACTGGTCAAGGGTTCACTCAGCTTCAAAACATGTCTACTGTCTAATTGTCAGGAAGAAGAATAATTTTATTTCTTAAATTACCTGGTACAGATACTACTATTATTATTTCTCATTTTTATGTAATTACTGCAATTATTTTATATAATGCAGATAACAGGATTGTTTTATTCAGTTAAACATGAAGATTAAGGTAGTTCCGTATCAAATACTGGTATTAGGGTGAAATATTAGACCTTCAAATATTCTAGATCATGACAAATAAGGTAGAGTAGTGAGTTCCCTTCCTTACTTCCTTTTCCTTCCCTAAAAATGTCCCATCAGAAAATTGTCTGGTGGCCATTTTTATGAGACTGGGTCAACTTCAGAGCTGTACTGGTCGGGAAAATTAATACTGCCTCTGCTGGGGATTGAACTGCGATCATTCTCTTTGCAGGCAGGTGCACTAACCAGAGGGTGTATTTTTAATGACTGTGCAGTGTTTGAAAATATTGCCCGTCCAAGTTTTGTATTCACCTTCTGTAAAGTCCATGCAACATAATAGGTAAATACAAAACTTGGACCAGCAATATTGTCAAACACAGTCATTAAAAATACACCCTGTACTGCGCCATTGTGGTATCCCTTGTGTTCACTTACACTGTGGTAAAGGGTTATAAATAACATGGTTTATGGAGGTCAATATCAGCGATTGGATAAGAGCGCTTGCTCTTAAACATCCAGTCTGCTGATACTGAGGCAGAGGGTTCAACCCCTACACAGGTCAGTTGGACTACAATGTTGACCTCCCGTCCTTGACTTAGGCATGTAAATTAAAATTACCTCTGAAGTCGGAGTGAGTTCCCAGATGGCGAGGGACGATGGTAGAAGGGAAAGCTAATCCACAGGCAAAAATCAGTCCAGCATACTAGAAGTAGTAACATGTAAATGGTCTACACTTGAGTGAATGCAAAAAAAAACAAAAAACAATATGGTTTTTAAATTTTCTATTAAACCAACATTAATCTGGTTATTTTTGATAATTTGATCATGTGCATATTTTGGTTTATTATTTCTCTGTACCCTCTAGTCAGTCTCCCTGGCCTAGGGGTTAACGTCTTTCTCCGTAATCCCGTATATTCTCGTGAGTAATGTAACCTGCGTGAGAATCGGTAGCTGTCCTCGCCGCGTTGGTAACTTACAGGGTATGTGAGCCTGTCGCTCAGAAAGCAATGGCAAACTACTGAGCGTAATCTTGCCTAGTACATCAACAGCAGCTGAAAAATGCTGGTGTTGACTGCAACTTCCTGTAAGGGATATGCAAAGAAAAAAAATACCCTCTTTATATGAAATAATAGCTTACAATATTTTTCATAAATTGTGTGAATATATTTCAGTGCATTTTTCTGGTTGCTGTCACTTTTACTATCGTCAATACTGTGGTATGCAGTGGTTCCCTTACGAGACAAACTGGCATTTGGATTGGTCTTTTCAGTAATATTCCAGGAACTCTTCAGATTTTTGTTCTACAAAACATTAAGGTAATGTTACGGATGTTTTAGAGAACAGTACAGTAGATAATTAATGCATTGTGGCTACTTCTTTGCAATTGTTGCTTCTGAGCACATTTTAATACACTTCATGCCTTTTTAAAATGTATCTATCTGTGTTTGAAAAGAAATAAAAAGAATGTAGTGAGTTTTAACTTAAGCATCATATCCGTGTACACTGTATTCTCCATTATAAAGTGTGATATAGAACATGTGAGGAACATCTCTGTGATAGAGATAATCTATACAGTAGAGTGCAACTCTATGATAGAGTTCATATCTTTGGTAGAGTTAATCTATACAGTAGAGTGCACCTCTTTGTAGAGTTCCTCTGTGCAGTAGAGTGCATCTCTGTAGTAGTTCATCTATGCAGTAGAGTGCATCCTTGTGATAGCGTTCATCTGTGGGGTAGAGTGTCTATAGATTAAAGTGCATTTCTATGATGGAGTTAATCTCTATGGTAGAGGGCATCCATATAGTAAACTGCATCTCTGTGGTAATGTTAATCTCAGTAAAGAGTGCATGTTCATGATGCTATGCATCTCTATGATAAAACACATCTTTTTGATAGAATGCATCTTCATCATATCTCTCATTCTGACAGAGTGTACTTCTGTCACATAGTACCCTCATGGCCAAATGTCAGAAAACCCACATGTTATCAAATATCTCCACAATTAGCAGTATGTCATCATATAATAGATCCAGAAGTCTTTCATTAGCAGTAACTTGTCATTTGATAGAGCTTCCCCAGTCACTTGTCATCAGCTGCAGTTTTATTTCATCTGGGATATCAACTGGGAGTTGATTGATGAGCACCTGAGCAAGTATCACTTGCCAGTTTGTTCAGAGTACTGCATTCCTTGAGCTGCTCAAACTCTGAAATCCCCTGCTCGTTTGCATCAGACCCCTTGATAAACCTTTTACCAGTAGTGCACAATGAAATCTTCAACATACTAACCTGCTGTCCTGTAAGCGTTAAAGAAGTCATTGTTCTTCTTTTTGTTTGCAGTGGTTTATAAAAATGTGGAGTGACTTAGATGTTTACACACACCTCTAACTCACACAAACCTTGTTCTATTCATGATGTGAATGGTCTCCTGCTTTTCTCCTCAACAAATTTATGCCAAACCCTTTGTAAATTTGTTCATAATTGGTTGGAGTTTGCAACTGAAGCATGGCAATCCTCCTTACTGTACCAACATGCATTAGAATGTCAGGAAGTTTGCAAAATAAGATAGGGGTGTTAAAATTTATCCTGATACTTGTGTAGTGTATAAGATGTCTAGTCTTCTCAGACAAGAGCAAAAACAAAAACTAAGAGAACCCATGTGCACATTGAACATATTAAAAATCCTTCTGTGGCTTGAAATTGAAAAAAGCAGGCTGAGCAGTTAGCCCAGGCTAAATTTCATAATTATAGAGATATACCAGAAGATAATATTTATAGTATGTGTGATTCTGGCATAGACAGTTTTGGATTCTCGCTGGTGCTCAGGAGTTTGTGCACTTTTCTAAGATTCTCCTTGTGTGATATATGGGAGGAGGAGACTGGAGCACTGATTGAGATATCTGTGTGCAATGAAAGTGATCCTTCACCAAAACCAAACCAAAAAATACAATGTTTCAAATCAGGTCATATATAATACACATTCCAACCATTTCTCTGTCAGTGCCTTCTAGTTTTTCACATTTATTTAGAGCTTGGAGGCAGTGTAGATGTGGTTTCTGAAACATTTGTGTGTGAATACCTTGTACAACCAAAGTAACTAACAATGATTGCATTAAATCAGCTAATGAAAGTAAAACATTATACACAACTATAAGGAAGAGACAGCATATTTTTTTATCATAAAATGAGATGTGAGACATTGGAAAACATCGTGATGACAGGAAAGATCGATAGTAGATGACATAGAGGAATGATGTGGTCTAAGATGATGTCATGGAGGAATATCATCAGTAGAATTGATCCAGAACACCAAGCACTGAGATCTTTGGATAGTTAGAACACACATCTCTTTTCATTCTTATCCTTGGGTAATGTATCAGATGTCTAGTATTCTCAGACAAGGAGCAAAAACTAAAAGACAATAAGATAAGCTTATCTTGTTTGTCTCTCATCTCATTTTATGACTTTTCAAGACACATGATGATTATGATCATAAAAGGACCTAATTACATAAAACTGTCTGCATGCATTGAACTTCATGTATTTTTAGGTATATATTTCATATAGTTGTGTGTAGGGAAGAAGCATCTGCTTATCTTGTTTGCATGTTTAGGTATGTATTTCATATAGTTGTGTTTGGTTAAGTTTAGTTTAGTCGACGGATCAACATCACGGCACACAGGTGTAACCCATAAGTGCTCCATTCTACTCCTAACTCAAGCCTGAGTCCGGAGAATCTCAGCTCAGTGCATAAACTCCATAGCACTGGCGAGGATCCTGAAATACTTTGGGTAGATTTTTTACTCTGAATTTTACCCGGGCAGCGCCGTTAGGCTCCTCTTTTTCGATTTCCAACTATCTATATACTATAACTACTTAATTGTGTGTAGGGAAGAAGCATCTGCTTAACTTGTTTGTATCTTTAGGTATGTTTTTCATATAGTTGTGTGTAGGAAAGAAGCATCTTCTTATCTTGTTTGTATGCTTAGGTATGTATTTTTTATAGTTGTGTGTAGGAAAGAAGCATCTGCTTATCTGTTTGTATGTTTAGGTATGTATTTCATATAGTTGTGTGTAGGAAAGAAGCATCTGCTTATGTTGTTTGTATGCTTAGGTATGTATTTCATATAGTTGTGTGTAGGAAAGAAGCATCTGCTTATCTTGTTTGTATGCTTAGGTATGTATTTCATATAGTTGTGTGTAGGAAAGAAGCATCTGCTTATCTTGTTTGTATGCTTAGGTATGTATTTCATATAGTTGTGTGTAGAAAAGAAGGATCTGCTTATCTTGTTTGTATGTTTAGGTGTGTATTTCATATAGTTATGTAGAAAAGAAGCATCTGCTTATCTTGTTTGTATGTTTAGGTATGTATTTCATATAGTTGTGTGTAGAAAAGAAGCATCTGCTTATCTTGTTTGTGTGTTTAGGTATGTATTTCATATAGTTGTGTGTAGGAAAGAAGCATCTGCTTATTTTGCTTGTTTTGTTTGTTTCTTTTTTCAGACGAGCAAATGATGGTTTGTTAAAAGTAAGCTTGCAGACAACAAACCAGCACGTGGCTCCTAAGGATTTTTTAAACGAGCACATTATGGCTTATGGTATAATATCCTGTTTGTATGAAGATATCTTTATCCAATATATTTCTAACTTAATGGTTAACTACAGAGTGTTTGTAATTGTTAATTTATATCAGTTATCTGTTGAGTTATCATCCTTACACTCCGGACATGTCCATAGGTGCTCAGATCCTCCCCCCAACATATGTATGAGCATCCAGTGGCTATTAGTGCCAGCGTTGTGCTGGTTGATGAGACCCTCCATTCTCCTGATGTGCTTCTCATGTCTGGCCATGCCAGTTCTTTCTCCAGAGTCTCATTCTGGACAGTGATGTGGATGTTCACTGCTGAGCGTGTTGACCTCTACATTAACATTGTTAATTTATAATATAATGAGAAATGTAGACCTTGTCTGTCACAAATACTTTTTGCTTTAGTTTACTCCTGTTAGATACTAATGTGTGTTACATAAACACTCATGTTAGGTACTCCTGTTAAATACTCACTCCTAATGATCACATTTAGCCTGTCACCTTCTGAGTTAGGATCAAACATTTCTCATAATGATTATTTAGACCCTTCCAAGTATTAAAGAGTTTGTGCACAGAGATGATATTACCTCGTGGTCAAGAGGAGGTAATTAGGACTCATAGATAGTTTTGCTGTATGATGAAGATGATAGTTGAATCCAGTGAATGAGTCAGTTTAAACAGACCGGCTAAACTAATAACACCCTTGGGCAGGGTGGAGAACCTATTTAGCCACCCAAGGAGGGTAACATGAAACCATGGGAGCAGGTGGTAGATATAACTTAGATAGTTTGTGTTCTCATGTTTGGAATAGCGGGTAGAGGATCTCTGTATAGAGGCAATAGTTTGGTCACTATCATGATGGAAAACAATGATAGATTGCCTTTACAGATACATAGAAACTTATAGCAGTCAAAGAAGTTATGTGGAGGTCAGCATGGCTGAATGGATAAGAGCATTTGTTTTTAAACATCTGGTGTGCTGATACCGGGGTAGAGGGTTCAACCCTTACACCGGTCAGTTGGACTAAAATGTTGACTTCTCGTCCTTGACTTGGGGACGTAAATTACAAGAATCTCTGAAGTCAGAGTGGGTTCTCCTGATGGCGAGGGACACTGGTAATAGGGAAAGCTAATCCACACACAGTAATCAGTCCAGTGCACTAGAAGTAGTAGCACAACATATATGGACTACACTTGAGTTCAAAGTGAGCAAATTAAAAATAAAAGACATGCTTACAATTGTAAGGATAACTTGGATTAATTGTTTATCTGTGGATGTAAGGATAACTTGGATTAATTGTTTATCTGTGGATGTAAGGATAACTTGGATTAATTGTTTATCTGTGGATGTAAGGATAACTTGGATTAATTGTTTATCTGTGGATATATGTTATACTTGCAGTTTCTGGTCTGGGGTTTGGAATCATTGCTGGAGCTTTCTCAATAATAAATGTGCTTGCTGATATGTCTGGGCCAGGGACCATTGGTATCATGGGTGATTCCAAATATTTCTTTTGGACTTCAGGTAAAAATCTTTGTATTTTCATGTGTCTGTTTTTTTTAAAATGTGGCTTCTTGATTCAAGTTAAGTTTATTTCACCATCATCAAGTGCCATTGCCACTGTGAAGACCATCTGTGAGTTTCCAACACCTGTGTTCTGTGTTTTTGGGGGTGTACCCATACTTGCAGTCCATCTCTGGATATTGTTTTCCCGAATGTAATGTAGTGTTCATGGTGCACTCATCAAGACTTCTTTCAGTCCATTGTTTCATGTTGTTTACCTATTTGTAATGTTGCTTTTCTCTAGCATGCTTTCCCTCTCTTTTTCCCTCCAGCACATCCCTTAGGAAGGAGTTGTGTCTCTTAACACAACTGAAGTACTTTATTGTATGTTCTTGATCTTGATTCTGTAATATTTTCTTCAATCCAAATGTTTGTAATACTTCTTTATCAAAACAATGTTTTCCCGTAGTGAATTTGAATAACGAAGACACAAACCATAGAATGTATGATTTATTGCCTAGCATATTTCACTGCATCTCGTCAGGTGCATACTACAGATGTCACACAACGTAGAGTAAAATAACTAGATACATTGTTCAAGCTTAAATATACACATGTTCGCATAGTAATATCAATTGTTTACCATGGTAATTTTAAATTGACTACCATGTCTTTCTGTTTGCACAAAATTGGCCTATGCAGATGAATCATTAGGGCTTCTGCAAACTGTAACAAATGACTATTTTGTGTATGAAACAACATGCAAAAAGCGCTGTCTCTATCAATTACATGACCGGTTTCCAAGACATCACGTGCAATGGAAGTTTATAATTGTGGTGTGTCAGCCTTCCCATGATCCCATCGCCTGTGTGTAATATCTTGTCAACCGAATTTGGTATGTGTTCAACAACCCTGCTGTGTAGCTGCCGCTCTGTTCTGCTGATGTAGATAGACTCGCACCTGCATGTGAATTGGTAAATGCAATTTGATGTGACATACAGAGGGGTAGATTCTTTTACTGCTGGGGTGGGAATAGGTGTAGTTCTGTACCTAATTGGAGTTGCAGCACAGAATGTTCGGCCGACTGCTGTAATGAGACGGTCCTGTAGAAGTTTCATTACGTAATTGATATTACTGTGCGAACATGTTTATATTTCATCTTGAACGATGTATCTAGTTATTTTACTCTACGTTGTGTGACATCTGCAGTATGTACCTGACGAGATGTAACAAAATATGCCAGGAAATAAATCGTACTTCTTTGATTGTTTTGTTGCATTGCCATGATATTCTTCTTACTCATCTATGTAACCATGTTTCATCATCATCATCTCTTTTTATCTTGTTCATCTTGTACCTTGCAGTGTCGAGGTGAAACATAAACAGCGGGAAAGTGCCCGTTTATGGGCTTCATGTATCGAGATTCCAATAGACTCTGTTATCCCCTCTGTCCATCACTTACATGGTTGACCTCTTCTTCTGGTTCTACCGTGTTTCCCCGAAAATACAACCTACCCCTATATAAGCCCTAGCACGATTTTTCAGAAATGCTTTTAATATAAAACCTTGTCTGCCATACTGCCATACATCCTCATCTGCCATACATCTTCATCTGCCATACATCCTCATCTGCTATACTACCATACATCATCATCTGCCATACATCCTCATCTGCTATACTACCATACATCATCATCTGCCATACATCCTCATCTGCTATACTACCATACATCCTCATCTGCCATACATCCTCATCTGCCATACATCCTCATCTGCTATACTACCATACATCCTCATCTGCCATACATCCTCATCTGCTATACTACCATACATCCTCATCTGCCATACATCCTCATCTGCTATACTGCCATACATCATCATCTGCCATACATCCTCATCTGCTATACTACCATACATCATCATCTGCCATACATCCTCATCTGCTATACTACCATACATCATCATCTGCCATACATCCTCATCTGCTATACTACCATACATCCTCATCTGCCATACATCTTCATCTGCTATACATCCTCATCTGCTATACTACCATACATCCTCATCTGCCATACATCCTCATCTGCCATATATCCTCATCTGCCAAACATCCTCATCTGCCATACTGCCATACATCCTCATATGCCATACATCCTCATCTGCCATACATCCTCATCTGCTATACATCCTCATATGCCATACATCCTCATCTGCCATACATCCTCATCTGCCATACATCCTCATCTGCCATAGATCCTCATCTGCCATACATCCTCATATGCCATACATCCTCATCTGCCATACATCCTCATCTGCCATACATCCTCATATGCCATACATCCTCATCTGCCATACATCCTCATCTGCCATACATCCTCATCTGCCATACATCCTCATCTGCCATACATCCTCATCTGCCATACATCCTCATCTGCCATACATCTTCATCCGCCATACATCCTCACCTGCCATACATCTTCATCTGCCATACATTCTCATCTGCCATACATCTTCATCTGCCATATATCCTCATATGCCATACATCCTCATCTGCCATACATCCTCATCTGCCATACATCCTCATCTGCCATACATCCTCATCTGCCATACATCCTCATCTGCCATACATCTTCATCCGCCATACATCCTCACCTGCCATACATCTTCATCTGCCATACATTCTCATCTGCCATACATCTTCATCTGCCATATATCCTCGTCTGCCATACATCCTTGTCTGTCATACTGCCATACATCCTCGTCTGCCATATTGCCATACATCCTTGTCTGCCATACATCCTCATCTGCCATACATTCTCATCTACCATACTGCCATACATCCTCATCTGCCATACATCCTTGTCTGTCATACTGCCATACATCCTCATCTGCCATACATCCTTGTCTGTCATACTGCCATACATCCTCGTCTGCCATACTGCCATACATCCTCATCTGCCATACATCCTTATTCTGCTGATACACAGCCAATACATACTCTCTTTACATTCTGTACCTTGCCAAGATGATATCTTCACATCCATTATACCTTCAGCATATAAAAGGACAGTTGAATAGAACGTGTTTGTTATTGTTTGTTTACTATGTAATGAAAGGTCGGAAGAGAGCAAAAAGTTCTGAATGGGTTGGCTGAGTGGGAAAGAAATTAGTCGAACCTATTAAGAACATAGCTGACTTATGGTTGTGGAGGAACATGGTCGTCTGTTACCCGGCATGGCACAAAATGAGGATGATTTATAATTGGTCATTTGTTTGCTGCTTTATTATGTGACGTGAAGAAACTTGTGTGATGGACACCATGTTGGTGATTAATCTGTCTGCTTGTACAAGATATTTGACAGAGATGAGTATGTTGCTGTTGCTGCAAATGAATTTATCTATAAACTACACATTTTACTGCTGTTTTGATACTCTGGTGCATGTACTTCAATGAAAATATGTAGTGGATATGTAATGGACAAGATGACCTAAATGATAAATAATAATTGAGAAGGTGTAGTTTATTTTCACAACTTGTATTAAATTAAGAAGCCTTGACTGTTGGATTGGAGCCACAGTAGCGCAGTGTTTCGCATGCTTGTCTGCTGGCCTGGTGGTCATATATTTGAATTCCTGTCGAGGCAGATTTGTTAAAGTTGACCTTGGCTTCCTGACCATTTCAGCCCAAAATGGACGCCAGGAAATGTCCTGGGCAGTAAAGGTGACCAGCGTGATGTTGACCATATCATCCATTGAGTGCCGATTTGTCTGTTGTCTGTAAGTGCATGGTGTATTTTTAATGACTGCAGTATTTGAAAATATTGCTGGTCCAAGTTTTGTATTTACCCTCTGTAAAGTTCATGCACCATAATAGGTAAATACAAAACTTGGACCAGCAATATTTTCAAACACTGCACAGTTATTAAAAATATACCCTATATATGGGGCTATCACCACATACACAGGTGTATAAAAATGTCCTTTACTTCACTTATTCCGCAGTTGTATACCCTTGATAAAATATCCTTCAACAATAAGTCATTGAAATCGTTGCATGCATCCATAGTAGATTATTTGATTGTGTGCAAATTAATTGTCTGTAACGGTCAGTAAACTAGATCTAAAAGCAAATCATAATACTCATACTGGTACTAATGGAATGGCAGACAGTAAGAAAAATGTTGAATGCAAAGGCTCAGGCAAACAACGTACTTGCAGATGTTTGAAAAATGTGTAAAGGATTTTACACACCATCAAAATAAATGATGTGGACATTTTTCATGGCATGTTTTCTCATTTCCCTCATATCAGGATTCAGAAAACATGTTTTCTGTTCTACCAAGTGCGATTTATAAACTTCTCAGATTGTGGGAGCTTTCGCGTGATGCCAGGCCAATTGAATAACTGGAACTGTCTCGTGTTTCCGGGACAAGATACACGCCAGTTTGTCATAAATATGCTAACAAAAGTTTTATTATTTTTTACAATGTGGGTGTTGCTAGGATCATGGCGTGTTGTTTAAATGTGTGATTTGGAAAATGGGTTGAAAATGGGCAACAAATACAGGGAAATTTTAGGCAAGAAAAAAGTGGGTATATATATATATATCATCATCATCATCAAGTGCCCTGCCAGCTGGCTTAGGCGTTCATGGCTCTCCACAGATCTCGGTCTTTGGTTTTCTGGATCAACTCTGCTGCTGATATTCCCCCGTGCCACCGTCTCAATCCATCCAGCATCATTTCTCTTGGTCTGCCTCTGCCTCTCTTCCCCTCGATCTTTCCAGTTGTCACGATGTTCTCCAATGCCTCTCTTCTCATCACATGACCAAAGAAAGTTGTTTGTCTCTTTCTTATTGTTGTATATAATGTTCTAGTTTCATTAGCTTGATTTAGGCAGTCGTCGTTAGTTACTCTGGCAGTCCAAGGAATTCTCAACATTCGTCTCAGGAACCACATCTCTGTTGCTTCTAATTTCTTCTTAATTTGTTCATTTACATTCCAAGATTCACTGCCATACAGCAAAACTGGTTCTACATAGCATTTTAGCACTCTCTTTCTTACACTCAGCGATAGTGACCTATTGCATAAGATACTCTTCATTTTCTGAAATGCGGCTTTTGCCTGCCCTATTCTGCTCTTAATCTCTGTTGTACATCTTCCATCTGATGTTATAAATGTCCCTAGGTATCTAAAATTATCCACTTGGTTAAGAATTTTTCCTTCTATTTCTATGTCACATTTTGGTGTCACCATTTTCTTTGATATCACCATTGTTACTGTTTTCTTGATATTCAAGGAGAGTCCTTTCTTTGCACTCTCTGTTACTACAGTGTCCAACAATTGTTGTAGGTCTGTTGATTTATCTGCCACTAATACTGTGTCATCTGCATAGCGTATATTATTTATATTATAACCTCCCAACTAGTATTCCTGGCATCTCTTTGATCTCTCTCATTATTGCTTCGCTATATAGGGAGAAGAGATCTGGTGACAAGACACATCCCTGTCGTACTCCTAGCTTTATGTGTTCGTAACTACCCTCTTTATTTCCAATTTTAATTGCTGCTGCTTGGTTCCAGTAAATATTCTTTATTATTCTTAAATCTTTCCCATCAATGTTGATATCTTCCAACATTTTAATCAGCTCATCATGTTTTACTTTATCAAATGCCTTAGTATAATCTATGAAGCACAAATATATGTCTTTCTGTTTCTCTATTGACCTTTCTATTAGTGTCCGTAATGTATATATCACATTGTTTGTGCCCTTCCCTCCACAAATCCATACTGTTCTTCACTAATTTCCATTTTTATTTTCTTTCTGGTTCTTCTCATTATGATTCTGAGCAGAAGCTTACTGATATGGGTTATGAGGTTAATTGTGCGAAAATCTTCACATTCAATTGCTCCTGGTCTTTTTGGTATAGCTATAAAGACAGATTTCAGCATATCACTGGGTAGATATCCACTGCTGTAAACATCATTTAACATTTTGGTTAATATATCTACTCCAAATTCTCCCAATACTTCTAATTCTTCTATTGTGATTTCATCTGGTCCAGCTGTTTTTCCTTTCTTCATATATTTCATAGCGTCAGCGACTTCTTCTTTTAGAATAGGTGGACCTTCTGAGTTACTTTCTTCTGTTAATTCTTATATATATATGCATGAGAACTATGACATAATCTGTCATAGCTACAGTTCAGGGGAACATTTTTGCCCATTTGTTAGGTACAAGAATACATACAAAGTTAGATATTTCTCAGTTTAATGTGGTGTAAGATAATGTTTATTCCATTTTTAAATAAAAATATGGATGTTTAATGGCCGAGTGGGAGAAAATCTGGAAATCAAGTTAAAAAGTTAGTTGCATATCCTATTCAGGACATGGCAGTCAACTCCAAAATTTTTTGGCTGTTTGTGATTCCTGGGCAAGTTTTACATTCAGTATTTTGCCATTGCTTTCTAAATGACCAGTTCTCATACCATTGTATTGAAACCAATGCAAGGCGGTCTGCTTCCAAATCGCCCGCATCATTGCATTCGTAACCCCTTCACCACAGAGTTTGAAATCAAGACTAGATTTAAGACAACACAGATGAGGTCAGCTGAATGAATAAGAGCGATCGTTCTTAAACATCCGGTGTGCTGATGCCGAGTTTGTGGGTTCACCCTCTACACCGGTCAGCTGGACTAAAATGTTGACATCTTGTTCTTTACTTGGGAACGTAAATTACAAGTACCTCTGAAATCAGAGAAGGTGAGAGACTCTGGTAATATGGAAAGCTAATCCACACGCACAAATCTGTCCATTGCATTAAAAAAAATTAGTAGCACGTTTATAGGTTACACTTGAGTTCAAAGTGAGCAAACTTTATTTTTAAAAAAAAACATATATAAAACATAAGACAGCCTGACATAGTCATTGTGGTTGTTTTGTTTCTTATGTTTGCAGCATTCCTGACGCTGTGCTTTATTTTGCTGCACACTGTGTGGAGTGTGGTTTTCTTTGCTGCGCTGGACAAGAAGAATTACATAATTGTTGGATGTGTGGTTATAACACACATGTTGGTTTCATGCTTGGTGAGTATTCACATATGTACATTGTCATAATGGTTTTACAGGACTGCAGATGAGGAATTTTAACCATTGTACATAATTGCTGTTGTATTCATTCCTATAAATCAGCTGCTTGAAGAGAGTGGGTTGAGTCTCTGAACAGGTCAAGTCTGATAAATAAGCAGGTTTAATTTTGTTGCAGGATATGTGGATATGAGAGGAAATGAACAAGCTTATGAGCTTGCGGGCCGGGCTGCTGTGGAAAGCTGGCAAACAATAAACGGCTGATATATTGAATGCCGTCAGAGAGGCAGGGCAATTAAATTAAACGAGATGATTGCAAATTTGTTACTTTGACAGATTACAAGAACAACATGTGAAAAGAGGTGAAGGTTAAAGGAGCGTTATGCAAGTGGCCATAGAAGAATGATCAAACCAGCACAGAAATGGTGTCATCAACAGCTACACGCTGGGGGAGACACTGAGGAGGGGATCCCAACACTAATGGACTGAATGATCTGATGTGCAGTGAAAGTAATTTGACCACTAATGAACAAATGTACACCAAACTTTATTTTCAAAGGGTTAAAATTTGGCGTGCAGGCCCCTCTAACATTCTACCCTTTTATCACTTTCTTTCGTGCATTATTTCATCCGTACATCACTTATGATGCTAACAGAGAACAACAACAACAAAAGTATAAAAATAAGCTTTATAAAGGCTTGCAAAATATGAACAAATCAATACTACATGACTCACTAATAATATTGGTGTGGCAATTGTTATTAGCTATGGGGAACAAACTGTGCTACCAATAGGGGACTGGCTGTTATACTAGGGTTTTATTATTATTAGCTAGCTAACTAAATCAACTGGTTTCAAAAAGTAGTTACTCAAGTTCTAAATATAACCAAAAAGTAATGCCGCACATTGAATTTGATAAAGAAAACAGTATGGAAACAAAAATATGATTGGGAAAACAAGATCTTTCTTAACTTGCCTATCTGTGGACTTGAAAAGTTTGTTGCATGTCAATTAACGGACATCACAGACAACCCTAGAATTTATTGGCTGTTTGTGATTGTTCTGGGTAGTTTTATAACGCTCATACCATTAAGAAAGTTAACTCAGGGCAAACTGCTCCCATATTGCATTCGGCTGACTGTGAACCTGGTATGTCAGGATTGCAAAACTGCATTCACTATCCCTAAACCACAAACACTGACGTTGATTATTTTTTTTTTTGCGCTCACTCGCTTCGAACTCAAGCGTAGTCCAGACACACTACATCTAGTAATGCTTGACTGAATTTTGCATGTGGATTTGCTTTACCTATTAACAGTTACCCTCGCCATCAGGCGAACCCACTCTGACTTCAGAGGTACTTGTAATTTACATCCCCGAGTCAGGAACGATTGGTCAACATTTTAGTCCAGCTGTCCGGTGTAAGGGTTGAACCGCTTACCTTGACCTCAGCACATTGGATGTTTAAGAACAAGTGTTTTTATCCAGTCGGCCATGCTGACCTACGACGTTGAATTTGATAAGATCTTCTATTTAGGGAAAACAAGATGTTTCCTAACTTACCTATGTGTGGACATAAGTTTATGTAAAATATTAACTTTCATATGACAGCTCGTGGAATCAAAACTTATATTTTAACACTTTCCTAAAGTTGCAATATCCTCAGCGGAATGCATATTGAAAATTTGTTGGAAAAATATTTGTAATGGGGTCAGAATAATTATTCTGAGCTAAGTGGCTGGCTCTGTGGCGAAGGGGTTACAGATGCAGTTTGTAATTCCGCATACATTGCTTGAAACACAGCTGTGGGCGATTTGGCAGCTGGCCCCCTTGCATTGGTTTTCATGCAATGGTTTGAGAGCCAGTCATTCAGAAAACAATTGTGAACAATTGAACATAAACTTGACAAAACATCACAAACAGCCAAAAGATGCTGGGGTTGACTGTGACTTCCTGTAGTAAATGAATGTGCAACAAACTAACTTAAATGTTATGTTTCGACAATCAACATCATGGCACATTAGGCATTATCTTGCATACATAGTCCTCCAGTCCAGCAGCCATTCCAAAGTATCTCCATTCACTGTTTTCATGAGGGAACAGATGACAGGGTGTGTACAGGGGACAAAACAGTTAGTGTTAAAATAATGTTTACACTCTTTGGAATATTTATTATTATTCTTTATTGAAAATCATTCATGTTTGTCTTAGCAATCTTCATTCACACTTACAATTGTGTGGTCAGTTTTACACAGATTAGATTCAGCGTTATTGATTTGTTGCCAAGATCACGAGCTGTTCTGCCAAAATTCTGCCTAAGACAGATCTACAGACATGCTTAACATCAAATAACATCTACTTTTTAAAAACTATTCATCGTCATCACCATCGTTATGTGCCATACCAAGATGCGTGGGCGGTCATGTTTCGCCATCTCAAACGATTATCAGATTTGTGGTCAGCTCTGTGTTTTTGTTAGTTGTAAACTGCATGAACTATAAGAAGACCATTACCTTAGCTTTCCGCTATACAAATTGCTTCAAATTAAAACCTTAAATGGGGGTTTGTTTTTTTGGTGTGTGTGTGAATATTCTAAAAAAAAAAAAATAAAGAACAAATTTATCATTTTTCATGTAGTCACCACTGCATTCAATGCAAGTACTCCAGCGCCGATAAAGTGCTTGGATTCCTGTATAAAAAAAATTCGTTTAGCCACATTTTTAACCACTCATGCACCACCTGCTGTAGCTCTTCATCAGACCGAAAAGCTTTGAAACTTCCTACTCCATTTATACACTTGCTGGCGTGACAGGCATGCATCACCACACAGGACCTTCATTCGGCGATGATTTTCTATAGGTTACTCCCCTTCACTAATAAAAAAACAAATAACAGTATGCTACTCCTTTTTGGTGCATGTCAAAACTTGGGCGGCTATTGTTAAACTGCCCTTATGATGTCACCGTGTTTCTCTGCACTGTGATGTCATGTGCATAATGCTCATGACATCCTTAACAACAATATTGACAGGTGACAAGACAATGGCATGGTTATTGTTATTTCTAAGACACTTTTAAAGTTTTAATTTGAAGCCCCCTTGTACATCTCTGGCAGACAGTTCATGAGGATGTGTCCATCCCAGAGCTGGGCTGGTGACAACAAAATTGCTGTCGCTGCTATGAATTGAACCCCAGATCATAATGTTGGTAACCCAGTGCACTAAACACCACACTACCATGCCTGTCACATAATAGATAATGAGATCTGTATACTGTGCTTAATTTCAGACTCTGCTGAACCAGGAAAGCAGTGACAGCAATTCGGCGATCTACCTTGGCAGCATCATTCCAGCGTATGTCTGCCTGGTTGTCATGACCATTCTAGCTTTCCATTCAGCTGGTGGTTCACTTGCTAATTTGAAAGCAGCTTTTGCATGTAGGAAAGGCAGATATGAGATTGACTGATGTTGTAGAATTGCTGCAGATGTGTGAACAATTACTGTGTGAGTGATTTTTATAGAATGACTGGTTATGTGAGATGTGAGAGTTCAATTTCTGTTGTGACTTTGACTAAGACGGTGGTCAGGGTTTAATCCCCAGCAGAGGCAAGGGTATTATATCCAAGCAGTACACCTCTGGGGCCCACTTAACTTATTAACAAAGGGTACCTGACAATTTATTGTATGTTTCCTGGGAAAGAAAGGTGATACATAATTGGCCAACCCTTCTCATATGTTGTGGCCTAGAATATGTGGAGGCTTAACATTTCACAGCCCAGCAGCTGTATTTGCTATGAAACTACCTTTTGCTTTGACTCAGTGTAAGTCTGATTTTACTGAATTATTTGTTATGTATAGGATTGATCGGTTGTTGCTTCTCATTGGGAGGATGTATGGCTGAATGGTTTCATAGAGCAACTGTAAAGTGATATATGAATGCAAAGTTACAGTTGCTGCTTTGATAAGATCTGTGACCGATGTAGAATAATTGGTACATATCTTTTGGAGATGATCTACTTCTCAGTTATGAGGATGGAGGCGGCTGAAATTACTGTGGCTTTGGGGTGACAAGCTGGTTCTAAAGTCAGCAGAGCTTTCATTCTGTGTGATTCTGTCTGTACTACGTAACTGTAACGTCCTGTAAAGGATATGCAACTACCTAATTATTCAGAAGGAACAGGTGTGGCTTGGGTGATTTACATCTGCTTCTTACAAGGACTTAAATGAGTATAATGTCATGGTCCTGATAGAGTTTGAGGAATAAGCAAGCAGATTTATTGGCTTCCCGAACCCCGGTAATTGGAAGACTCATGAGCGTCTCCAGGGGAAGTGGTCAGGCTTCCAGTCGTACACTGCTAAGATCATGGATTCATTTCCCAACTCTCAGTCTTTTTACAGGTGTCATTTTTTGGGGATATTTCTAGGGGTCATCACTGGAGCTATGGAATTCATGCTGTATACAAAGCAGGCCTCTCTGTGGAAAAATATTACGCCATATGAGATCAAACCTGGTGCAATGAAGTCAATTCTCTTGTCTTTACACCTACTTAATTGAAAGACTCCCGATGGACAAAATAGATTTTTTGAAGACTAATTCATTATGTGGCTCTTTTAGAATAGCTGGTAATGTTGTAGATGCATGACCAGTAACTGAGTTACTTTGACAAGGTGTTTAATTGTTGCTATATAGTATAGACTAGAATAACTGGTTGCCAGTGTGTTACTAGGGCCTGTAAAGAAAGCAAAGAATAGTAACACTAACCTGCCATGTGTGTTGTCAGAGGTGACTAAAGAGGGTTGGCATGAGACTGGCTACCTCATCTCATAGACAATTTTAGCTGCAAAATCCAACCAATCATAATCAAGTCAACAAAAGACTTGGTGTGAGTTGGTTGAGGGTCTGTGGTCCTTTAGGCGATGACAGAGAATAATTGCTGATGTCTCGTGTTGTTGTTTTTTTAGGGCTCACTCTCGCTTTGAACTCGAGCGTAGTCCATACACACTACTCCTAGTTGCACTGGACTGAATTTTGCGCGGGGATTAGCTTTCCTTATCACTGATGTCCCTCGCCATCAGGCGAACCCACTCTGACTTAAGAGGTCTTGTAATTTATGTCCCCAAGTCAGAGACAAAAGTCAACATTTTAATCAAACTTTCCGGTGTAGGGGTTGAACCCGCAACTTCGGCATCAGCACACAGGATGTTTAAGAACACATGTTCTTATCCATTCGACCATGCTGACCTCCTCCCATGTGTTTGATAAGTTACTGTTGCTGCTTTGGCAACCTTGGTGTTTACAAGCTGTTGTTGGGCAACATATTATTAGGCCTGTCACTGCTTTTGGCGAGTTTGCTTACATTTTAAAATCGTGTAAATATTCCATTGGGTAGCAAACAATAACTCATGAAGTTCTGGATGTGTTTAGACATGAAGTAGCTGAGGTAATCTGTCTGTAAATGTTTCATTCAGAAGTTGTCCTAGAGGACTGCTAAGTGAATGATCCTGCATGTGGGTCTAGTATCATGTGTGGATGGCTAGCACATTTGCCTTCAGCCCAGAGTTCATGTGTTCAAATCCCCATCAAGGCAGGTTTTAAAACAAAGTTACCTGTGCTCTCAGGTTGACCCAGCCTACAGTGGGTATTAGAGAATGTACTGGGAAGTAAAGATGGTTGGCACTGACCACATTACCCATGGAGTGCTGATTGATGTATGCAAATATTTGGCTGGCACCATAAACCTTATACACCTCACAGCATGTAAAAGTATCCTGCACTTTTTAAAATTATATATCTAACAAATAATTCAATGAAAGCTTAGTTAGTTAGTTGCATATCCTTTACAGGACATAGTTAACATCAGTATTGTTTGGTTGTTCATGATTCTTGGGCAAGGTTTACGTTCAGTAGTTTACCATTGCTTTCTGAATGACCGGTACCAATACCACTTAATAAAAAAAACCAACGTAAGGTGGTCTGCTACCAAATCGCCTACACCTGTGATAATTAGCAATTAAAACTATTACTAATAAACTACAAATGTTCATGACTTGGTGCCTGCACAAACTAGAACTGCAAGGGTATGACAGAATCACCAATCTGGAGCTTATGAAGAGAACTAAACAAATACCAGGGAATCAAGAGGTTAAGAAAAGATGCTGGCGCTGGATTGGACATACCTTAAGAAAACTTGAGAATAGTAAGATTAGAAATTCCTTTGTCAGGAATCCACAGTACAGACAAACTAGAGGAAGACATATAAACACATGGGGAAGAGTAGAAACAGACAAGACCTACCTATAGGTAGGACATGGATGCAGCTCTTGAGATAGCTAAGGATAGGACCGCTTGGAGTGAGTTGATTAATGACAAATGCCTCAATGGGGGGAATAAAAGGCAGAAAAAGAACAATTAACTCACTTATGAACACATGAAAAAGGAAAGGGAAACTATTGTTTAAACTTGAAGCTGTTTCTGCTGCAATTACGAGCCTATAAGGCTGGATGTAAATATCTTAGAAGCAAAAGCAGGTTAACTCATTTACTCATCTTAAAGATAAGAGGACCATTCAATAATCAGGAAAACTCTACTGCTCAAAGCCAATTTATAACACTGCATATAAACGTACATATAGTAAGCATTGTAATGAATAACTGATAACCTAGTTGATGTGACTGGTGTTTACTACACAAGTAGGAAAGATAACTGAGTGAGTATATTTTGAGTTATCTCTGCTGTGTGATTAGCTAATGCTGTTTTGAAATTAGACATTTTGTTTTTATTTGTGTGATTCTTGGATATTATGTCTCTGTTGTGTCTTCCATTTACACACTGATGGTTCAATGAATTGTGATTCTTTGTCAAATTCTTCCCATGAGAGTCTGAATGGTAGTTGTTACAGCCTTGCGTTTTGTACCATGACACTATTTTTAAATGTGTAATGTTCCCAAAACTGTTTTTCGTGTCTGGAAACAAATAACTGTGCTTAACCCAAGGCTCAATAGCTTTGTTAAGCAGTTTGCCTTTGATAGCTATGCCACATAAATTCAGCTGTCAGATTACGGAATCTCTTTAATAGCAGCATAAGTACCTGATTTTACTTTCTATGGGAAAGGGCAGTTAAGGTAGGAGCCAGTCACCTACGTCCTAATGTCAGTATCAACTGTATGTTCAGTGTTAAGTAAATGGTTCAGTCATGTAACAAGAATGTCAGTAGAAGCTGTCCCTCATAAGGCATTGCACTGTTAATACAATGGTTTGGAAGCAAGAGGTCATCTTTGGAAACAACTGTATGATTCAAACATCACAGCCTCTGAACAGGAACCATAATTGCCATGATGCTGTAATTGCAAATGATGACAGAGAAGAAGTTATATGTCATTTCCCTACTGCAGCAATTACCATTGGATTGTTGTTAGCTTAATCTCAACCAACAAAACAGTTTTATTACTATCATTATCAAGCAAACAAATATGATTCACTGGTGGATACACTAGACTGAACTGTCACAGACTGAACTTGGTCCAGTCATCTCCACATGAGGACTGGCAGGACAGACAGACATAACCTTCACAACTGCTACTTTTGTGTGTGGCAATTGTTGACTGAACATTTGCCCAAAGAGACAAACATCCACACAAAACTATTTGAGAGTCAACAAGAACAACAGCAAATAGGAAGAAGATGAAGAGGATGATCTGTTTTATCATCCTATTCACATTTTTTATACTTATACTCAACTACAGACAGATTTAGTACTGTCTACACAAGACTTATTTCATGGTGACAAACAAGAAATGTGCATATTATTAATGCTTATGGCAGTGAGACTGAAATTTTAGCAAAGGTGGTAGCAGTTAAGGATTTTTTGGGGGAACGCGCTCACGTTAAACTCAAGCGTAGTTCATACACACTACTTCTAGTAATGCTGGATTGAATTTTGCATGTGGGTTAGCTTTCCCTGTTAACAGTGTCCCTCGCCACTCCGACTTCAGAGGTACTTGTAATTTACATCCCCAAGTCAAGGATGAGAGGTCAACATTTTAGTCCCAACTGTCCGGTGTAGGGGTTTCAACGATTTACCTCAGCATCAGCACACCGGATGTTTAAGAAAATGTGTTCTTATCCATTCAGCCATGCTGACCTCCTGTTTAGGACTTCAGTATGTGACATTAATGATTACAATGGAGGCCCAAAATGAAATAAATGGGAACATGATTATTTGGCAGTTGCTAAAATACATCTCTTGGTAGGAATTATGTGGTAGGTCAGATATCATTATGCGATATAAAGTAAACTGCAACTAGATTATTGGGTTTTGTGTTAACGGCAGAGTACACAGCTGTCTCTGTGAAAATATATTAAAAGATTTTGTTGTTGAATTTTCACCACCACGAGAAGTTATTAATCTTGACATCCTGGTATAGAAGAGGATTAACAATCAAAAGGAAAGATCACATTTTGTTTCCATCATCATCAAATTGTTGACTACTTGGATGTGGTTTGCTAGCACCCTAATCATGCTTACCGAATGCTGTCTATCCTCTACTGCTTGCTTCGGTGACAAGTTAGGTCTTCAGTGACAGGTTAGGTCTTCAGTGACAGACAGGTTAGGCCTGCAGTGACAGGTTAGGGCTTCAGTGACAAGTTAAGTCTTCATTGACAGGTTAGGTCATCAGTGACAGGTTAGGTCTTCAGTGACAGGTTAGGTTTTCAGTGACAGGTTAGGTCTTCAGTGACAGGTTAGGCCTGCGATGACAGGTTAGGCCTGCAGTGACAGGTTAGGGCTTCAGTGACAAGTTAAGTCTTCATTGACAGGTTAGTTCATCAGTGACAGGTTAGGTCTTCAGTGACAGGTTAGGCCTGCGGTGACAGGTTAGGTCTTCAGTGATAAGTTAGGTCTTCAGTGACAGGTTAGGCCTGTGGTGATAAGTTAGGACTTCAGTGACAGGTTAGGCCTGCGATGACAGGTTAGGTCTTCAGTGACAGGTTAGGCCTGCAGTGACAGGTTAGGCCTGCAGGTGACAGGTTAGGCCTGCAGTGACAGGTTAGGTCTTCAGTGATAAGTTAGGTATTCAGTGACAGGTTAGGCCTGCGGGTGATAAGTTAGGTCTTCAGTGACAGGTTAAGTCTTCGGTGACAGGTTAGGTCTTTAGTGACAGGCTAGGCCTTCGATGACAGGTTAGGTCTTCAGTAACAAATTAGGTCTTCAGTGACAGGTTAGGTCTTCAGTGACAGTTAGGTCTTCAGTGACAGGTTAGGTCTTCAGTGACATGTTAGATCTTCAGCTGACAGGTTAGATCTTTAGTGACAGGTTAGGCCTGCGGTGACAGGTTAGTCTTCACTGACAGGTTAGGTCTTCCATGACAGGTTAGGTCTTCAATGACAGGTTAGGTCTTCAGTTATAGGTTAGGTCTTCATTGACAAGTTATGCCTTCAGTGGCAGGTTATGCCTTCAGTGACAGGTCTCTGCACACCAAGGGATGAATGTCTTCCGCAATAGACCTCTTCAGTGCTTGACAAGGGACAGATTTTATTCACTACAACATTCCTTAAAGTCTTATTGCCACAAGGTATGGCCAAGCCATACATATTGATGATACATTATGATGTGTGAAGAATTTAAGCTGGCACAAGAAGAAAGCATACACATGTTAACAAACCTGGAATAGCTCGGAAGCAGTTGAGATATGGTTTCTGAGATGAATGTTGCAAATACCTTGGACTGCCAGAATAACTAACAAAGATCGCCTGGAAAGGTTTAATTAAAGTAGAACATTGTATGCAACTATAAGAAACAGTATTCTTTGGTCATGTGATGAAAAGAAAGTCACTGAAGAACATTGTGGCAGCTGAAAAGATCTGATGTAGCAGAGGCAGACAGAGAAATGTTGGATGATCCAAGTCTGACATGGAGAGATGCCACCAATAGAAGTGATCCAGAACACCTAAGTCAGAGATCTGTGGAAAGACAGCAATGCCTACGCCATCTGGCAAGGCATATAAGGATGATTCACAAGAGACTAGGATATAAGTGGATTCTGATTCCACACATTGAGTTCCTTGCCACTGCATGGAAAGAAGAGCAGGCTGGTATAACCTGATATGTGTGAAAGCTCTAATGGATAGGTTCCTAAAGACAGCCCTTGAATCCTTTTATTCAATCTATTCTAAAGCTGTTGTTAAATTCAATGATTTAATCAATTATAAGACCAAGCTAGTCAATATTTGTAAAATTCCATTTGTACATACATATTTTGTTTATACCATTTTTTTTTTTCATTTGCCACAAAATTAAAATTTTTGAGGAAAATAATATAAATATTTTCCCACGTTCTTCTCTTTTAACCTCTCTGTCAACACCATACAGTGCATGTTACTCTGTTAACTCTGATGTCAGAAATGCTGAAAAATGATGTTTGAAAGTGAAATTATCATCACATTGCACCTGTTTTCATTGGAATCATTAATGTTTTACATTGTTGCACTCAATTATGTTGTTATAATATAAGCATATACACACACAGTAAAACTTTGATTAACCATCACTCGTTTAACTGGCAGTTTCTGTTATCCATCAGCATCCCTTTTTTTTTATTTTTTGGGAAGAGATGCAACATAAAGGACACTATTTTCAATGTCGCCACTGCCTGGGCTAATCTTACAGTGTCTAACCTAAAGAATGGGTGGAATAAACTCTTGCCTGAACCTATTGACGATACTGAAGGAACTGAGACTGTAGTGTTGACGACATTGTGCAACTGTGCAAAAATGTAGGACTAAACAGTGAAAACATGACACCAGAAGAAGTAACAGATTGGTTGTAATATGACATAATGGATGGAGGCTTTGAAATTGAGAACGGTGATGAAATTGTTCCTAGCGTTACTAACATTGAAAAGAAGAAATTAATGACAATGAAGGATCAATTCTTAACCAAAAACCTACAACTAGCCACTCAGAAGCAGAAACAGTTTTATCAAAGTGCATTGACTGGTTTGAAATGCAAGAGGAGGGAAATGCAACACAGATCCTACTTCTGTGTAAGATACAGGAACATCACCCGCGCAGAAAGTTTGAACCTCAAAGATGCAGGAAGGAGATGACAGATTATTTTAAAGTAATGTAGGTTTATAGTATTACAATACATTTCTGTACATTACTACTCTTATATTGAAGTTTATGTTGATTGTTTTATAACATTAAATACAATATGTATGTAGTATTAACTTTTACAGGATTTTTTTTTCCATTTCATCCCAAGCTCGCAGTGAAATCGCGTTACTGTGCATATGTATTAAGAGATTTTGGTTATCCTTCACAGCCCTGGTCCTGATGGTGATGGTTAATCGAAGTTTAATTCTCTCTCTCTCTCTCTCTCTCTCTCTCTCTCTCTCTCTCTCTCTCTCTCTCTCCTCTCTCTCTCTCTCTCTCTCCTCTCTCTCCTCTCTCTCTCTCTCTCTCTCTCTCCTCTCTCTCTCTCTCTCTCTCTCTCTCTCTCTCTGCGTGCATGTGAGTGCGTGATGTGTGCGCGCAGACCTGATACGGCGAACTCACCTGGTACCCAAGAAATTGTTTTTCTGATCAGTTCTGCATATCATCATCCTGAGGTTTGTTGTGTGAACAACTTTTTTCCCTGTAACAGTGTTTCAAAAAGTCTCTACTATCTATCACATCTTGAATTCATCTATGTGGAGGTCTTCCTGTTTTCTGCTTCCCTGGTACATCCCCTTCCATAAAGGTCTCTTCCAGGCATTCACATTTTTTTTTTACATGTTCTTCTTTTAATATCTGTCATCACATATCCCACAACAGTTAGCCATGCGCCTGGATATTCAACACTGCTGACTGTCTAGACCTAGAATTTCTCTCCTCTAATAAATATATCTGTTGACATATTTGTTTTACTGGTTTTCATTATTTTTATATTTGTTTGCATTGAGATATTCATTTTGTTTTCCATTTTGTTCTTAACAGACTTGATTAGTTTCTCAGTTCCCACTCGTGACAGTAAAAGTTTTTGATGTACAACTGTAATTTTGTTCTTAATGTAAATCCATTTTTTTTCATCACGGACACACATTAAATATTTTAAATGAGAAAAATATGGTGTACTGTTTTACTTTTTGTTTTCTGTGTGTGAACTGTTCTTCCATTATTGATGTTGGCTTCTGTTCAGTTACCTTTAGTGTTAAATTAGTTTCATCATCATGTGCCCTGACAGCTGGCATAGGCATTCATGTCTCTCCACAGATCTCTATCCTTGACGCTCTGGATCAGCTCTGCTGATGATATTCACTATCTCAATCCACCCAGCATTATATCTCTTGATCTGCCTCTTTTCCCCACTGATATTTCCAGTTGTCACAATATTCTCTAATGCCTATCTACTCATAACATGACCAAGACATGCTGTTTGTCTTTTTCTTATATTTGTATATAATGTTCTACTTTCAATAGTCTTTTCCATGCAGTCGTATTTAGTTACTCTGGCAGTCCAAGGTATTCGCCTCAGGAACCCTATCTCCATTGCTTCTAAGCTCTTCCTAATTTGTTCATTCTTGTTCCTAGATTGACTGCCATATCAAAACTGGTTCTATATAACATTAGTTTAGTTGTCTATAACATTCACATTATTCTTGCTTCATTTTGGTTTATTGTGGAGTAATATGATGGGTCTTCAAATGAAAACCTTAAATGGTTTTTGTGTGTGGTGAACATATTGTGAAAAGGTAAAGAAGAAATGTATCATTTTTCAATGTAGTCACCACTGTGTTTAATGCAAGTCCTACAGTGCCACTAAAGTGCTTGGATTCCTGTAGAAAAAAATTCTCTTGGTTACATGTGTAACCACTCGCGCACCACCTTCTGTACCTCTTCATCAGACCAAAACATGATCAAACTTGCTACCCCACTCATACACTTGCTGGACTGACAGGCATGCATCACCTTTGCTCATCTTTGGTGCATGTCAGAAGTGGGGCAGTCATCTTTAAACTGTCCTTATCTCATCACTGTGTTCATCTGCACTGTGATGACATGTGCTTAACACTCTTGACATCCTTAACAACAGTATTGACAGGTTACATGACAATGGCATAATTATTGTAATTTATATCTACCCTCGTGTGTGTATGTATATTTATATCTATAAAAGGCGATGTGTGTATGTATGTATGTGGGTCCGTTCTTTATGCGTTCGCGAACGGTCCATCCGATTGAGATGAAATTTTCTACACGTCTTCTTCTCATTCCAGTGCAACCAACTGTTATAATTTTTTTAGTGTGCTATCAGCTATTACCTTACTAACATTTAATTTTGTAATTACATGACTGAACATAAGAAAATATAAAACAAGGGACATAACTTTTAGTAGCATTGTTATATCTTAAGTTAAGTCCCCTGGCTATAGATAGATAGATAGATACATAGACAGACAGATCCCTGCCAGGGACTGGGCGAAGCCAGGCCAGGTCAGACAGTCGGGAACGGGAACTTATATGATTACTTATATGAATTAAATGAGATGCTCCCCATCAGGGTCTGGGCGAAGCCGGGCCGGGTCAGACAGACAGACAGATAGTCGGGAACGGGAGCTTATATGACTACTTATATGAATTAAATGAGATGCTCCCCACCAGGGACTGGGTGAAGCCGGGCCGGGTCAGACAGACAGTCGGGAACAGGAACGGGATCTTATATGACTACTTATATGAATTAAATGAGATACTCCCCACCAGGAGCTGGGCGAGGCCGGGTCAGACAGACAAGCAGATAGATAGATAGATAGATTCCCGCCAGGGCCTGGGTGAAGCCGGGCCGAGTCAGCTAGTATATATATATAACAGGCACAGCCTAGAAGGGGCTAGCCCACTTGCTTGTCAACCCTGTAGTCATGGGTGTCAATTTGCATCAACACAGATTTTTAAAATTCATCCAGGCCACCAGGTTGACCCAGCCTCAAACTGGTACCAGGAAATGTCATGGCAAGTAAAGGCAGCTGACATGATTGATCACATCACCCCATGAGTGTTGACTAACAAACTTATTAGTAAACACCATATGCCCAATATACCACAAGGTATTTTAAAAAGACCCGTTACATTATACAGTCTGTGGTGGTGTTGAGTGATGCCACCACATATACTAGGTTCTTTATTAATGAAGTTAGATTATTAGCATTTTTCCTCACTGAAAAGGTAATCCATTACATATCTGCTATAGGCTATAGGACTGAAGGCAGAACACAATCTGCCGTTCTTGTAAGCCAGCTCACTATGCCACCATGAAAAAGATAAAAGTTTCACATAAGGGAACAAAATTAATTTTGCAAGTATCATCTCATCTCATCTTGTACCTTGTGGTAACGAAGTAAAGCATAAACAGTAAGTGAGTACCCATTTATGGGCTTCATATATCATGATTATGTCAAGACCAACTCCGTGGCGAAGGTGTTATGGACGTGATTTGTGATCTCGTATACCCGGTTCCAAACATAGCGGTGCTGGTTTTTTCGAGAAAGGTTTAGGTGCCGGTCTTTTCAGAAAGCAATGCCAAACTACTGAACGTAAAACTTGCCTAGGAATCATGAACAGCCAAAATGCTGGGGTTGACTGCTACGTCATGTGAAGGACGTGCAACAAAATTATTTAAATATCGAGATTCCCATGGACTCTGTTATTTCCTCTGTCCATCGTTTACATGGTCAGTCTTTTCTTCTGGTTCCATTTGCCTGAACATCATTGCTTGTTGTAGCATACTGTCAGTTGGTAGCATAGTTATATGGTTGAACCATTTAACTTGCTGTTTTCTAATTAAATCTGTCGCTTCTATAACCCCCACTTTAGTCCTGATTTCATCATTTCTGATTTTCTCTCTTCTTGATACATTGAGTATTCTTCTCAGGAATCTCATTTTTTTCCCTCTTTTTCTATCGTTGTTTTACAAGTATCCAAGCTTTTTTTAAAAAAACTTTTTCATTCAATAGGCATTTAATTGTTTTTGTAAAACAAAAGTATGAGCCAGGTTGAGCTAAATTTAAGCTAAAGAGGTCAAAGCAACTAAGATATACAATTTGTACGTAACAGGTACGGTACAGAGTAGTCCTATGGCAGATGTGTAAAGGAAATAGTAAATGTGGGCTGAAACTAATAGATTTTGAATTAGTTGTATGATATGGTGACGATGATTGCAGCCACAGAGAAAAGTTAAGTCCACAGTGGTATGTGTAAAGAGATACTGTACTAATCCTCTGGTGCCAGCAGGCTTTGTGCTGGTTTTATGGAACCCCATGCAAGTCTTCTGCCATTTGTACTCGTAATACACCATGTACTATAAACAGCCGTTATAAGTATACGAGATCTGTGGAGAGTCATGAACGCCTACACCAGTGAGCACGGCACTTGATGATATTAGTCTAGTATTTGTAGCTTAGAGGCTGTGAACACAGTTTAAGAATACCTTGACACACCTAGTCAAGGGTTCACATTCAACTGCAGGTGAGTTGCTTTCTTTAATGTTCGTTTGCTTTGAACCCAAGCGTGGTCCATACACAAGCTACTACTTCTAGAGCACGACTGATTTTTGCGTGTGGATTAGTTTTCCCTGTTACCAGTGTCCCTTGCCATCAGAGAAACCCATTCTGACTTCTGAGGTATTTGTAATTTACACCTCCAAGTCAAGGACGAGAAGTCAAAATTTTGGTCCAAATGACTAGTGTGTGGGTTGAACCTGCTACCTCGGCATCAGCACACGGGATGTCTAAGAATGAGAGCTCTTATCCATTTGGCCCTGCTGTCCTCCACAAGGGTTCTTTATCTGCCTATCACTTACGGTCGATCGGACTGTTTCTAGTTATTTATTTATTGGAATCATCCACGTGGATCCAATGAAAGATGTATCCAGCCCACAACAGGGTTGTGATTAAATATAATTAAAGAAACAAAACTGTGTACATTTATGTATATACAATACAGTGACCCAACAGTAGCATTTATCAGCATCAGCTTTCATCTTATAGCAAATTCTTACACATGTATATGATCTAACAGGGGCGTTTATCAGCGTATAACAATGTTCAGTTGTTCGAATTCACATTGAGGCGGATTTTTTTTCTTCAGAATTGACCCTGGCTTCCAGATCGACCCAAAGAGAGTATCATGAAATATCTTGGGAAGCAAAGAATAGATCTTGACCATATCAGTCCACAGGTGCCAATAAATCTTTACAAATGCTGGGCTAGTCCCACCGGCTCTGTGGCAAAGAGGCTACGGACACAATTCGCAATCCCACATACCGCGTTCAAAATACACTTGCGGGCGATTTGGCATTATTGGTTTTTATAATATAGTATGAGTGCTGGTCATTCAGAAAGTAATTGTAAACTGCTTAACGTAAACTTATCAAGAAATCACAAACAGTAAAAAATGCTAGGGTTGACTTTGACTTCCTGTAAAGAATATGCAATATTCAATTAGGCCTCATTGCATGTGTTAAGAGTCTTTCACTGCACTTTTGACATGTGTATACTGAATGGCAGTGGCAAACTACTGAACGTAAACTTGCCAAGAGATCTCAACAGCAAAAAATACTGCTGTTGACTGCGACGCCCTGTAAAAGAATATGGAACTAACAACATATTGATATTGTTGATATTAACCATACAGTACTTAATCAACTTCTTTTTTTTAATAAAATATTTTAATTGTTTACCCTGGTGCCTCTATTTTCATTGTTTTATTTTTTCCATATTCACAGCTGTTCTTTGACGCTTTTTGCTTCACTGATGAAGGTGTCTTTGCGTTAAAAATTATCTTGTGCCTGTAATTATTGATATTGCAGCATCAGTATTATTCCTGTTATTGTAATTTGTGTTGGATATTGTTTGTTCTGCTGTACACCATATTTAGCTTGTTTAGTTTGTTGAATGACATTAGATCTTATCCCCAGGATAAACTGGCGTGTCGGGGAAACGTGCATGCTGATAGACTGACTGGGTCTACATGGCAGTATGTGATGCTGTTGTACGTTAAAGCAGTTTGTTCAGCGCCCTTTGGGACCAGGTCTTAGTGGGCAAGAACAGATACATTACAGTAGCCTGGAGAGAATGTGCTGTAGGGAGTGACCAGAGGGTCTGACCGACACTAAGTACTCCTAGGAAAGACCAAACGGACACATAATCAAACTGCAACTGGTACAATTATTATTGAGACTCTTCGCTGATTGTTGAAGGTGTGGACGATGCCCGTATGGGAATGTCAAGAGAGCTGTGATGCCGTTTATTAACTCCGCTTAATTGTAGGCTAAGACCAAACACATTAATGTGCTAGATCTAATCATTCCGATTGAGAACACTCACTTCGCCAATGAACCACAAGGTCCAGGAACAACATATGGCGGCTCTTGCCATATTTGGGACTAGGGACTCCTCTGAAAAGTGTAATCTGAACTGGTCTATGGTTTTGTCAATGGCAAACACGAATCACTAAATCACTAGCTGGACCTTAAACCCACATGTAATCGTCTGGCGCGATACATGATGATGCTAATGTTACCAGTACCAGCATCCCTTGCAGTGCCCTGGGGTATGATGGGAAGCCGCTCTGGAAGCATGAATAAATAGAGGCGCGTGTCAGTTTCCCGGTCTCTCAAAACCAGACAACCGTGGCCGAAGGAGCGATTAGGTAGATCGCTGTAGAGATGTAGATACCATCAAATAGGGAGGCTTTAACCAGCCCTCCCTAGTCACTGGACTCTTGGTAGTGACCTCTGGCCATGTTTGTGGTTTGTAGAGCAAACTTGAGCCCCGGCTCTGGTTAATGTCGTAGGCCGCTCACATCCCCCTTTTTTTTCTAATACCCCTTCGTATACCTGTCTATGCGTGTTTATGCCACTATATCTCTGCTGTTAGGGTTATAGTTTTGTTATTCGTTATGTTATGGTTTTTCGCTGTATCTGGTCCCAGTCGACTTATGTGGTGCGGGTGTCTTGTGTGGGTATTGAAGGTGCCCTTCGACTCAACTGAACATGATTGAGGTCTCACTGTCATTTAGAGACCGCCCCTGTAGTCAGGACTAGGCAGCAGTTGTCTCTAACTGTGGGATTTCAGATTCCCATTTCTGTATGTACTGACTGTCCATGAGTCCTGAGATGATTACAATAGAGAGTCCATACCTGTGGTTACCGTTGTTGTTTACGTTGAGGGCTCTGTTGTTGCCATGTCCTTGTTGGTTTGTGGAGATGGGTACCTAGTCATGTGCATAGCGATGTTAGGCAGCAGTGATTACTGTGGGAACATAGGTTCCCATTTCTGTATATGTCAGTTATGTGACATGTCAAGATGCCTGTTTGTCCCTAAACCATGCAGTTCTGTCAATAAAAACCTAATTTTGTTGTTCTTAATTTGTTTTGTTTAGTCTGTAGTTTGTTGTGTAAACTCATTGATCCTGTTACAGTCCAGCAGTGTAATCTTCAGTCTGGGGTGTACAACAGTACATCCCCCGCCCTAAGAACTCCTGGAATCTTCTGTCTTAATTCTACCCCTTTTCTTGTTAACAGAGGAGGATATACACAGTGCTCTTTCTCTATTTCTCCTTATTGTCCTTTTCTTCTCTGGCCCATTAAAAGTCAGTGTTGCGCTTCTTTATCTTTGAGCATTTAAGTATAGGAAATTACATCTTCCTGTCCTTGATATATTCCACCTCCTATGACAAGTGGCGAGCCTCGGCCTGGATTGTTTGGCGGCCTTTAGATTATCTTGTTGGTGTCTGTTCCAGTCTTCAATGATTCTTTTAGGTGGTAGTTCCATGTTGTTTTTTTTGCCTTTTTGGGGGTGTGAGAGGTCCCTGGCCAAAGACATTAACTGGGTTCAGGTTTGTTCCCCAAGTCTCCAAGAAGCACAGCATTGAGAGAAGAGCCTCCAGACCTACACCACATCTCAAGTCGTCGAAATTAAAGGTGACCTTATTCCATGTTTAGGACCGAAGTTTCCCACCCAGCCGGCGCTCAGTCTGAGTCCGCTGGTATAAATTAAGAGTGCGAACACTCCAACGAAGGTCACCAAACTTTAGGTATAAAGTCTTTTGGAATATGCATGTATATTCCTACTGAAACCATCAAGCTTTACTCAGAAAGCTTCAGAGGTGGTTGACGACTCCATGAGAGCAGAATGCCCCCACATTCAATAGAGCTGTGCTTGTCCAAGAGAAAAATTCTGTTGATTCTTTTGGGATAACAGTTGTGGACTGTTCATGCGACTGATTTCAGCAGTGCCAACATCTGGGGCCATCCATAGAAGTACCTTTCCCTTGTTTGTCTGGAAGAGGGGACATCAGAAATCCATCCCGCCAGTGTGTCCCACCAGCAGCAGAGCGCTGGACATCCATATTCAATCCCCACCGGTGGCACCATCACCTGAGATCATCGAGGGGGATGTTTCCCTTATTGTGCATCAGTTCACCATGTCCGTTTGAAGTGACAGATGACAATGTTACCTGTGGTGATAAGAAAATCCTTTCCTTATAGGCGGAAGCAGAGGAGTTAATACTAGCGTGTTCATCCATGTTCATGATGTCATGGGTGGACATATTGAGTGTTGCGGGTCGAGTGAACAGTGATTTCCTATATTTCCCCCGTGCATAGAAAATTTAGAAGCGACACATAATAGACATTCAGTGAGAAGAAATAACATCCAGCGAGAATCATCGAGCAGTGAATGAACTGATTTCCTATATTTCCCCTGTGCATAAGACAATTCAAAAGAGACACATAATAGTGGGAGGAAACGATATCCAGTGAGCATCATCAGACAGAAACATTCGTTATATATTTCTGCGACACACTTTATGGACAAATAATTAATTACTAGTTAATTATTTTGTGTCATGCAATATTAATTCGAATTAGGAATCCCCACGCACAGAAAGTGAGTCTAAGACGCCATGTCTTCCAGCATGTTTGTTTTGCTTTGTTTTTTTTCCATGTACAGGTATTTCTCTACCCTGCTTCATTTGGGTACCACAGTGACAACTGAGAAATTACTGACTCATCCCATGGAACTGGTGGATGTTGCTGGCAGAAGCGGGGCTACCAGAATCAGACCAGGGAAACAAAAACTGGGTTTGCCTGCATAGTCATGGGAGTTATATTTTTTTCAGTGGCAAGGAAGTCTGCATCTTGGTTTGCAGGTGATCTAGTGGATAGCATGCATGTTATTCCGGTTGTTGTTTTTGATCACAAGTAGGGATTGTAAATTTAAGGGGATGCCTGTGTGAAATTTTTTTGGTGCCCCTACGTATTTTATCCATGGAGCTAAGTGTTGATGTTGATGTCAGGGTTGCTAGTTTATTTTGTATGCAGACTGCATATCCCTCATGGCCACTCATAAGATATGGTATTATCTTTTGTCAGGGACTGATTTTTTTAAAAATTGTCACTGATGTATGTTTTTAAGGCAGGTTCAGAAAATATAACTGGTGACAATTTTACGCTGAGAGGTTTAAGTCCCATGGTGAAACCCCTTAATTGATTGTTTACTTAAATAGCCAGTGGTTTGTCTAAACCCTAAGGGTCTAGAGTATTCGACGAGGGACCGTCGAAAAATTGGGGGTGTGATGTGTAATCGTCTGGCGCGATACATGATGATGCTAATGTTACCAGTACCAGCATCCCTTGCAGTGCCCTGGGGTATGATGGGAAGCCGCTCTGGAAGCATGAATAAATAGAGGCGCGTGTCAGTTTCCCGGTCTCTCAAAACCAGACAACCGTGGCCGAAGGAGCGATTAGGTAGATCGCTGTAGAGATGTAGATACCATCAAATAGGGAGGCTTTAACCAGCCCTCCCTAGTCACTGGACTCTTGGTAGTGACCTCTGGCCATGTTTGTGTTTGTAGAGCAAACTTGAGCCCCGGCTCTGGTTAATGTCGTAGGCCGCTCACATTCCCCTTTTTTTCTAATACCCCTTCGTATACCTGTCTATGCGTGTTTATGCCACTATATCTCTGCTGTTAGGGTTATAGTTTTGTTATTCGTTATGTTATGGTGTTTCGCTGTATCTGGTCCCAGTCGACTTATGTGATGCGGGTGTCTTGTGTGGGTATTGAAGGTGCCCTTCGACTCAACTGAACATGATTGAGGTCTCACTGTCATTTAGAGACCGCCCCTGTAGTTAGTACTAGGCAGCAGTTATCTCTGTGGGATTTCAGATTCCCATTTCTGTATGTACCAACTGTCCATGAGTCCTGAGATGATTACAATAGAGAGTCCATACCTGCTGTTATGTTGTTGTTACGTTGAGGCTCTGTTGTTGCCATGTCCTTGTTGGTTTGTGGAGATGGGTACCTAGTCATGTGCATAGCGATGTTAGGCAGCAGTGATTACTGTGGGAACATAGGTTCCCATTTCTGTATATGTCAGTTATGTGACATGTCAAGATGCCTGTTTGTCCCTGAATCATGCAGTTCTGCCAATAAAAACCTAATTTTGTTGTCCTAATTTGTTTTGTTTAGTCTGTAGTTTGTTTTGTAAACTCATTGATCCTGTTACAGTCCAGCAGTGTAATCTTCAGTCTGGGGTGTACAACAGTACATCCCCCGCCCTAAGAACTCCTGGAATCTTCTGTCTTAATTCTACCCCTTTTCTTGTTAACAGAGGAGGATATACACAGTGCTCTTTCTCTATTTCTCCTTATTGTCCTTTTCTTCTCTGGCCCATTAAAAAGTCAGTGTTGCGCTTCTTTGTCTTTGAGCACTTAAGTATAGGAAATATCATCTTCCTGTCCTTGATATTCTACCTCCTATGACACACATATAAGCCAATAGGTATATATATGGACGTATAAGAAACAAAGAATCTTTCTTTTAGATCTGATGCCTTTATTTTTGTAAAGCTGGCCTTTTCCTATACCGACAAAGCAGATAACCGGCCTATCGAAGCACCTGAGCCCGTATAGACCTATATAGTGTATAGACCTATACAAGAAGCAGCTAATGAGTGCCTCAGTCTTTCGGCTAAGATGGAAGATTATTACCACAGTCATCGCGTATCACAACTTCCTCTACCATAACACAGCCCATCGGTTAAACTAACACAGCTATGTTACAAAAGCCAGCTAGTGGCCAAGGGGTAGCAAATTGTAATTCCGCATACCGCGTTAGAAACACAGCTGTGGGCGATTTGGAAGCAGACTGCCTTGGTTGGTTTTCATACATTGGTATGAGTTACGATCGTTCATAAAAACACTGGTAAACTATAGTATTAAACATAAACTTGCCAAGAAATCACAAACAATCGAAAAATGCTGGGGTTGGCTGTGACACCCTGTAAAGGAGATGCAACTAACTAACGCAAGCTCCAGTTGCCCTTCTAATGTGTCAGAACGAGTTAAAGAAACAACTGAGGTAGAATGGATTCTCTTACGAGCATTATAGAACGGAAGAAGCTGGTCCACATATACCATGTATGGGGCAATCAAGAGCTCAAAAAAAAAGAGCTCACAACCTACTTCTCATTTTTCAGTGATTCATTCATGGGGTAATCAATACGCGTGTGGTGAGTTGCCTAATACTATAAGAATTGTAATCTGCATAATGATTGATCATGATGTAGGTCAATAACAGCCTATTATGAGAGGTGTGCGACAGGGATATGTAATTTATCCATATCTGCTTTCCCTATACGGTGAACATTTTTTTTTTTTTTTAGAAATTAAAAGATATGAGAAGAATCAGCATTGGGGGACATAAAATTAATAACATTCGATATGCGGATGACACAGTATTAATTGCAGACAATGAGCAGGATTTGCAGCATTTATTAGATGTTGCTATTACACACAGTGAACACCCAGGGATAGAATTAAATTGTACGAAGACAGATTATGGTCGTCACTAGGAAGAAGTTTTTTTTTTTTTTTTAGTGTAGTCGACGAATCAACATCACGGCACACGGGTGTAACCCATAAGTGCTCCGCTCAACTCCTAACTCAAGCCTGGGTCCGGAGAATTTCAGCTCAGTGCGCGAACTCCGTAGCACCAGCGAGGATTCTGAAATACTTTGGATAGATTTTTAGCTCCAAATTTTGCCCGGGTAGCTCCCTTAGACTACTCTTTTTCGATTTCAAACTGCCAAGGGATTCTCTACGTGCGCAACAATACACACTGGCGTCCGATCTCACTACCCAGAGACCAGGGAAAATTTTATTACTAGAGGTCTACGTGAAAAAAGCTCCGGTCCTCACCGGGGCTTGAACCACAGCAATCGAGGCGAAAGCCATACCTCGAGCTTCGAGACCACACAGTGCCCCCCCCCCCCCCCCATGAATGAAAGAAATACCACAATGTAATATATAGGTAATAGGGAATATTCTTAAACCGTCATAACATCTGATGGGAGATGCCTTGAAGATATTAGAACAAGAATCGCCATGGCGATGTAGTCTTTTGCAAGATGAAAAATATACTGGTGAATAATAAGATGTCATTTTCAACGAGAACAGAATATTGAGGTGCTACATAGAACCTGTACTTGTGTATGGATTTGAAGCGTGGACAATGAGCAGACAAGCTGAAAAAACATCTAATGGCTGTGGAAATGTGGTTTCTGAAGACAATGTAAAGAATACCATGAACAGACAGAAACACCAATGGCCAAGTCCTAGAAGAAACAAATGAAAACCGTAAACTGATTAGAGAAATTAGACGTAGACAGTCACAACACTTTGGACATGTTATGAGAAGAAATAAATTGAATAACTTGGTGAGAACTGGCAAGATTGAGGGAAAGAGAACAAGGTTTAGGCAGAGGAGTAAATACCTGGATAGCTTGGCAACGTAGTATCATCGAGACAAGAACACAGAGCTGATCAACGACTCAAGTGATCGTGTGAGATGGCGAAACATGACACGCTTTATCGGCGTGGCACATGATGATGATGATGAATGTGCAATATATGTGCACTTTTAATAAAATAAACACATGACGTACTATGCTGGAAGTGTTTGTGGACTGACTTCCATGACACCTGCCCAGCTAATGCAGTTTCCTCTAAACGACCTTCACCGTTTGCTGAACTGTATGCTCTGTGTTTGTTTTATGACGTGTTTTTCCCCATGAATATTTGTAATGTTGCATTATGTGATATAGTGTCAAAACATCACCGCTGGTGATTCGTTTGCCAGGTGGTACTATAATCAGTCAACAGAATGATTTTAGATCTATTATCATTTATTAATTATTAAATATTGTGCAAAAAAGAAAGGTGTCTCTATGGCGCAAGTAGCTCGAGCCCACCCAGGGACGGAATTTTTCGATGTCAGTATGGCCGAATGGATATGTTCTTACACATCCGGTGTGCTGATGTCGAGGTATCGGGTTCAAACCCTACACCAGTCAGTTGAACTAACATGTTGACTTCTCGCCCTTGACTTGGCGACATAAATTACGAGTATCTTTGAAGTTGGAGTGGGTTCGCCTGATGGCCAGGAACACTGTATAAGGGAAAGCTAATCCACACGTAAAAGATTGGTCAAAGCACTAGAAGCTGTTGCACGTGTATTCACTATAAGAATAGCCGTAGAAGACAAAGAGCCGTGGTAGGGTGGTTGAAACATTCGCCGTACCTCAGAAGTAGTAGTGGATTCGCCTGATGGTAACAGGGACAGCTTATCCACACGCTAAATTCAGTCCAGCGTGGACTACGCGCAAGTTCAAAGCGAGAGAACGCTGAAAAGAAAACAAAAAGACATTCGCCTGCCATATCAGTGGTCAAGGGTTCGATCCGCATGGGGATGGATTCGAATTTTTAAAACTGGCGTGGGCTCCCAGGTCGATACGGCCTATAATGGGTATACGGGAAATGTGTTGGGAAATAAAGGCAGCCTGTGTGATAACGACCTCATCACATCAAGTGCCGACCTCCTATAAAAGTATGTCTCTAGCTCCATATACCCCATGCGCCTTAAAGCGTGTAACTGGGGACCTTACTTGTTTACATGGCCTGGACTACTAAATAAAAAGGAGGGGGGGGGGCATGCGCAAGAAGGCTGACAGGCGCCCCCCTACACACACACACACACACACACACACACGCATACACGCAGACAGACACACACAAACGCACACACCCTTCACGTTCTAAGCTACCAGCGATAGATCTGGAGATTAACAAGAAAGGAAAAGACAATATACGTACATTGCAACAACAACCAGATTAAGTTCCCTTGGGTGATGTTTAATGTCACTTGTAGTAGCAAGATGAGAAGGTACAATTGATATCTGCAATCACATGAGTGCAGCGCTAGTATTCTTTTAATTGTTTTAAAACAGCGTAAGGCACAACAGATAATAATCGTTCCAATATAGACTAACGCCATTGCTGAAGCAATGAGCACAGCGAGATAAGATTCATTTTGAAGTATAGAACATCCAAGCTCTCTCTCTCTCTCTCTCTCTCTCTCTCTCTCTCTCTCTCTCTCTCTCTCTCTCTCTCTCTCTCTCTCTCTCTCTCTCTTTCTTTCTTTCTTTCTTCCGCTCTCATTATCTGCTCCCCGTCCCTTATTTAGATGATTAACGGTATCAATAAACAGCAAGAAGAAGAAAACGACAATGAAGAATTAGAAGAAAAAGTGATAATATCCGTCGATGTCTTACTCGTATTATACTTTGCTTTTTCCCCACGTGTTTCTGTTTTCAGTACACACACAATCAAGTCTGGTCTGTTTTTGCTTCACCCACAATCAACTCTGGTCTGTTTTCAGTACACACACAATCATGTCTGGTCTGTTTTCAGTACACATACAATCATGTCTGGTCTGTTTTCACTTCACATACAATCATGTCTGGTCTGTTTTCAGTACACACACAAACATGTCTGGTTTGTTTTTACTTCACACACAATCATCAAGTCTGGTCTGCTTTGCATATTAAAACTTTCTTTTTTCTTTGCAGGCGATTTGGAAGGAGACCGCATTGCGTTGATTCCCATACAAAGGTATGAGTGTCGGTCGTTCAGAAAGCAATGAAAAACTACTGAAAGTAAATTGCCAAGAAATCACAAATAGCCAAACAACGCCGGGTTGACTGCTACGTCCTGTAAAGAATTTACAACTGACATCTCATCATCGTGACTGTTCTTTTATTTACTCAGTGACTTGAAAAGACCACATCACCATCATCATCATCTTCATCATCATCATGTGCCCTAGCAACTGAGTTAGGCATTCGTGCATCTCCACAGCAGCCTGTTCCTTGTGTTCTCGATCAATGTTTTGATGATATTCCTCCAAGCAACCGCCTCATTCAGTACAACATACTTTCTCTCGAACTGTTCCTTCCTCTTCTATCTCTCATCCAGTCGTCACAATGCCAGCACCTCTCTTCCCATTATAAGACAACAGAACATTGTTTGTTGCCTTCTTATATTTGCAAATAATGTTCTACTTTCATTAACCTCTTCCATGTTACTCTGGCAGTACAAGATATTCGCAACATTCGCCTCAGGAACCACATCATTGTTGCTTCCAAATTCTTTCTAGTTTGTTCATTTACATTCCAAGATTCACTGCCATACAGCAAAACAGGTTCTATATAGCATTTCAACACTTTCTTTCTTGCATTGAATGATAGTGACTTATTGCATAAAATACTTTTAATTTTCTGAAGTGAATCTTTTGCTTGGCCTATTCTGCTTTTAACAGATTCATTGCCGAACAAAAAGTAAGTTTGGACCAAACAAAAATTGATGGCGGAAAATGAAATGTAGGGGTTAGTCACAGTGAAGACGTACAAGTTGTTCATATGGGAGCAAGTATGTTGTATTATATATCAAATTAATGGGGGTTACATAGGACAAAGTACTTATATAAGCCATTGGCAGATACAGAAAGTCGTTTAAGACGAGTAATCATGCCATGACACTTTATCAGTTAATCTCTGCTACGAACCTTGCGTCTGATGATAGGATTGCGTCTAACAGACCCTGCGTTCAGGGATATCCGGTGCACACATCACACAACAACAACAACAACAACAACAACAACAACAACAACAACATACATACATATGTCGGATTGGAAGCGCTAGACTCGTCTAGAGCTTCCAATCCGACGTGGACAAAGCCCATGGTTCGTGCCGTAATATGATCAGCCCTGCCAGTAGTGGGTTGTGCTCAGTCTTAACACTTCAAATCCTGAAACAACAAAATATATCAACATAAACATGTCCAGCAGCAGAAACCTGCTGAGTCTGTGGTGTTATAGGGCCATCAAATTGTGTATGCACGGGGAATAGGTGCCTAGTCTTTCCCTCTTTGGTCGACGACGAACGTAGGCGTTGAACCCTCGACCGACAGCCCTTTTGACATTATTCGCTAGCTCTCTATCAACTACACTAACGCGCTCGATACACCATACACATACACATATACCCATTCATCATCATCGTGTGCTATGCGGATAAGCGTGAGCGGTCATGTTTCGTTATCTCACGCGATCACCAGAGTCGTGGAAGCTATCATTATCTTCTATGTGTTCAGTTATGTGTTCTTATCTCTACCGTGCCACGTGGTCAAGCCATCTAGGTATTGACTTCTCTGCCTTCCCCTTGTTCTTTTCCCCTTAATTTTGCAAGTTGTCAACAAGTTATATAATTCGTTCTCCAAATTATTTCTTATAACGTGACCAAAATATGGTGACTGTCTACGTCTAATTTCTATAATTAGTTTGCGGTTTTCATTTGTTTCTTGTAGAACTTGGTCGTTGGTTTTTCTGTCTGTCCATAGAATTCTTTGCATTTTACACAGAAACTACACGTCCATTGCCATTAGATGCTGTTCAGATTGTCTGCTCATTGTCCACGCATCACATATATCAATGGGGGAACCCTTTGAAACCACTAACACAGTTCATCGATAAATTGTATTCTATGGAGTTCACAGAAGTAGAAGACAGAACTAGTCTCTCCCTATTCTACTTACATAAGCGCCGTACAATACATGTACATTTATTTATGAACATATACCCTGATTTGCACAGTCTTATCCAGTGTGCATGCCCGCATCGGTAGGATGTAGTTTACCCCCTCAACCACAGCGAGTTCTGCTTAAACTGTTTCCCCATTTCTCAATTACCCAAGCTAACTCCATTATTTCTTCACCTGCCTTGAGTTGAGTTGACTTAAGAAACGACATCTTTGCCCTCAGAACATTCCAACAAACGCTCCGTCCCCTCAATCAACAGCCAGCAAGAGTCATACTGCTAATGGTTCCAGCTGCCATCTGATTGAAAGCTCTGGTCTTCTCTCTCAGCTTTGAGATCCGCCCAGAGCTCCTGCCGATCCTCCGCCATAGCATTCTCTCCACCCTGTTTTTAATGTATCAATAATATCCCGCCACAGACATTTTCTGTCAAGGTTCTATGATCGCCGCATCTGCTTAATGTTCCACACAATCCCCGTGAATCCTATTACTTTTCAATATAGTGTCGTGTCTCATATACATTTGAATATGAGTACTTGTTGAAGTGAAGTAAAGGTCAGCGACCCTAGACTGTTTATATGGTGGGGTGGTGGGCCGTATATTGGGAGAGAAATAACAATCTGCTTACAACTAGGGTGTGTTAAGATATGGTATGATCGAGTCGAGGTAGGGTAGGGGTAGTTCCAGGGTAGAATCTGATTACGTGTGAGAATCCACCCAACAGTTGTGCTTTGACCCACATAGGACACCTTCTTTGTGAGCTTTTCTCCATTATAGTCAGCGAAGCGAATCAGTGACGTTAGAACTTCTAACTTCCTGCGAATTTACTCCTACATTTTGACGAAAGGTAACACCGGATGCTGGTGTTAAGGCTAAAGGTTAGTATGCACACTAACTTTCTATTGGGTCTCAATCGTCACGCGTCAAATATTATAAAAATTGTGTTATGGTCTTTGACTGTGACCCGGCTTCCGGTGCTAATAAAGTAGGTTATGACAGTGCTAAAGCCTAGATATCGAAAATGGAGAGAGAGAGAGAGAGAGAGAGAGAGAGAGAGAGAGAGAGAGAGAGACAAAGAGAGAAAGAGAGAGAGAGAGGGAGAGGGGGGGGGGAGAAAGAGATATAGAGAACTGAGAAATAGAAAGAGAGAGAGAGAGATAGCGAGAGAGAGAGAGAGAGAGAGAGAGAGAGAGAGAGAGAGGGAGTGGAAGGAAAGAAAATGAAAGAGAACTTTGTTTCACATATCCTTTACAAGACATTGCAGTCAACACCAGCATTATTCAGCTGCTATTGACGTCTGGGCAAGTTTTACGTTCAGTAATTTCAGAGAACGTTAAAAAAGAAAGAAAGAAAGAAAGAAAGAAAGAAAGAAAGAAAGAAAGAAAGAAAGAAAGACAAAAAGACAGAAAGACAGAAAGAAAGGGGGAATTAGAGAGACAATAGATCAAGAATTAATTCAGCAAACATATTTTTCTTATAATATCATCTGAATATGTTCCATTATTATTCATCATTGTCTTCTGTGTAGCTATTTAATTAACTCTACAGTTGTGCCAGTGTGTTACTGAGACCCACATGGTAGGCAAAGAACAGAAGCAATGTAATCAACCACACCTGTTGTAAAAGGCGGCCAAGGAGGGTTGGAGTGAGAGTGACTATCTCATCTTGCAGAGAACTTTTAACTGCAAAAACCCAAATAATTATAGTGAAGTCTACAACGAGCTGAAGAAGAAGAAGAAGAAGAAGAAGAAGAAGAAGAAGAAGAAGAAGAAGAAGAAGAAGAACAACAACAACAACAACAACAACAACAACAACAACAAGATAGTTGAACAGGGTTAAGATTTGTCTCTTAGTAAATGTATTAGAAGTTACAGCGAGAACATTATTTTAAACCATGTTTGAAGAAAGAGGAAGACGAAGAAGAAGAAGAAGAAGAAGAAGAAGAAGAAGAAGAAGAAGAAGAAGAAGAAGAAGAAGAAGAAGAAGAAGAAGAAGAAGAAGAATAATCAATCGACAAGTCGATAGTTTAACAGGTTTTAGATTAGTCTGACGATGAATGTATTAGAAGTTACAACAAGAGTATTTTTTTAAACCATGGCTGCTGCTTGATTTGTTGCAATGATCTGTTTTGGGTATAAGCTAAACAAACAAGAGTCCAAAGCCCACTTCCCTTACTCCTCTTTTTATATAATATCCATCCATCCATCATGTGCCATGCCGATAAGGCTGGGCGGTCATGTTTTGCCATCTCACTCGATCACCAGAGTCGTTGATCAGCTCCGTGTTTCTGTCTCGACCATGCCATGTGGCCAAGCCATCCAGGTTATTGCTTCTAGGTCTTCCCCTTGGTCTGTTCCCCTTCGATCTTACAGTTGTCACCAACTTCTCCAATATCATTTCTTCTCATAACATGCCAACAATTTTTTGACTGTCTACGCTTAATGTCTCTAATCAGTTTACAATCTTCATTTGTTTCTTGAAGGACTTGTTCATTGGTCTGTCTGTCTGTCCATGGTATTCTTTGCATTTTCCTCAGAAACCACATTTCTACAGCAATCAAGTGTTTTTCAGCTTGACTGCTCATTGCCCAAGCTTCACATCCATATAAAAGTACAGGCTCTATGTTGCACCTCAACACTCTTTTCTCGTTTCTATTGACATCTTTTTATTGGTCAGAATGGTTTTCATCTTGCTAAAGGCTCCTTTTGCCATGGCGATTCTTGTTCTAATCTCTTCAAAGCATCTCCCATCAGATGTTATGACTGTTCCCAGATAATTGTACTTGTTGTTGAATATTCCCATTTACTTATTTCGCTCTTCCTAGTAACGACCATAATCTGTGTCTTTTTACAATTTAATTCTAACCCTAGTTATTCACTATGTGTAACAACCGCATCTACTAAATTTTGCAGGTCCTGTTCATTGTCTGCAATCAAGACTATATCATCTGCATATCTAATCTTATTGATGCATTATATCAGATATGCTGAGTAATTTCCGCTGGATCTTACCTCAGCAGTTTGCTCCAAATACTAGATAAGTTTAACTTTGTCAAAGGCGTTCTAAATGTTATAGTCAATAAAATATGCGCCAGTGTCTGTTTTCTCTGAAAATTATGTGTATTTCAGGCTAGCTTCTTATTCTTCTTTTAATTGATTTTTGCGTCTCTTGCGCCGCTGTTGCACCGAAAACCACTCTTTTTGTGTAAATTTATGTGCTGATTTTATTTTTAAATCGTTCTTGACACGCAGTTAATTTCAAAAGACACCTGCCTGTTAAACGTCACCATTGCCGTCATCAAGTGTGTTTCTAACAGGCGTGTCCGATCATGCCTCTCTATATATCGGGACTTCCAATATAATATATTAATTCATGTGCTAATATGTTTTCACGTCATGGTTTAGACTGTCAAGAATCTTCTATCACTATCTTCCTCTATTTTATTTTGCATTCATTTTTTCCAGGTATTTTCCTAACGTTCTCTTCTCATAATGTGGCACACAATACTGCCTGCTTCTTCCTGGTGTTTGTGATAAGATATATATGTATCTAAGCTTATTAGTTAGATTGTTCATGTTGGCTGTCAATGGTCGTCATTCTTCTGTAGAACCTCATATCTGTAGCTTATAATAATATTTTCTTATTTGTTTACTAATAGTCCCGTGTTCTTACAATACATGGCAGAAATCACACAGCATAAACTACAGTAATAAGATAAATCCCTCAAGCTAAAATATACAGCACACATATTCACATAGTAATTTTAATTGTCTACCACGATAAAGTCAGTTTAAAGTTACCATGATAGACAACTCAAATTACTGTATGAATGTGTATGCTGTATATTTCAGCTTGAAGGAATTATCTAATTACTTTAGTTTATGTTGTGTAATTTCTGCAGTATGTACCTGGCGAGATGCAGCGAGATATGTCAGGCAATAAATCGTGCAATATATTATTTATGTCTGTGTTATTTAAGTTAATTACGGGAAAACATTGTTTTGAAATGGACATAAATGTTAAGAGAGAGAGAGAGAGAGAGAGAGAGAGAGAGAGAGAGAGAGAGAGAGAGAGAGAGAGAGAGAGAGAGTAAAGTGAGATACATGTGAATCACCTTTGACAGAAGCCTGTTATTCAAGGATAACGTGGAAGCAGTTGTTACGAGATCTAAGCATGGTGCGCTGAAGATAATGTCAGCAACGGACGTGGAGCAAAGACTGTTGTTTATACTCTATCAACATCTGATTCTCTCAGTAATTGAGTATTGAATGGGACTGCTCAAGGTGTCAAAGAGTCATCTGGTGAAACTAGAGCGCATACAGAATGAAGCTATGCGGATGATACTGGGATGGACGCCGGTAGTGTATATGCGATACATAATAGCCTTACCAACGACAGTAGGCAGGCTCAAGGGCGGCAGTCTAAATCATATCGCCAAGTTGCTGCAAGTAAGGAACATTCCTCTGCATGAAGCCCTAGACACAGTTACGGGCCACAGGCTGATCGGAGGAAAATCTTGGATGGCTCAGGCAGAGGACACAAGAAGAGAAATGTGCATGCTTGAGAACACCGGGAGAGGAGAGGAGTGGGTCAGACTGTTATGGAATAGTCAGACCTGCGCAGTGGCAGAATAACATTGGATCAGGAATGCAGTGCCTGCATGTCGAACTCATTGGGAGGTGCAACAATTCGCGACCAGGTGATGGAATCATCTACAAAGATGGCTCTGGGCTAAGAGATAAAACAAGTGCCTGGGGATTAATGACGAAGGTTAATGGGCGATGTTTGGTGCAGGACGTGTAGGTCCCCTTTGTTGGCTCCCTTAACCAACTTACGCCAAGCCCTTCTACTAGTACCATTTGCTGCAGATTCCACCCTGGACCATTTCTATTCCAAGTCCAACTCTTGAGACGAATGGTTCCGTTCAACCAACGACTGCATTGATTTCGTTTTATTTGCGGCCTTTAGAGTATATCTAACACTTCTTCTTTCGTAAATATAGATGCGTATACTACTGCCTTGAAAAGGTTAAGGGGCTGCAGTTGTGTTCGTTTCATCCTTATAGTTTTACATGTCTGCACAGAGTCGCACACTTGTTAAGGCCTAGGGTAATTGTGTACCCGCTCCGTCATATGGTGCTGTTTCCTTCAGGGATGATTACCTATCGTTATCCATCCTCTGTAAGGTGTGGAATGCGCCTGGCCCTGCAGCCAGCAGGGTTAGGATCGGCTAGCTTCTCCCAGGAGGGGTGAAGAGCGAAAAATTTGTAGGGCCCGCCGATGACCCGCAAAACTACACAAGTCAACCCCCACTTCCACGTGGTGCAGACCGGGCAACCATGACCGCGAGGTCATGGGCTATCGGGGCTATGACTCGCCATAGGGGATGAATTCCCTGTGGTCAGATTAGTGTCCTAAACCTGCGACTGGCCTAGCAAGCCGGCAGGGGATCTTCATACTGCTCATAGAAAAACTAAGACGTATAAACGGACTGACCCAAATGGCTATTGACCAGGCAATGTTAATGGACTACGAGATAGATCAGCGATTCAGAAAATAGGCACAATGAACGTCTGTTGTTTCAATAGTAATGAAGAAGAGCTTATAGAAACAATGGAGGAGAGGAAAATAGGACTGATGGGAATAACGGACACCAGAACAAAGGGGAAAGGATGCAAGGAGCTCCACCGCAGTTACACGTGTGTTTACTCTGGAGTAGAACAGCAAGAAAGGGCTAGACACGGTGAGGGAATAGTCATCTAACCACGGCTAGCAAGAGGAATACTAGAAATAAAATATATATCAGAAAGAATCATAACAGTGAGAATAAAAGAACAAACAATTACAACATATGTATAGATATACGCACCATGTAATGCAAACAATAATGAGTAAGAATGCGAGGACTTCTACGAAGACATCATGACGTGCTAAATAAAATAGATAAGCAGGACAACTATCATAGTTATGGAGACTTCAATGCAAGACTAGGACATAACAGAGTGGGCATAGAAAAACATCTGGGAGCATTTGGAGATCAGCACAATGAAAGGCATGATAACGGAAGTAGACTGATAGAGCTATGCAGCCAACACGGACCTCTATATAACAAAACTACATTTCTATAAACATAAAGATTCACAAGTATAACTCTGGTATAAATGGAACGATCTAGATACTAAAAGCCAAATTTGATTTTATATTAACAAGAAATAACAGAAAGAGAAATATATTAGATGCAAGGGCAGTGCCCAATTTCAGGTATAAACACAGATCATAAAGCAGTCGTTGCCACAATAAGAACCATCAGAAGAAGAAAACAAAGAGCAGGAAAATACATGCCATGCGAAACAGTAAACTTAAAAAACCTTAAAGACGAGGCAGTAAGGGAAAATTATGAGAAAGAACTAACTGAACTCTTTGTAAAATTACCTACAGAAAGAAAAACAGTGGAAGAAGAATGGAGATGTTCAATCAAGCATTTTAAATACTGCAAAAATAACATGTGGAACATGAAAAAAACGGAAAACACGGATAAAGAAAATAACAAGTTGGTGGAACGCAGAAGTAAAGAAAGCGGTAAAAGACAAAAAGGAAAAATATAAAAAGTGGTTGAAGAGCAAACAGGAATGTAATTACATAGAATATAGAATAGCAAGAAGACATGTGAGTAGAATAGTAAAGAGGGAAAAACAAAAAGACTGGGAAGAGTATGGAGAAACCCTAAATAAAAACTACAAGGAGGCAACTAGAAACTTCTACAAAAAAGATAAGTGCAATGCGAACCAGAGGAGAACCCTTTGACCCAACTGAAATAATTAACAGCGAAAATGGAGAACCAATAAGTGAACAAAAACAGATCCTAATAAGATGGAAGCAGTATTTCGAACAACTTCTCAACATCCCATCAGATGTCACAGGAATTCAAGAGACCTACACAGATGTCACCGAAGAACTAGAACCAGACATACTAAAAGAAGAAATTATAGAAGCCATCAGATTAGCCCCATTGAACAAATCACCGGGACAGGATGAAATACCAAATGAACTAATTAAAGCAGCAAGAGAAGTAGGAACAGCTTGGCTACATAGACTATTCAACCATGTTTGGGTAGAACAACAGACACCACGAGACTGGGGAAACGCCATAATTATCCCAATTTGGAAAAACAAAGGCAGCAAAAGAGACTGCACACAATACAGAGGCATTTCACTGTTGAGTCATACTGGGAAAATATTTTGCAAAATTCTTGAAAAAAGATTACGAACTACTTTAGAACCCCAGCTAAGCGAAACACAACTTGGATTTAGGAAAAACAAAGGATGCACAGATGCCATTTTTGCTCTTAGACAACTTATAGAAAAATCAATCGAATTCAATGAAACACTCTACTTAGCCTTTGTCGACCAAGAAAAGGCATTTGATAGAGTAGATAGAAACAAGCTGTGGGAAATCCTTAAACAATATGGAGTGAGTACACATCTAACAAACCTATGTAGAAGTTTATACAACAACAGTGAATGCATAGTGAGAGCAACTGGAGGACGCTCAGAACCCTTCACCATAAGATCTGGAGTACGACAAGGTTGTGTCCTGTCCCCTCTCTTGTTCATAACATATATAGACAACATATGTAAAGAAACCAGCCAAGCAGAGACAGCAAGAATACCGCATGACGAGAACACAGAAGAAGAACCATCTGCAAATCTAACCATTAGAGAACTCCTGTTTGCGGACGACCAAGCACTAATAGCAAAATCAGAAGCTGAATTACAAGACCACATGAATAGTCTAAACGAAATGTGTAGGGAACATAACATGAAAATTAGCACAAGCAAAACAGAGGTAATGACTATAACTAAAGAAGAACAAACAACAATGATTCACCTAAACGAGCATCCCTTGAAACAAGTAAAGAGTTTCAAGTACCTAGGAAGTATAATATCATCAAATGGCAGATCAGAAGACGAGATCGAAAATAGGTGCAATAAGGCAAATCAACTCATTGGACAAATGGCACCAATACTAAAGAACAAACATGTATCAATAACTACTAAGAAAGCACTTTACAACACAATCTTCCTACCAACTCTATGCTACCAATGCCAAACCTGGACAATGACAGAAAAAGAGAAAAGAAAAATCACAACAACAGAAATGAGGTTCCTGAGAAGAATACTCAACGTATCAAGAAGAGATAAGATCAGAAATGAAGAAATCAGGACTAAAGTGGGGGTTAAAGCAGCACTAGATTTTATTAGAAAGCAGCAAGTCAAATGGTTTGGCCATGCAAGTAGGTTACCAGTCAACAGCATGTCGCAACAAGCAATGATGTACAGACCAGATGGAAACAGAGGAAGAGGCCGACCACGTAAACGTTGGACGGAGGGAATAGCAGAATCCATGGGAATGTCGATATACGAAGCCCATAACCGGGCACTCTCACGAAGTTTATACTTCACCTCGACACCGCAAGGTACAAGAGGAACATGATGAGATGAGATGAGATCCATCCTCCAGCTATGTCTTGTGTTTTCGTGTCTTCTCGGTCTTCTTTGATTTCGCGTGCCGTGGGCGGCTCGATAGTTCGATCTTGGTGGGGAGTGATACCGATTCATGACCTCCTGCATACTTGGTCTTGGTCTGGGAAGTTGTCGTCTTCTTCCTCCTCCACTATTTTTTCTTCTATTGCTTCTTCTTCTGTCTGGGACTTCGTACTTTCTGGTACAGATGTTTCGTTCTTTGACTTGTCAAGTTCTATCTGTTTTCTTTCTTCTTGGATCTATTTAATAGTTTCTTGTGTCTTGTATCTCTCTTCTTGTATCTTTGATAGCGCTTCGTCTGTCTAGGTTTTTATAGCAGCCATTCGAGTGACATTCCTGCTCAATCTTCTGATGAACTTGCTTCATTTCGTCCAGGATGCACATATTGTTTCTTGCGTCTTGTCTCTTTCTTCCTCCATGCTGTTGAAGTTGGATCCCAGGTCTTCAGTTGGCCTTCCAGTTGCGCTTTGTCACTTTTTGTTAGTCGATTGGTTACCCCGTAATGCCTCCTGGCCTCTTCATAGGGCAGGTTAGGTGTGATGGCGATCTTCATAGCTTCCTTGATGTCTTGGTGGCAGAGGCAACCGAGGTACCTGAAGCCATGGTTGCCGAGGCAGTTTGCGCACTTTCTGTTAGTGTCAGGGTTCCTGAAGTTCGTGTCGAACTTTGCTTGCTGGCATTGTATGGATGGGGTTTAGAGCAGTTTCTTTGCAGGTGGCACGGGTGTGCCAAAACTTTGACACTTAGAGCACTGCAGCACTCTCGGTATGTAGTGCTCTGGAACTTGGTCTCTCTTGTCCCATCTGATGTATTGAGGGATCACTCGGTCCTCCGATGTTACGATGACTACTGCGGAGGGGATGTTATTCTTGCTGATGATTCTCTCAGCACTGGTGATCTTGAGTTTCCTGTTCTCTCTCGTCAGCATCTCCTTAATCTGGTCGTTGGTGAGATGGGTCTTGACTCGTTTGATGGCCCATCGTTTCAATACGTGCAGGGTGGCTTCTACTGTGATTGATTGATTGATTGATTGATTGATTGATTTAGGAACCGACATCACAGCATTCGGGACATTCCCATAAGCGCTCCGTCCCCATCCCCAGCAGCCAGCGAAGAGTTCCAACACTAATAGTTCCAGCAGCAATCTGATTATATGTCCGTCTCGCCTTTCCTCTGAGCGTCGAGCATCGGCCAGATCCCCTCGTCACACCTCGCTGTCTCATTCTTACCAGACCATGGTGATCCCACAAGGCCGCAACCACATCTGTTTTGTCATACATCAATACTCCACCAAGTTTTGCCGAGCCAGCCAATCTGTCCGCCTGTTCATTCCCCAGCACACCGGCATGCCCAGGAGAAAAGATCCAGGTGATGCTTGCTACACGTGACCTCCGAAGCGAAGCAAGCCACTCTGCACGAAGCTTGCCTGTTCTCACCCTCCTCGCATGCTTTCTGAGTCAGTAACAATCACTGCTTCTACTGTGATGCCGTGAGGAAGCTTTATGTCGGCTTTCTCTTGTTGTGACATCTTCTGCATTAGTGTGGTGGTCTTGGAGTTCTTAATGATGGATACATGTGTCTTGCGTAGCTTGGTGATACTGTGTCTTCCCAGCTCATTTTCCAACAGACACTGTATCTTGTCTGTTGGTAGCGCCGACAGTTTGGCCTCCCCAACTCTTGTTTGTTTCAGCAGGATTTTGCCGGCAAAGTCCTCTGTTGTGGTTTCCTCCGATGTGGTGGTCTTTGGTGAGCTGCTTGGTTGCTTCTCGGTAGTTTTGTTGTGGACTTCTCCGCTGCTGCTGGCTTCAGTTGTTATCGATGTAATCTTTGGTGTCGGTTCAGCGACAAGAGCGGCTTCAGCTGGTGTAGGAGTGATAGCTTCTTTTATGGCTGCTTGAAGATCTGGCGCTTTGCTGCAGGTCACAGGCAGGTTCTCTTCTTGCATCTTCTTGATGGTCTTGATGGCTTCCACGCTGCACATCTTGAATGTCGGGTGTCTTCTGGTGTTATTCTTGCTACATGCCATTCCCCCCCCCCCCCCCCCCACCCCCCCCCCCCCCCCCACACACACACACACGCACACTTAGGTTTCTTGAACAGTTTAGGTGATTTGTTCTCAATAGAGTGTCGAGTCGATGTGATGCTGTTGGATGAAGGATAAATGTTCTCCCTACATTGCAAATTATTGTCTCCTTGTGTTTTTAGGCCCTTCCTCCATTTATTTTGCACTGTTTGTTTCAGAGAAATGGATTTATAATTATAATAATAATATGTTTTCTAAATGGGTGTCAAATACTGCGCCAACATTTTTTTCTCACACTAGCTGAAATGTAGTTTTTATTCATCATCATCTTCACATTTGTGACTGTCATACAAGTTTAGTTCTTGTATTCTGCGCGAGCACTAGTAAATGAATGTTTGAAGTTCACCAGCAATTTATTTCATCGTTCTCTGCGTGTTTGATCCGCACAGAATTACTGATTTAACGTGTGAATTTACATATTTGAAGTTTGGTACTGATTTCAATTTCTTGTCTTTCACAAACTTACAAATGCGGTGAAAGCTTTTCTTGCCTGTTATATCCTTATTGTAAACGCTCTTTCTGCTCCTTGATCTTTGACTATATTGCTACTTTAAAATGGGTATAATTCCACCCTTTGAAATTATGTTTAATCAGTCGAGATTGAGTTATAAATTTCTCGATTTATTGCCATTTTCTTGGACTATTGTTTGCAGGGTTTGGTATTTATTATAGATTGTCACCAAGAAAAAAATATTTTCCTTAGTTTTTGTTTAGTTTGTTTTTAATTTACAAACATTTCCTGAGATATTTACAATGTACTGATGTCCATTTAAAAAAAGATGTTATGTATCTGTTTATGCTGTTAGAAATACCAAAAGCAGCTGTCAAACTGGTCACAGATGCAAGGAAGACTAAGATCTGGATAAGCATGATCATCCACGACATTCGGAAACGCACCAAATGTTGATGTTATACAATTTCTTTAAATACACATGTGACCAATTTGATTTTCTGTATTGTCGTCTGATGATTCTCACGTTACATTACGCATTCTTTTATGTGGAAAAACACTTCCTCCTATACATTGTGGTAGATACGCCAGGGAGTCTACATAACCCCAGAGAGTCTACATAACGCCATGGAGTCTACATAATCCCAAAATTTCTACATAACCCCATGGAGTCTACATAACCCCAGAAAGTCTACATAACCCCAGAAAGTCTACATAACGCCAGGGAGTCTACATAACTCCAGAAAGTCTACATAACCCCAAAAAAGTCTACATAGCCCTAGAAAACCAACATAACACCAGGGAGTCTAGATAACCCCAGGGATTCTACAAAACCCCAGTGAATCTACATAACTCCAGGGAGTCTACAAAACCCCAGATAATCTTCATAACCCCAGGGAGTCTACATAACCACAGGGAGTCTACATAACCTCAGAGAGTCTACATAACCTCGGGGTGTCTACATAACTCCAGAGAGTCTACATTACCCCAGGAAGTCTACATAACCTCAGAAAATCTGCATAACCCTATAGAGTCTACATAACCCCATGGAGTCTACCTAACCCCCGGGGAGTCTACATAACCCTGGGAGTCTACATAACCCCAGAGAATCTACATAACACCAGGGAGTCTACATAACCTCAGTAAGTCTATATAACTCCAGGGAGTCTACATAACCCGAGAGAGTCTACATAACCTCTGATAGTCTGCATAATCCAGTGAGTCTACATAACCCCAGGGAGTCTACATAACCCAGGGAATCTACATAACCCCGTTGAGTTCCTGTGGTGATGTGGTCAAGCCGCCTGGCTGGCGCTCCAAAAGTTGTCGGTTCGTTTTCTGGCTCTCATGTTGATTTTATACTCCGAGAGACTGCTGTTGGTTCATCACTTGATGTTATCTTCATTACAAATACTGGAAGCCGCAGTTGCGACGTGCCCAGCTTCTGTCCTCTGATGAACCCAGAGGAAGCTCGCTGAAAATTCCTTTGAGATGAGCTATTTTCTTTCGAATCTACATGCTTTCACGCATGGCGTGGCTCAAACAACTGGTACTTGAAGATGTAATATTAGGCAAGGCGACCAATGTGGTATTGAACCAGTCACTTATATAGTGGCTTTTGACATAATGACCTAAGATCAGATCCCTGTTATGCCACTATGCTATGTGATAATCACTGCTTTACTTCTCCAGTGGTATTTGACAATCTCGCATACTATATGGTCTCTATTATGCCACGATGTTATATGATAATCACCACGCTACTTATCCAGTGGTATTTGACATACTCGCCTACTATATGGTCTCTATTATGCCACTATGCTATGTGATAATCACCGCGTTACTTATCCAGTGGTATTTGACATACTCGCCTACTATATGGTCTCTATTATGCCACTATGTAATGTGATAATCACCACGTTACTTATCCAGTGGTATTTGACATAAAAAAGTGTTTGCGTATCCTTTACAGGACATTGCTGTCACCATCAGCATCTTTTAGCTGATTGTTGATTTCTTGGCAAGATTACGTTCAGTAGTTTGCCATTGCTTTCTGAGCGGCCGGCTCACATACCCCTAAGTTACCGACGCGATTCGAACCACTGCTGATTCTCACCGTCGTCACGTTACTTACGAGAGTATACGAGATTACGGAGAAAAGTCGCTAACCTCTAGGCCAGTAAGCAGGTGGTATTTGACATACTCGCCTACTATATGGTCTCTATTATGCCACTATGCTATGTGATAATCACCACGTTACTTATCCAGTGGTATTTGACAATCTCGCCTACTATATGGTCTCTATTATGCCACGATGCTATAAAAAGAAGGCTGTTGGCCTTTAATCACCTTTACAGGTTTTAAAAGGTAAGAGAATCGACTTCATTTCACCGGATTTTATCCCCTGTCGCTCGGTCTTTTTTCCCCCAAGGGCGAACTGCCAACAACCTCGCACAGAGCATTAACTCTGTAGCCTCAACAGCGACCCTGAGTAGTCTCCGCCGCACCGTCTTAGTCATTTTCAACTTAAGTTATATTTAACATATCAGTAGCATTTTCCATAGTTAGGGTCGATAACCTAGAAAATATTATCCGTTTGAAATGCATTGAAGAGTTAACTGCTCATGAAATCAACCATTCCCAACGATTTTGTGAAATGTAAATTCAGATAATGACGTTCAATCACACAGTCAAAGAAAATGTAGTCAAAATCTGAGGGCACACTAAATAATATACAAATTTTAAACCTATACGTAAATCAGGTTTCCAACCTGCCACTTACGAGGCCACATTTGAGACCTCAGTTTCGAATCCGAATGTTCTTAGTAGTTTTATTTTTTTTAAATATTGCATTGTGTGAAGTTTTATTTTTTCTCCTTTGTTTTATTTCTATGGTTTTATTGTTTCTCCTTTGTTTTATTTCTATGATGACTATTATTTCCTGTGAAACTGTTTCTCACGTTATTTAAATTATCTAAAAGCTTCACCGCGACTGAGTTGAAGTTCTGCTGAGCAGGACGTCATGTGATCTTGCGGCCTACACGTCACATGTCATACATTTTAAATAATCTTTGATAAAGCACAGAATTGTGTCATCGTCTTCTGCTCCGTCGTCGTCGTCGTCGTCGTCGTCATCATCATCATCATCATCATCATCATCATCATCATCATCATCATCATCATCATCATCATCATCTTCTTCTTCTTCTTATTCTTCTTCTTCTTCTTCTTCTTCTTCTTCTTCTTCTTCTTCTTCTTCTTCTTCTTCTTCTTCTTTATCTTTTTCTTGCGTCTATTGTCTTCAATTGAGCACAGGCCCTCAACCGACTTACATTATGTAATTCGTTCTTTCGTTTCTTGTTTTCCTCATATTCATCTCTGTCTATAATTCTCTTCTCCATCTATGCTTACGTCTCTGCGTATTTCTATTGCACTGTGGGTTCCAATGAAATGGACATTCCAGTTGTACTGTTATGAGGATTTCTCAATGTATCCTATCCGGTGTCAGCGTCTTTCCCCCTAACTCAAGAAACGCTGGAATCTATCTAGTTGTCTCTCTAATCTTCGCACTAGTGATTGTCATACCATTTCACTCCTTCTATTCTGGACAGACACAAGTTAACGACTATTTGTAGTTTATTAGTGCTAATTTTAGTTTTTATCAGTGTTTCTTGTCTGAACAGAATCATGTGCTCTGCCAGCTGGCGTAGGCATTCATACCTCTCCACAAATCATGTTCCTTGGTGTTCTGGATCAAGTCTGCTGCAGATAATCCTCTATGCTGCCGTCTCGGTCTATCCAGCATAATTTTTCTGCCCCTGCCTCTGTTCTCGCTGATCTTAGTTGTCACAATGTTCTCCGTGCCTCTCTTCTCATGTCATGGCGATATAATGCATTTTGTCTCTTGTATATAATGTTCTACTTTTATTAGCTTCTTCGGGGCAATCATTGTTATTACTCTAACAGTCCAAGATATTCGCGACATTCGTCTTAGGAATCATATCTCTATTAGTCCCTAGCTATTCATGATTTGTTCATTGTCGTTTCATGAATCCATGCCATACAGCAAAATAGGTTCTGTATAACTTTTAAGCACTCTCTTTCTTACATTCGTTGATAGTTGCTTACTGCAAAATATACTTATCATTTGCTGAAATTAGCCTTTGCTTGACCTATTCTGCTCTTAATCTCTGTCGTGCATCTTCCATCTGATGTTATAATTTCCCCTAGATATCTAAATTTATTAACTTGCTTAATCATTTTTCCTTCTATTCTTATGTCATATTTTGATGTCGTCATTTTCATTTATATACGAGATTTTTCGATATTCTTGATATTCAAGGAAAGTACTTTTTCGCACTCTCAGTTCATTAATGTCCAAAAGATGTATATTGTTTCTATTTTCCGCCGTCAATACAGTTTCATACCGGCTCTGTGGTGAAGTGGTTATGGACGCAGCATACCGCCTTATGTTGGTTTTCATACAACGGTATGAGTGCAGGCCGTTCAGAAAACAATGGCAAACTAAAGAACGTAAATTTGGCAAGAAATCACAAACACCAAAATGTAGGGATTAAAGGATATCTAACTAATTAACTAGCCGGTCTATCTGGCTATGGGGTTACAACATTTTCTCTCTGTAATCCCGTTTATCACGCAGAGTCTCGTAGCGGAGCGAGAGCTGAGGCGGTTCGACCCCCGCTCGTGACTTGCGGGATACTGAGCCAGCCGCTCAGAAAGCAATGGCAAACTACTGAGTGTAATCTTGCCAAGAGATCAACATACAGCTGAAAGATGCTGGTGTTGACAGCTAAGTCCTGTAAAGGATATGCTTTTTAAAAAAAAACAACTAATTAACTAACTAACTTTACCGAGCCCCAACTCATATTCCTGGTCTCTCTTTGATCTCTTCAATTGTTATTTCGCTATAGACAGAAAAGAGATCAGGCCATAAAACACATCCTTGTCCTACCTTACTTTATTTCTTCGGAATAGCCCTCTTTATTTCCCATGTTATTTCCCGCTACTTGCTTCCAGTAAATATTCTTCATTATTCTGATATCTTTCCCATCAATGATGATCTGATTCATACTGCCATCTACTGCCTATAGTACCTTGCGGTGTAGGACAATGGGGTCTTGAGTCTGAGGAATTAAAGCCGCATGGCTAGTGCAGTCGCCGCGAACTGTGCAAATAGAAGTGTTCACATCTCTCCTCAGATCTCTGTATGTTGTGTTCTGAATAAACTCTGATGATGATATTCATGTATGCCATCGTCTCATTCTTCTTAGCATCGTTTCTCTCCGTCTGCTCCTGCCACTTCTCGCACAGATCATTCCTATCCTCTTGTTTTCCATAAAAAAACTTTGCTTTTCTCTTTTGTAAAGTGATACACAATCTTCTACTTTCATTAGCCTCTTCCAAACAATCGTTGATACTTACTCAGGCAGTCCCATATATTGCATTCCTGGTGAAGGTTATTGTCGTCTTCATAATCCAATCTATAGTCAGTCAGAATAAAAGAGGTAACAGTGCATCACTGCTTCATTCCCATTATTATTTTAAAAGTAGCTGTTAGTTTTCCCCAGGAAGAATTCTGCATGTCAAGTCTGCATTTCTATTCTTATTTCAAAAGTAGCTGGTAGTTTTGCCCATGAAGAACTCTGCATTCCTATTTTTATTTCAAAAATAGCTGTTAGTTTTCCCCATGAAAAACTCTGTATATCAAATCTGCATTACTGTTCTTATTTCAAAAGTAGCTGTTGATTTTCCCCACGAAGAACTCTGCATTTCAGTCTTTATATGATTTCTTTATTAAGTAAATGATTTTCTGTGGGATCCCATAGTGGTTCATTAATGTATAAAGGAATCCTCTCTCAAAGCTGTCGAAAACCTTTTCATAGTCCACGAATCCAATATAAAGTGGCGAGCTCCAGTCAGTGCTTTGCTCTATTGTACTGTGTAATATATCGATTGGATCAGTGCAGGATACGATTTGTCGGATACCTGCCTATTCGTCCCTTAGTATTTTTTTTAATGGCATCTATTAATCGTCCTGAATGAGCCTGATCAATATTTTCCTAGGGACTGTGTATAAGCTATTCCTCGATAATTTCCGCAGCCATGCAAGTCCCCTTTCTTTCCAAATATCCTTCTACTCAGCCTGCTAGTAGTTATCCAGTCTGCACGACTCTGGAAATATTGTGTCCAATAATTATGTTGAAATATTTATATTAGCTTTAAAAGATTCTGCCGAGACACCGTTTGGACGAGCACCTTTAAATATGCTGTGTTTCCTAATTTCTTTCATATTTTCTATTAACAGATTCAGAAATACTGAGACTATTTTAATCAGTTGATGCAACAACATTCTTAGTGTTGCTTAAACATCAAATTATTAAATATACAGTCAGTATTCATTTGCATCTGAGGGATTCCCCCACCGGGAGGCGGAGCAATATACCCGGCACTTGAAGTGCGCTGTATGATGATTTATGACCGGGCCTTTCCGCTGTCATTGCCTTCACTAACTGAAATCATAAATACGTCATGACATACATTTTGCCGGGTTGAGAGAAGGTTTGGCTAGCGCCAGTTCTTACAGCCTGTCATTCTGAAAGAAATTTTACCAGACAATCTATCAATCAATGAGTTGCCGTCTCAACAGTTAAGAGTGCCTGCAATGGATCGCCAACACTGTCTCTCGCCTTAATTGTAAATTCTGCCAGACTGCTGTTCCTCCATCTCTTGATGTTATCTTCCCACTTGTATCGTTGTCTACATCTTGCTCGTTTGCCTTCAACCTTACCATCCTGTATGGTTTTTATAAGAGTTATGTCTTTTAATGTGGTCAAAATATTTCACTTGCCTCTGTTTTATTTATTTCATCAACTCTTTTTTCATTCCCAGTTTTTCTAGAACCCCTGTATTTGATTGTTTTTGTTTTCATAAAATACGGCACATTATTCTGTATAACCATATCTTCAGGGCAAGTCCAATCCAATTGCATAGCTAAGCTTATAGGTAGGGCAGCCTAAACTGAAGATTGAAATAGCTAATGAATTGGTTCCTCACCAACAGTGTTAAAATAAAAAAGGTGTGTGTGTTTGTGTGTGTGTGTGTGTGTGTGTGTGTGTGTGTGTGTGTGTGTGGTGGGTGGGGGGTTAAGTGGGGGAGGGGATGAGGGTGAGGGGGAGTGATAGTATATCAAAGCTTAAACTTGATTTGTAAAATAAAAAAAAATGATAATTGAAGGAAAATGATTTAATAAATTTTAATTGCCAAGGAACAAATTATTACGTGAGGAGAAATTTGCAATTGCCGTTTAGAAACCTAGAGTGGAAAATCGTGAGGCATCGCATAGCAGTAATCTTTATGGCGTACTATGTCTGGACATACACAAGGAAAGCAAACCAGACAGTACTGTACTGAAACATTTTTAGGCAGCTACTTGCAACATGAGACTATTTTTATCTTGATACACCTTGACAGGGAAATTGTTTGCTGTTAACACACATCATTATATTTTATTACTGAAATGGTGCAGTATCTCTTCAATTCACAATAAGATTCGCAAAAGCGGCAGCAGCAGCAAGAAGTGACTTGGAGACAAGAAGATAATGATGGTTATGATAATCATGATGATGATGAAATACAGCGAACAAAATTCAATGAACACAGATATATCAGAAATTGTTCAGTGTCCAGGGTTTTGTGTTGAAAAAAGAAATTGTAATTGCATGTCCTTTACTGGAGGTTACAGTCAACCCCTGTATTTAGTGGCTGAATGTAATTTACTAGACTATGTTAGTTCATCGTTTGTCACTGCTTTATGATCGTCTGACATCTCATGCCAAAGAAATCAACGCTGATTTCGAACTGTAGTCGATGGTAAAAGACAAAGGGAGACAATCCTAAAGACTGATGCTTCCTTCACTACGGTGCTAAGAGGTAAAGAGTAGTTCTGACTTCGTTACGGCCAAAGAAGAAAAATAGTGAAAAGAGAGAGAACCTCACACCGCCTCAACCAACAAAAAAAGATGATAGTGATTAGATAAGAAGATATACGAGATCTCAGGCAGGGGCCTCAACTCTGGACGGACTGTCATATTTGAGACCCAGACATTGGATTAAGGTGTTAGATTGTGGTAGAAATAGTGACTGTAAAAAGTAAAAACTAAAAGAGACTAAACAAACAAATCAAGGACAAATAAACAAGCTCTTTATTTCTTCTAACAGCACATTGCATGTCAATAACAGATACAATAGAACAACTGTATATACCAAATCACCACAGTGGGTAACCCCTAACCAATCAGCAGCGCTTAAGACAACAGGGTACACCAAGTACCACAACACAGGTGTTCCAAACAATGGCTGGTTATACTGACACTATAAAGAACTTTGACACAAGCAACACTGCACAGACATAAGGCACTACAAAAACATAAGTTACACAACATAAACCCCAAGACGCGACATAAACAAGAGTTGTGACACAATTTACTATCCCACCAAGAACCCAGGCCTGCTGACACTAACTAGTCAGCCGCTCGGCTTTTTCTTCTGACATATGTTGTTCACTGATGAACAGATGGGAAACCCCACATATCTTGTCTCAAGGCGGGCTGGCCACAAAACTACACAGGGCCCCAGCGCCCTTCACACCAAGCTGGCTGCTACAAGGAAAAATGGCCTCCGGTCTTTGTGATAAAGTGGTGTTTCCGGCGTGGCCAGGACCGTACGGTTTTCACAGACCAAACTAAGTGCCTTGGTTGGCGCTGTGACATATCCAACCCCTACTTTTTTGACGTCCCGTCAAAAGGAATGGACTATCGTATCCCCTTACCCCAACTATCTCTTTACAAGTTAACATCTACACATAAACCATCATCAAAATTACTAACGCCCAAAAAAAAAATAAAGCCACCTGTGACCTCATCCAAAAATAATCATCAATGAAACAAGGATTCATTTAAATTTACACACAAACCGCCATCAAAATGACAAAGGCATAACAAATCTATGTCACATGTTACCACATCCAAAAACATAATCATCAATCAGTCAAGACACCTAATGACAGTTATACGTAACCAGCCATCAAAATGACATCAGACTTCTATGCCCTAACAATTCCCTGGTCATAGAGCACAACCATCAACAAAAAAAAAAAACTTTGTCACCTTTGGAGACCTTGCCCCCAAAACCTAAACTGCTGGTTATATCCCTGAAGAGTACCACTTAACAAAATAGTCTTTTTCTATTCAATCATCACTTACAATGTGAACCAGTGTAGATTACATCACCAAGCATCAGTCTTTTCCAAATACCAATAATCTCAACACAAAAGTATAAACCATACTAGCTCAGTTGTTGGTACTAATGACTAAATAACATCAGTGAGGGAAAATAGCTCTTCTGCTATAAGAGCACCAATCATAACAAAATGAATACAACCCTCACTTCTTACATAAAAATAATTAAACAAACATAAACATTAAACCAGTAACCTTTATATTGGTTACTACTTCCCTTAACTCTGGAAATTCAACACAAAATGTATTTAAAAATAACACCTTTTGTCTCTTCAAATATAAGCTTCCTGCAGCTACTGTGGTACCTAAATGACTTGTTTTTCTATCAACCTGTATCTCTACACTAAAAAGAACATTTCATCATGTGTCACCTGTAACCTGAATATAAACATAAAGGAAAATATACCGGGCCAACAAAACATTGTTATTTCAATAATATCCCACCTCATGAATTCACCCTGGAAGTTACTCTCTTACTGGACATGATGGTAATGACAACACCATATGAACTACAGAACCACCACTTTCACCTGGTCTGCCTGGTGTTCTTGCACTCTAAAAGAAAGACATGTCATCACACGACACCATCTACCTGCAATCATAATATATAACAACAGCAAAACCATAACTGATAATTAACTAACTACACTAAGGCTGTCAATCCAAAAGACTGGAATTCCTAAACAGATTAAAACAGTCTCCATCTTTCACAACCATGTCTAACGGGCAAAAGTTCTTGCTGGTGGGCTTTCACATTCCCCTTTTGCAAAGTCACGAGATGACATCTCGGTATGCAGAACATTTGGCCCGCACCTGTCACATTTCTAACACCTAACTGGTCGACCACACTGACACCAGGAGACACCCCTCGTCCCCTCTCCTCCGCCTCTTCCTGCGAAAGAAATTTCTCTGGTTGCCACACATAACCATCCGGCTACCAGAAGTTGACACTGCACCCACCTGAACTGCTGGGGCTGATCCTTTAGAAGGATCAACCTGGGGCGGACTCTGTTGTCGCTTAAGGCCCTGCTGGTCTCGGTGGCTTACATTGGCAAATGCTTCGCTACAATTGACTCCAGAGGGGTTCTGAATAACACTAACCCCTCTCTTCGGACACCTGTTTTGGAGGTGTGTGCGGCTTCGACAAACATTGCACCTCTTGCGTTGTACCTTGGGCCGCAGCAACGAATCAGCTAAGGCTCTCATCCGACCTAGCTTAGCTCGAAGTTCCTTCACCACCACCTCATCATGCTGGACCCCTTGACACCGACCACTGGCATTAGGCCACCTCAGTGAACTGTAATCTTGACGTTCTACATATTGGTATGTACAGACTTCTGGAGCTAACGGCACACCAGCCCATCGCATGGCCAAGTCTCTAACACAGAGGAAAGTCACTGCAGGATCTTGCGATATCCTCTCCTCTGCCATTCTCCTGCTGAGAACATTATGTAGTTTTGCAACAAACCAGTCTCTTAGGATCACTGGATCCCAAGCAACCATGCCCCTCTTTCTCTGTGCTTCCAGCACCAAACGAAAGGCTTTGTGGACCCGGTGAGAGAAATCCATGATGGATTCCTCTGCATCTTGTGTTACTTGGAAGAAAGCTGCAGCAAGTTCCACCACGCTGCGCTGCTCTCCATACACCTGCTGAATGGTCTGCAGCATCTCCTCAGGGTCATTACAAGCTGACCTAAGTTCAAGTTCCGCCCACACACTGGGAGCAACACTTTCACAAATAATGTCCACTTTATCTTCATCGCACACCGCACCAGCCCTCCAGGCAGATCTCACCTTCCTCACATACTTCTCAACAGTTGGCCCACCTTGCTGGCCAAAACAAAGTACTTCTATCTTCACAGGTGCAACTATGTACCTGACTTTACCAGTGGGCCCTGTGATGTCAGGGGCACCAACTGGGAGGGGAACTACGGTCCCTAACGTTGAAGACAGAGCCATCCTTGCTCTGGATAGGATACAGTGGAAGTGTACTAGGAGGCAATTTATCCGAGCCCACTCACCATACAGGGGACTCCTCTCTTGTGCAGCAATGCCCGGGGGATCTCAGCAGCAAACCTGGGTTCTAATGTCACAACTCAAAGACAATGGACACCACAAACATAAACACTGACCTATCACACAAAACAATCACTAGATACTAAAACAATCCTAACAGAACAATTCAAAGGCTGCCACAATCTCTCGTCGGGGTCGCCATTTTGTAGTCGATGGTAAAAGACAAAGGGAGACAATCCTAAAGACTGATGCTTCCTTCACTACGGTGCTAAGAGGTAAAGAGTAGTTCTGACTTCGTTACGGCCAAAGAAGAAAAATAGTGAAAAGAGAGAGAACCTCACACCGCCTCAACCAATTAAAAAAAGATGATAGTGATTAGATAAGAAGATATACGAGATCTCAGGCAGGGGCCTCAACTCTGGACGGACTGTCATATTTGAGACCCAGACATTGGATTAAGGTGTTAGATTGTGGTAGAAATAGTGACTGTAAAAAGTAAAAACTAAAAGAGACTAAACAAACAAATCAAGGACAAATAAACAAGCTCTTTATTTCTTCTAACAGCACATTGCATGTCAATAACAGATACAATAGACAACTGTATATACCAAATCACCACAGTGGGTAACCCCTAACCAATCAGCAGCGCTTAAGAAAAACAGGGTACACCAAGTACCACAACACAGGTGTTCCAAACAAGGGTGGTTATACCGACACATAAAGAACTTTGACACAAGCAACACTGCACAGAAAAAAGGCACTACAAAAACATAGGTTACACAAAAACCCCAAGACGCGACATAAACAAGAGTTGTGACACAATTTACTATCCCACCAAAAACCCCAGGCCTGCTGACACTAACTAGTCAGCCGCTCGGCTTTTCTTCTGACATGTTGTTCATGATGAACGAGGGGAAAACCCCACATATCTTGTCTCAAGGGGGGCTGGCCAAAAATACACAGGGCCCCAGCGCCTGCCTTCACCCCAAAGCTGGCTGCTAAAAGGGAAAAATGGCCCCGGTCTTTGGATAAAGTGGCTTTTCCCGGGCGGGGCCAGGACCGTAGGGTTTTTCACAGCCCAAATAAGGCCTTGGTTTGGCGCTGTGACAGAACATAAATTTCGGTCGGATGTCATAGAATTGAGAAACACGGTTTGACTATCCCTAAGCCACAGAGCCGGTTATGGTTTCGTGTATTTGTCTGTCACGTCATTTCTTGACCATGGCCTTCCCCGTCCGCAACTCTCGTTATTTCACTTCCAGACAACTGTTGCCGTCACAAGCTTCGGTTCTAGTTCTTAAGTTCAATATCGATTTAAACATAGACTTGTTTGCTCTAGAGACCACCCACTCTGTTTTAATTGCTGCTTTAACACTTCTATTCCAGAGTGTTGTGAGCGCAATGGCTAACACGCCGACTTGCCGACAGGATTGTCATATGTTCGAATCACCGGCGAGGCGGATTAAAAAAAAAAAAAAAGTAGAAGTTAAACTTCCTGGATGATCCATCCTAATGTAGGTACCAATAAATGTTCTCAGAATAGTCAACCACGTGATATTGACCATATCAACCATATGATATTGAACACATCAACTATGTAATATTGACCACATCAACCCTGTGATATTGACCACATCAACCCTGTGATATTGACCACATCAACCCTGTGATATTGACCACATCAACCTTGTGATATTGACCACATCAACCCTGTGATATTGACCACATCAACCCTGTGATATTGACCACATCAACCCTATGATATTGACCACATCAACCACGTGACATTGACCACATCAACCACGTGACATTGACCACATCAACCCTGCGATATTGACCACATCAACTATGTAATATTGACCACATCAACCCTGTGATATTGACCACATCAACCCTGTGATATTGACCACATCAACCCCGTGAAGACCACATCAACCCGTGATATGAAAATCAACCCCGTGTATTTACCACAAACCCTGTGAATTTGACCACATCAACCCTGGATATGACCCAAACCCGTGATATTGACCACATAAACCCCGTGATTTGACCACATCAACCCTGTGATATTGACCACATCAACCCTGTGATATTGACCACATCAACCCTGTGATATTGACCACATTAACCCTGTGATATTGATTACATCAACCCTCAAGTGCAGACTGGTCTATGAAAATGTGGAGCTGGCTATATATACTCTATACGTCACCAGGTGAATCAAAAGGTTCTCTGTCTTAATTTTATTTTTCCAGACAGTTAATATTGTTACATCTTCTATGTTAGATGGCTGTGATACTGTCGCAGCAACGGCTTGGAACAGGAATTAAAACTGTCTCTTAACTAGGTTTCCTGTGACATGTTTGTGTTACGTAAGGATTGTGTGTTTGGAATCACCTTTGAAAATTGGTGTTGATTTCACATGATCAGTCTTTTTTTTTTGGATCTGGCATATCGGGTCCCTCTCTCTCTCTCTCTCTCTCTCTCTCTCTCTCTCTCTCTCTCTCTCTCTCTCTGTCTATCCTTCTCCCTCTATCCCCCGTACTGTATGTTCGTGTTTGAGTGCAAGCAGGTGTGTGTAATTATGCTTATAATTTTTTTTAAGAACATACAAATTGAGGAACAATATGACTTCATTATATAAGGCTTTAAAAACTGAGACAATACCGGGGCATCTTTAACTCAATTAAAATCTGTTTATGTAGAAATGTCAACAGCAGTTTTTACACAACACCTTCTGTACCAATCAAATCCGCCCATGTTGAGTTTCTACTACACGACCAGAACACATTGTTTGAGAGAAGCAGGCCGTGTATGTAATAATCAATTACCTTATGTCCAGTCAATTGTGTGGAAAAGTTAACTTTGTTAACGTTTGATTGTTCTCGAACCTCTTGTTGATCATTGACGTACAACTTGAGAATTGGAGAGGACGCCACGTCGTGATGTCATCCCAGCAGGTAGGTCACACTCAGTCCGTGTATGCTTGTGACATCCTGCTGGGGTTATGGCGCAGGAGTTGCGAGCGCAATTCGCAATTCCGCATTCGAAACACAGCTGTGGGAGATTTGGAAGCACACTGCTTTGCGCTGGTTATACACCAGTGGTATGAGTGCCGGTCGTTCAGAGAGCTACTGCAAATTACTTAACGTAAAAAAAAAGTTAGTAGCGCTTCCTTTACAGGACGTCAAAGTCAACACCAGCATTATTTGCTGTTGTAATCTCTTGGCAAGTTTAAGTTCAATAGTTTGCCTCTGCTTTCTGAACGACCGGCACACATACCATTTCGTAAAAAACCAACGCAGGGCGGTCTGCTGCTATATCGCCCGCAGCTGAGTTTTGAACGAGGGTATGTGGGATTACAAACTGCGCCCATAACTCCTTAGCCACGAAGCAAAGAAATCACAAACAGACATAAAAGCTGGGGTTGACTGCGACGTCATGTAATGAATATGAAAGTTACATTGTGTTGGTGAGCTCTTGTGTTTAGTTTGTCAATACTTGTGTGTTGATTGCTGTCATCATCGTCGGAGTTGCTGTGACTCTCTTGCGGACTCGCATATTGCAAAGATTGACTCATCGAAGGTCCTCGTTACAGTGATCAAAATCGCCTGTCCTGCCTAGATGCCCCATGATGCGGTAAAGATGAGTTAGTATAAGTCACAACCATAGCACACCAGTGCCTCTACATCTCACGTCAATATGTACCAAGCAAAGAAACATACCACGATCAGCTACTGCCTCCATGACCACAATGTGTCTTCTGCTTCTGCCCTTTATACCCTACTGGAGCATCGGTCCTCAGACAGTGCAGGCCAAGCGGTCCTCTTTGTTCCTGTTTGCTGTTCCACATCCTCTTTATATTAGTTGTTTATATCTCTAAATCTCTTCTCCGTGCATTTTAGGTCTAACTCGAATTATTTTGTTATGTGGGTTCCGATATAAGAAATCCTAGTTAATCTACAATCGCATTTTCTCAATGCATGTCCTGACCAGTGTCTTTCCCACATTTATTGACGTTCTAGAATCTCCTCTCCCTCTCTCTCTCTCTCTCTCTCTCTCTCTCCATCTCCATCTCTCTCTCATCTCTCTCTCTCCTCTTCTCCTCTCCAGTCTCTCTCTCTCTCTCTCTCTCTCAGTTACGCATGAGTGATTCTGTTATATCACTTTAATTCAAATCTGCACAGGCACTAGTTAATGAATGACTAATTTATCAATAATTGTTTTAGTCATTATCCATGGCTCTGATCATTTAGAAACACTGATATAAATACAGTTACATTTGTCACTAGTGATAATTTTTTTAAAACTTCCACTAATTTCCTCGTGCTATGTACTCAGCCGGGTCTGTGGTGAAGGGCTTATGAGCGCAGTTCGTAATCCCGCATACCACGTTGGAAACACAGCTGCCGGTGATTTGGAAGCAGACCGCCTTGTGTTGATTTTTGTACAATGGTATGAGTGTCGGTCGTTCAGAAAGCAATGGCAAACTACTAAACGTAAACTTGCCAAGAAATCACAAACAGCCAAAAAATGCTGGGGTTGACTGTGACGTTCTGTAACGGCCATGCAGTTAACTAACTTAAGCTCCAGCTGCCCTTCGTGTTTTTGTTTTTGAGCATCGCTACATACACTTTCATGAAACATTTCTTAGGGAAATTGAGGCACGTATTGATTTTCTTGCTTTTACATAGACACAGAAAGTAGATCAGTTTAACTGTTGTCATTGATTAACTCATGATTAGTTGCTTGGTAAAAAAAAATCGGGTTAATAAATTAAGTCGTTTTTACAATGGCAACTTAATATATTATTGTATAAATTAGTATGTTAGTAAAGACACGTGACACATCTGAGTTATAAGATTTGACCCGTGCGTATCTTGTTTGGTTGAGTTTACTTACCTGATGAAAATAAAAGAAATTAAAACGAAACATCAGAAGATTTTTAACAATGATTTATTTCGTTATGACATAATAGACCAGATTTTATATATACATGTAACGGAACAGCTGCGAAGCTTTCATAGTAAACCGTCATTTTGGGGTGTCAAGAATCATGAATGGTTCTTCAGCTCTGTCCGTTGGGAGCCCTTCTTTAGAACTATCATCATCATCGTCGATATCCTGTCGCATGCCACTTACAAAACACTGCCCTTGTAAAAATGTTAAAAAATTTCTCTTTAACTGAAGCAAGAGGTCATGCCAATGTTGTCATGTGTACACGATCTATGACCTCCTGAATCCGTCTTTAAAGCAAAACTAATATCCCTGAGACAACTCTGAAGTGATATCAAAACTGGACTCCAGCTTATGACTTCATTACTTAAGAACATAATTTAAAAAAAGCAGTATACAAATCAAATGGTAATATAATCCGTCCATAGCTGGGAGTAGGAATTCAGAATGAAAACAAAATATGTTACCTTAACATTTACATCTACAGTAGATCATGTATAACTGCCAGGGGACTTGGGTAAGTTAATTAGTTAGTTAGTTTGTTAGTCTTTCCTCTTGAGCCTAAGGCGGCGCATAGGGCAGAAGTCCTGTCTCTCCATGCTTGGCGGTTCGCTGCTACCTGTTGTAGATCTTGGATATTTATTGGCCATTGAATGAGCCTTCTCTAATGATGGTTCTACGCAGGGTCTCTCTTGGTCTTCCCCGTTTTCTTTTCCCTACCGGTGACCATATGAGGGCTTGGTAGGGGTAGGGGTAAGTTAATTACAAATGGCAATTGAAAATATCAATTAAATGCAACCTGAAATGCCGTTTTTAATGCATTTTTATTTCTCAATATAATCTCCACCAACATCTACAAACGCATTCCATTGATAATTGCTGCGAAATCATCCATCTAAATGTATTGTATTCCATTTATCATTGCCTCGAAGAGGTTCATGCCCTCCGCACCTCCAGCTCAACCACTGCATTGTTCGAAAAACATTTACCGCCAAAATGAGCTGTTAGTGTGCCACACGGGAGAATACAACTCTAGTATAAGTCAAGACTGAAAGGCTAGTGCTGGAGAATTTTCCTCCCTAACTGTCCAATTCGATCCTGTGTTAATCCAACGGAATGTGGTCTAGCATTGTGGTGATGGTCAGTTCTCATTATCACTGGGTCTGAACGCTTGGATCACCTAACAGCCTGCTACCTATTATAACCATAAGCCTGAATGATGTTGTCATCGGATTACTTCCTTAAAAATTACCAAACACTATTTTCAGCTTCTCCATATCACTTACTGTTCATCAAAATTCAACGTCAGTTTTCGTTATATACTATGCGCATTTTAAACATCTGCTATTGGGTACAACTTAACACGAAAAAGTATTCACAATAGAAAATAAAAATATAGAAATATGCAAGATGTGTGAACTAACAATGATCTACAAATAGAATTGCCATTAAATTGTTGAGTGCTTATGCTCCACAAAGGGGTGAAACACAATAGACATCACAGCAAGTGACGACGATGAAGAAAGAAGCAGAAGTAAGAAGAAGAAGCAAGAAGAATAAGAGAAGAAGAAGAGAAAAGAAGAAGAAGAAGAAGAAGACGAAGAAGAAGAAGAAGAAGAAGAAGAAGAAGAGAGAAGAAGAAGAAGAAGAAGAAAGAAGAAGAAGAAAGCAGAAGAAGAAGAGCAGAAGAAGAGAAGAAGCCTAAGAAGAGAGAAGAAGAAATAAGAAGAAGAAGAAGTAAGAAGAAGAAGAAGAAAGAAGAAGAATAAGAAGAGAAGAAGAAGAAGCATAAGAAGAAGAAGAAGCATAATGAGGAGGAGGAGGAGGAGGAGGAGGAGGAGGAGGACGGGAGGACGGAGGAGGAGGAGGAGAAGAAGAAGAAGATAAGAAGAGAAGGAAGAAGGAAGAAGAAGAAGAAGAAGAAAGAAGAAGAAGAAGAAGAAGAAGAAGAAGAAGAAGAAGAAGAAGAAGAAGAAAAAAAATTATATTTACATTTGTTGCCTATTACGGTGTCAGTGAAATAATGTGTACAAGAAGAACATATTTAAAATTTTAAAAAAACATTTCTACAAGAAATAATCTACACCAAAACACTTAATATCCTTGAAGTCACGTATGTAACGCGTGAACTCTTTTTAAAAAAACACACCTGCATTTTGTCAAACAGGCCTGAATTCTGTTAAAAAGCTTGATTATTTAAAAATGTGTAGGGTTATATTCTCTTAGAATGTAGCCTCAAACATGTTCAAACTTCCAATCCATTGCTTTCCAGACTGCATCCCCAGCGCATATATATACATGCATCCGCAGCACATATATATACAAACATGCATGTTTTCGTAGCATTGAATCTACTGTATATTTGTAACCTCTGTACCCTCTTCCTATCGAAACTTCTCTCTGTCTTAAGAGGACGTTGGTGTCCATTTTTCTGAACAATTGCCCTAGAGCGTTGTCAATTAAGAGGCCCCTTCCTTTACTCGAAATAAAAAAGGTTTTAAAAGGCCAAAGGATCGACTTCGTTGCACCGGGTTTATCACATATGGCCCGGTCTCTTTCCGCTGGCGACTACCGATAGCGTCGCACAGAGCACGTAGCTCTAGCGGCAGCGCTAAGGAGTCTCCGAGAAAACTGAATTCGTGAAGCGAATGATTTAGTCCGGAATCGAAACCACAACTTTCGGATCGCGAGGCAGGGGACGTACACACTTTTCTACAGAGACTCCTTGCTTTACTCGAAATGAGACAAAAATAAGTAAATTTAAAACATATACTATCGCATGTTTAAAGAAATAAATAAATAGTGAGTAATCTCTTTAACATCTCAAGAATTCTCAACGTTGTCCTACTCTTTTGAAGAAGAATGAGTACTTATGATGCCGTGTGTTCGATTTTGTGAAGTAACAACACATATAACACACACTGCATGCACGTCTCTGACGGTATAGATGAGTTCAACCAACCAGAGGTTAGGAAATGATAAATTTACACTGTCTAGTTCACCTTGGTCTTAAATAGTCATATAATACAATGATATGTAGAATCTGAGGGTCGCAGCCCAAGAGTGTTCAGCATTTGAGATCTTTATCAATCCTCAGCGAAAGCATCGTTAGCCTGAATTGAAGGATTGGTTTGATTCTCATTGGCTTGTGGGATATTTAACACATGCTCTGTTACTGATCTTACTTGCATATGCTTCATCACCTTCACCTCGGGACATTCGTAATGACCATCATCGGAGCCATCTCTTGCTTCATAATTATCACAACCTGAAGGAATATAAACATGCCATTACTACCAATGTTATTGCTTCATTAACATTAATTCAATGCTGCTACTACTACTACTACTACTACTACTACTACTACTACTACTACTACTACTACTACTACTACTACTACTACTACTACTACTACTACTACTACTACTACTACTACTACTACTACTACTACTACTACTACTACTACTATTACCACCACCACCACCACCACCACCACCACCACCACCACCACCACCACCACCACCACCACGAAAACTAATGCATTATTATTGACTGACTGTGTCTACTTGCACATATTGCAGTATATTATCATACATGAATACCGATTGAAACAAAAGCTATGAGAAAATGAAAGCCTTTTACTCACATGTAATAAACGAGGAAGCAATTACAGTGATTGGTTCTTTATTCCTGAATAAATACCCAATACATGTGCATAATTTCAAGGTCATATTAATGATTTCTTCCTCCTCTTCCTGTCTCTTTCTAGGGAAGTGTGCCACACCCAGTTATGCACCTCAGAGGTCAGGCTTTTCTACATCAGCCTACATTTATGTCAGGCGTAATTCCTATAAACAGATTCCGTTCAAGGTGATGGACGCGGGTAGGCTTACGCTTCCTAGCCATTTGTCCAGGGCGGCGGTTTTAAGGCCTACCTTCTCTTTGAGATTTCTAATTGCTATGGGACTTTTAACGTGCACAACCTGCTTACGAGACCTCCTGTTTTCCGCCTTTATCCAAGAGATCAGATGGACGTATGATATCAATAGATAGCCGTGGTTGTTGGAAACAAGTCCCCACCCTAAACAGGAACCGAACCTCATACCGTTTGAGCCAGAAGCGAACACCGTAACTGCTTATTCATGACTTCTCCATACCCCCCCCCCCCCCCCCCCCCCCTTTTACATAATTAATAGAGAGAAAAAAGAGAGAGAGATGAGGAAGAGAGAGGAGAGAGGGAGGAAGAGAGAGGAGAGAGAGAGAGAGAGAGAGAGAGAGAGAGAGAACACACAGGTCTTCGGCTCTGGATCCTCTGAGAGCCCCACTTATGACTGAGAAAGGACGGTTTGGAGATCATGCTATTCATGCATGCCTAGGCCTTCGATAAGCTGCAGTAAAGAAGCATTTGACCAGTGTTGAATCCTGTGACTCAGTATCAGCAAATGTCAGGGTGTGGGAGAAGATAGATACAATATAGATTTAGATATCCTGGATAGATCCCAGAGAATTTATTCACAACAACAAATCACACCTCATGGGAAATGTGAATCATTAAAGACACAGACTAAAACAACGTGCTACTTGCTAGCTGCGTGTATCTGTGTTTGCAACAACAACAAAAAAATTGTTGCGCATCCCTTACGGGACGTTTCATTCAACACCAGCATTTGTCAGCTACTGTTGATGTACTAGGCAAGTGTTACGTTCAGTAGTTTGCCATTGATTTCTGAACAACCGGCTCCCATACCAGCACGTTATTACACAACCCAACACGGTCGCATGCTGAGTTTTGAACGCCTGGTACCCGGCTCACGAACCTCTTTCGCAAGCCTTTGGCCACGGAGAACGGTAAGCAGTGCTCTTATTATGAAATATAACATAACAATACATTAAGTTATATATAACAAATATGTACTCACAGAAGGATGTGAGAACTCATGTATCAATAACTCTTACCTATGTGGGACGTTGACAGTTGTCCATTTGCCAAAACTTCAGTGATCTCCTCAATATATCCGTGGCCATATGATTCTAGTGGATAAGCTGGGCTACCGTGTTTAGGGACATCTAGACCTGGGATGTAACAGAGTAGGGTATGTATACACATTGTCAGTATACATGTCATCCCATAGTAGACTTGGGATTGTTTGACTCTTAAGGTTAAATTAGGACTACTCAGAAACATGGAGACGGATAACAAAATTACTAACAAACAATTACACACAAACATTCATTAATTGGTTAGTTAGTTCCATATCATTTACAGGACGTAGCAGCCAACTCTAGCATTCTTTGACTATTTGCGATTCCTGGGAAAGTATACGTTCAGTAGTTTGCCATTGCTTTCTGAACGACCGACACTCATGCCATTGTATAGAAACCGACGCAAGAAAGTCTGCTTCCAAATCGCCGGCAGCTGTGTTCCGAACCCGGTCTGTGGGATTATGAATTGCATTCGTAACCCCTTAGCCACAGAGCCGGCTCATTAACTGGTGCTGGAGCAAAACAGAAGAACTAAAATGGTATGATTAAATCACTATTGCAGAGCTTAACGGTAGAACTAGACAAGTTCCAGCCAACCAAGAACTGAGGTAAAGATTATAACACTTGAGAGGGAACACACTGAGATAACTCTGTAATAAAATAACCAGAAAGTCCTTTCTCTGGAACACACATGGCAAGAAACATTTAGGGATATTGGAAATGACGAGAATTGGAGACACTGATGAATAATACAGCGAGCACGTATGGAGTTTTAAAAACAAACCACATTATTGCCTTCTTTACAGGATGTTGCAGTCAATTACATAATGTTTTGGCTGTTTGAGAATATTTGGTAAATTTACGTGCATTAATTTGCCAATACTCTCTGAACGACAGGCACTAATACCATTGTGTGAAGGACATCAGATCGGAGGAGAAGCAGGAGCAAAGTTTGCCGCCATTTACTTAAAACCCCATGATCCAAGAAGGGATAATGGGCTGACGAACAAGACAGCAGACCCTGTATTTGGCGGTTCACTTTGTCTGCTCTCATAATAACCAAGTTTTTCTTTCGTATGTAAAGTTTTGCCCACTATGGAATTCCCTCGGCAATACAAATTGCTTCTCTGGTACTGATTTAGGCAACGCTGTCCCTCTGCGCCGAGTTAACGTGAACCACTCGTCATTAGCGTGCCATTTCAGTAGAAATCTACGATACCAATGTTACCAATAATACAAATTGTAACTGAGCTGTATGCAGTAAACGAAAAACACAGAGCCTCCGCTAAATTTCATCCCACTTCGCTGCGAGGCTTAGCAAATACATTCCACGCATTACTGTCAATGTCTTGTACAGTCCGACAATAATATTTTACAAGTTCCTTTTGGAAGTCTTAAGAAATGACTATTAATCACGTAGTCATTTTTGTTCTATTATCTTACATGATATAAATTAACCCCAGAAGCAAGATGAGTATAATCAGAAAAATGGAGTACAACAAACCAGGATCTCGTTCGGATTCAACATTATGAAAACAGGGTATTTAGGAGAATATCTGGACTTTTCAAAGAAGGTAATAAAATAGCATGGAGAATTAAAACAAGCATACAACTATTGCTTAAACATCCATCATTTCTTGACAAATATGGAACATAACGATTAAGATAATTTGTCCATGGTGAATTAATGTATTCAATTATACAGAAAGAGAAAGCCAAAACTGGAATAGACAGTGAATCCATCGTTCAAGGTAGGGTCGCACCAAGGCAATCTAAGGTACAATATAGGTAAACAGAATCAGTCCAAGGTAAACTATAGGTATACACTGATTCAATCCAAGCTTCAAGAGACATTGAGACAACCTAAAGTACAACACTCTGTCAATCCATCGTATTACAGTAAGTCAATTCAAGGTACTATACTCACTCCATGGTACTACAATGAGTTAGTCCAAGATACGAGGACAATGAGTAAATCCACGATACTACAAGGAGTCAATCTAAGGAACACTGAGTCACACCAAAGTATCACAACGAATCAATAGAAAGCACTATAATGAATCATTCAAGGGTATTACAATGAGTCAATCCAAGATATTACAATGAGTCATCTAACGACCCACGTTGAGTTAGTCCAAGGATCTACAATGAGTCAATCATATGTATTACAATGAGTCAGTCCAATGTAGTACACTGAGTTAATCCAAGGTACAGGGGAAATACACACTGAGTGAGTTCAAGGTAGCCGACAAGCATTCGTTAAACTTCAGCTACCTGAACACTGCCTACAGATGTCAGAAACTTCAGCTACCTGAACACTGCCTACAGATGTCAGAAACTTCAGCTACCTGAACACTGCCTACAGATGTCAGAAACAGTTCACAAACACACTGCAATCAGTTTCTTGTTCAATAATATACCCATTTATGAAGGAAGTTGTCATGAGGCATGATGGCAAACCACGTGATGATGAAGATGATGATGATGATGATGATGATGATGATGATGATGATATCCACAATACCTTTCCGTTCCATCTCTTCTGAGACTCTGAAGTGTCCTGTCACTTTCAAGATGAGAAACATCAAGGAACTAAGACATCCGGTCCAAGCAATAATGGAACTGATGCCAATCAGCTGCCATGCCAAGCCCTGGGCAGAGAGTATCAGTGGTAAGATAAGCGAACAGGAATCACATATTGCACAGAATCATAGAGAAACAAAATACAATGAAATATATAATGTTTACTTGGCTTCACATTAACGCCCTCTCTCTATCCTTTCTCTCTCTCTCTCTCTCTCTCTCTCTCTCTCTCTCTCTCTCTCTCTCTCTCTCTCTCTCTCTCTCTCTCTCTCTCTCTCTCTCTCTCTCTCTCTCTCTCTCTCTCTCTCTCTCTCTCATACACACATAGTTTCGTCTGGGAGTCAAAATTTAGATTGATAATATTAATCTTGGTGAGGAAAATAGTTCTTATGAGCTATATTGAGCCAGTCTTGGTGTATGGAAGCAAATTATAGACAGTTAGCTGACATGTGGGCAGTTATGTGGAAGCTGCGGTGATGTGATGTTTTATAGAAGAATGATGAAAACACAGTGGAAGGATAGAAAGACCAATGAAGATATCTTGAAAGAAGTTAACTGACAGAGAGAGCGGGTTAATCGCATCAGGAGACAGCCCACATTCTTTGGGCTTGTCATGAGAAGGGGAAAGCTGAGGTATGTCGTTACATACGGAGAGTTGCAAGGGAATAGAGGCAGGGAGAGACCAAGAGATTGACATACTGCCATGGAGGAACATCAGTATCAGAAATGATTGGCAGCACGTAAGGCAGAAAGCTGTGGACAAACGTGATCACCAACTCCACACGGCATGGACTAAGTAGAAGATGTACTCTAAGAGTGCACTAAACAAACACAGATACTACTGAATTAAGACAACACATCTGACCGCTGTTCTCTAGTCCTACTCTTAACGACACATGTGGATTATAAATTAAACACACACGTGGGTCAATGCAATCAAACGTGTTTCATTCATTGGCCAAGCTGTGTTTTTTTTTTTAAGCAGTTTGGAATTATTCTTATTGTTGGTCCACAGAGGCAAACATTATTTTATATATTTCCTTGGTGTGGTTTACCGTTGTTCGGGCGAGGCAGCCTTTATTAAAGAGACTGACACCTTGCCGTCTTGACAGACGAGAGTTTGTTACATTGTGCTTCAGAAAGACTTAAATTACAACCCATGGCGGTAGCGAATGTGACTGATCAGACCGATTCGCTCTGTAAATGTACATCCACAATGGATGCATGAACACATGATCATATCCACCATCACACACGCTCAGTGTGACCTATCTGAAGTAATTTTCTCCTTTGGCTTTATTCCATTTCTGATCTCTGCTCTCCATGCAACACGATCAGAGGCGACTTGCTCCCTAGGTGCCTGTATCAATCATGTCCCGCTTGCATACATCTTAGTGCCGTAGTAGAGGCCGACCCTGTGATCTCCTACCTATCTGTAATTCACCAAAAAGATGCCCTGTGGTATTCTGCTGTCATCCATCCCAGTGTGTCCTATCCATCTAAGTGTACGAAGACTGAGCATGGAACAAACCGTCACACAACCTGATCTTTCCAATACTTCAGTATTTGTGATTTTATTAGTTTTTAAATATTTAGTATACACTTTGTGAACTGTCCAGCCGAGTGAAATAGTCTGCGTTTTAAATAATTGTTTAGTTTACCGTTCCCTGAACATCGGACAAAAACTTGTTGAATGTTCATATTGTATGGCGATATAAATTGTATGTTTCTCCCTTTTTACATTGCTCGTAGCTATGCTGCGGCTTTTAGTGTGTTGATGGGACTAATCTTTGAAGCTGCTGGCAGTAAACAGGCTGCTTAATTCACTGTGCGCTTGACGTTTTTATAAGTTGGATCTAACACTCACAGGCGCTACGATACCTTATTCCATGGTGGGACATTACTTTCCAGAACACTAAACACTACTCTGTGTTGTGCCCAGATGGTGTTCAGAAATCAAGTCGATCAAACGCCTATTAATTACACTTCAGAAAATTCAGTCTAGTGTGATAAGGAACGAATTCACGAAACCCATAAAATATCGCCTATTTAAACTGATAATTTCACACTTGGTTTGATTTGTAAAAGCATCAACTTCACGACACACATACACTTCCAGAAACGCATCAGCGCCTCCGTAAGAAGAACCACAATACCTTGCTTGAACTCCATGGCACCGGTGAGAACCCGTACGTACATATGCAATCTTTACACATAAAATAAATTGCCTTTTCGAAACAGCTAAGGGGGATTTTGACGTAAATGGCTCTCCGCTGGTTTTCATACAATGGTATGAGTATCGCTCTTTCAGAAATCAATGGCAAACTACTGAAAGTAAACTTGCTAAAAAATTAGTTGGAAAAAATGTTGGGGTTGACTGTGACGTGCTGTAAAGGATATGCAACTAACTGACCTTTGTTTGCCGTTCTTTCATTGCACCTCCCCCCCCCATTTTCTGGTACCGACTTTTGGCTGGGTTAAACCCAGAAGCTTAAGTCAATTAAAAAAAAAAAGTATTCCTTTCTCTATAGGGATTTGAACACATCATCATCATCCAATGCCTTTCCGTCTGGAGTGGGCGATCATGCCTCTCCACAAATTGTGATCTCCGACGGCATGGATCATTTCTTGTGTTGACTCCCTTCTTTGTTATGACACAAGACTGTCAGAAATCGTTTCATGCTTCCATCCTCAATCTCTCTTTCCACAAATCTTTCCCGGTGTCACACGATATTCCAGTTTCACATATGGTTTATAATTTTAAACGTTAGCATGGGAAGCCTTCTTTCTTTGAGCTTTGAACTTAAGCGTATTCCATATATGCTACTTCTAGTGGCACTGGACTGAATTTTGCGTGTGGATGAGCTTTCCCTATTACCAGTGTCCCTCGCCTTGAGGCAAACCCACTCCGACATCAGAGGTACTTGTAATTGACATCCCAAGTGAAGGACGAGAAGTCAACAGTTTAGTCCAAATGAAGGATGTAGGGGTTAAACCCCCTACTTCAGCATCAGCAGACGTGTTATTTAAGAACGAGCACTCTTATCCATTCCGCCATTCGGACCTCCTTGGGGAGCGATCTATCCGGCTTAATAATTCAGATTGCAACCGGCACACGGGCCCTCCTTGCAACCGGCACACGGGTCCTCCTTGCAACCGGCACACGGTCCCTCCTAGGTTCTCGGAATTAACAGACAAGGCTAGAGTCCGATCCGCCACTCCACGATAGGGTTTGAGGGTATAGCATCCCCGTGATCAGTCTTATGGTAACTATTACTGAGTGATTAATACCAGGTCTGCATTCGGCGATTGTATCTTTAAACAAATGTGTGCTAACAACAGATTAATTGACTTTCAGCTCCGTGATGTTAATTTGGATCATGACACACCTTTTGACTTCTCTCAATTTTCCTGACTCCCTGTTTTTCTGTAGGTAGCAACGAGATGGAATACACCAGAAAAGTATGAGTTAATCCTTCCATACCACCAGTATCTCACACGGGATCTGCATGAAATGACTTCCAGGTAGTTCTCGCATTTTTGTCAGTGCCAACCTTTCTCTCCCTCTCCCCCCCCCCCCCCCCCCCCCCCCCCCCCCCCCCCCCCCCCCCACACACACCTACATACACTGCATTATACGTACACGTTTAGATCTCCCGTTTCAGTTGCTGATTGTACCTGTGCGTGAACGCACGCACGCACGCACGCACGCACACACACACTATACAATCATGCTTACAAGATCTCATGTCTCTCTCTCTCTCTCTCTCTCTCTCTCTCTCTCTCTCTCTCTCTCTCTCTCTCTCTCTCTCTCTCTCTCTCTCTCTCTCTCACATACACAGACACACACCGCTATGTATTATACTTAAAATTCCCGACATCCTGTCCCAGTTGGTGAGAATACCCGTCGCTGTCTGTCTGTCTGTCTCCCTTCCGTCTCTCGCTCTTACATACACAATGTATCACACTTACAAGTCCAGACCTCCTGTCCCAGCTGGTTAGAATGCCCGTGTTGTAATTGAGAAAAGCCACAGATATCAAGCCCCAGACTCCGCCGCCAAAGTGAACTGTGATCAGGAAGAGATACAGAGAACAGGCATGTCGTATTTACACCAACTGCTGGGTTATTGTTTCTGTCTAAATTAATAGTAACATAATAGTGACATTAAAAAAAAAAAAAAGGTACGATCACAGGTAATGATGGTGGTAGTAGTAGTAGTAGTAGTAGTAGTAGTAGTAGTAG